>VZTM01026448.1:67717-105820 GCA_013400555.1 Jacana jacana
GGCTCATGTTCAGCCGCCCTCGACCAGCACCCCCAGGTCCTTTTCTGCCAGGCAGCTCTCCAGCCACACTTCCCCAAGCCTGTAGAGATGCATGGGGTTGTTGTGGCCCAAGTGTAGGGCCTGGCACTTGGCCTTGTTGAAGGCCATGCCATTAACATTGGCCCATCTATCCAGTCTGTCCAGGTCCCTCTGTAGAGCTTCCCTGTCCTCAAGCAGATCAACACTCCCACCCAACTTAGTGTCATCTGCAAACTTACTAATAGTGTTTTCTATGTCCTTATCCATATCATCAATGAAAATATTAAAAAGGAAAGGCAAAAAGGTAGGGTAGAGTGTTCTTCACTGAGACATGCTCATAGCAGCTGACTTAGTGTTTACCCATTAAAGCATTTACCCAATAAGACATCATTCAACAATGGAAAGTGTCACTTGGTCTGGAGTTTATTATTTCAGATTTTTGTGGCATGTGCTTCCTATGACTTCCAGTCATCTCTGCCACATGTGGCAGCCTCCAAATCCTATCCCTGATTTCCCAAGGACAAAGAGAAAACAATTCCATCCTCTCCTTTCTCAAACAGGCAGGGTGTGGGGAGGGCTGGAGGGGTGGGTGTGTGGAGAATAAGGGTAAAGAAAAGTGAGAGAAGTATCTCTGTTAAGAGGCCCACCACAGACAGACTGCAAGGAGATGGAGGCACTCTGCTGGTTTCAGACTCACTTTTGATGTAGGAGAAAGCAAGCATTTTAAGTTAAGAAAGCTAACTTAAGATTTAAGTTAAGAAAATTAGAGCCCGAGTGTTTCTACCTATTTCCACAGATCAGATTTTAAAAATCCCGAATTTTTAAAAGGACAGCCTTGCAGTTAAATTGTGACCAAAAAATACTCTGCCCCCAACTGATCAAATGACCTTTGACAGTTTCCAAAGCCCCTCACAGTCACAATAGTACATTTTGTCTTGACATAAACCTCTGGGGGTTTCTCTAGAAATATCCCCTCAACTCCACCACATATTCTAGCAAGCAGCCCCAGGAAAAAGACTCTGGGTCAGCAAGTGCACCAAATCCTGCTTTATTTGCCTAAGATGAAGGCTGTGCAAAACAGCAAGCAACACAGCAAGACTTTCTGCAGGAAAAGATGACTCATCTTCTGCTTTGCTGGCTACAGCAGATAGCAGTATGACCCCACCCCGCTGGATGTACACTCAGCTCTTAGTACTGTCCTTTCACCTTTATGTCTGACCATGACCCCACTTCGCCCCCCAGTCTCATCCACAGTGACCAACACACCTGAGGACAGCAAAGCAAATTCACCTGCTGTGCAGGAGACAGACCTGCATGCCTCCTGCTGACACACTGCACCGTGCCCTCAGTAGGAAATAAGTTAAAATCTCCCAAAAGTGTGCAGCGACATCTGGGTAGACCCAAATCAGACAAATAAGAGAAAATATTTTCGCAGCTGCCCACTGTCCAGAATGGAGCAGATAGCTCAAACTGATCAATTGTCATTCAAGCAGAAAAGAAGCAGCCAGATATTCAAAGTAGCTCAGCATCCAGCACCCAGAAAGGTCACAATTCTGGCCTTTCAAAATGTGTCCCCTGTCTTCTTACTGATCTTCTGATTTTCCTCCCATCTCCCAACTTGACATGACAAGTGGCAATGGGTGGAAGCTGGAACATAGGAGGTTCCACTTAAATACGAGAAAAAAACTTCACAGTGAGGGTGACAGAACACTGGAAGGGGCTGCCCAGGGAGGTTGTGAGGTCTCCGTCTCTGGAGACTTTCAACACTCGCCTGGACGCATTCCTGCGTGACCTGATCGAGGTGTTCCTGCTCCGGCAGGGGGATTGCACTTGATGATTTTTCAAGGTCCCTTCCAATCCCTGACATTCTGTGATTCTGTAGCTTGCAGTGCAGGTGGATGACCAGTGACTCCAATGGGAGCTGGAGATGGCAACAAAAGTAGGTGGAGGATCAACCCCAATACTGGAGGAGACACTTACAGTGCCTCAGTGGAAGCCAGCTCCCTCTCCTGGCTCTGCTCCTCCAGTAAATTCATTACAGCTCCCACTAAGCAGCAACTTCTCCAATTTCATGGCTTTTCCCTGTGGTCTGTGACTGCTTTTGGCACCATGCTGCATGAACCAAATGCAGCATCCAAGAACATAGAGCTGATGGAGCTGCTAAAGGCACGGGAAATATGCCTGGAAAGGGAAAAGGAGAGTATTCCTAGCCCTGTGGGGAAAAGACACTACTAAAAATTGTTTGGTGATTGATGAAGCTAAAAAGTGTGTTTTCCTACAGTTCCCCCTCCAGCCACCTCTACCACAACACCCCCAGCTCCTTCCAGAACCTGCTACTAGTTTGGCTGGAGATCTGGGTCTGTGGCCAGCCAGCTTGCAGCTCGACTGCCATTGCTTCACTAGCCAGGATATAAGTGCTCCTCGGTCAAGAGGCAGCAGCACTGTGGGGTATATATTGTATATTGAGCTGAACTCTGCTTCGGGGGCTTGACTTGTGGGGAGAAAGCAGGAAGCAGCAATAGTATGGATTTTCCTGCTCAATCCAGCTGCCAGTTTTCACAAACCTGTCATCAAATCCAAATCCTGGAGACCTTCCACAAGGCAATAAATAAGGTAGAAGTCACAGTATAGGTTCAAAAGCTTTTTAGGGAAATATTGGGGAAGGGGAAACAAGTGGAGGGGAAAGAGTAAATGCAAAGATTCATTTTCCTAGGAAATTAGGTTTAAAAATACTGGCAACTGGCACTGTGCTACTGTGGACTTTGCCCACTAAGTTAGCACAGGAGAGCCTGCAGATATTAATAGGAGTCCATTAGGGACACTGAAAGTGTGAGGTCATGCTTATTGCAACTCGTAGCAGATCTGCTGGGCTCATTAAAGTCCTTTTCAAGCTAGTTTCAAGAGACTGTGAGTAATTAACCAGAAAGTCCAAAGAGGGAGACGGAGAAAGGAAAAAGAAAGGCACTAACAAAATCTAGGCTGAAAGAGTGCCTCTCACTGGCTGCTCAATTGTGTGTGCTCCTAAGGAGGAAAAGGACGTGATCAAGAGAAATGGAAATCCCTCTGCTCATGAGTGACTGAGTGGGCACTGGGTTGGGAAATTTATCTCCACTAGGGGCCAAGAGATTGCAGCCTCACTGGAGGTCGAGTGTGACCCTATTAAAGAGCCCACCTGGTCCCCTGGAAACTCTGTTTTCCCTGGCTGACAATGTTCTCAAGAAGCTCCAGAGAAACCAAGTGGATCCAGGGGAACTGTGACATGCAGCACTGCAAAAGGTTGTGATTTCTGATGAATCCTGAGGTTCCTCTACCTCTGTTTTTCTGGCGTACTATGGTTTCTCCTAAAGGAGTTGCACACTCATCTTTTGAAAAGCAACACTGTGAAGTGCCAGAAGATAAGTTAGCCAAAATATATGACAAAGCTTCACCACCCACAACTCCTGCAGTTACCATCACAGCCTTGGGCTGCTCTGATCCAGGGCACAATAAGAAAAAGCAGAATAAGAATAGGGAAGGGACATTTAGCACGCATAGCACATGGCATCAAGACCTGCCAAATCCCTAGTCCACATGAGAAAATATTATGCCTGCCAGGATGATTTTTTATTTGACTTTTTTGTCATTTTTTCCAGATTTATGTCAGGCATTTGCCCCTGACATGAATTTTATTCCAGTTATTTTACACATTTCATTTCTGTCACTGAGGCCTTTCTACATGATAGCTAGGGAGTAAACAATCCAGTCCAGGGCTTCAAAAGCTCTATTTCTTTCATTGACTTTCCTTGTGAGCCTCCTGTCTTGATGAAGTGCTCCAGCCACTAATGAAACCCAAAAGCCAAAATGCAGAGCAAAGAGGTGAACCTGGTGCCAACCCATGTCTCCCAGAGAATGCTCCTTGAGAAAGCTGCACACCTTGTTGTACCCAGCTGAAAACCACGTGGGCAAGGAGGTACTGACACAAAGCAGGATAAGAAACAGGGAGATGGACCTTTTCACTGAGTTGCCAGCAATAAGAGAAGAGAGATATCCTTCAGTTAAAAAAAAAAAGGAAAATTTTCTGGTTTGCTTTTCCCTGTGTCTCATAAAGGTATCCTTCACATTATTTTTCCACACTGAGCTGCTCGTCAACTCTTATTTCAATTAGAAGAACTACACCAGAGCAACTGCCTGGATTTTAAACCAGATCTTCTCACTCTGGCTCCTTCCCATGGGCTGTGCTTAGGCACCAGAGAGCTGGAAAGCTGATCTGAGGGGGGTTTGGAGGTTTTGTGGCAGTGCAGCTCAGTGGAGGGTTTGCTTCAGAGCTCAGACTGCAGCAGCCGGATCTCTAGATGCAGGGGAAGTAAAAGCCTGTGCCAGAAATAGCTGCAGTGCTTCAGCACTGCCATCCTCTCCCTCAGCCCAGCAGGCAGACACCGTCTTCCTGTAAATTACAGAAACAGGAGTGTTGAGCAGTTTCTCATGTGTCCCAGATGGCCTGCAGGGAGAAGAACTGCCACGATCAGAGTGCCAGGGGGAGGAGTGTCAGGGGAGAGGATGGATATGTACCAGGAATGTGCCTCACAGAGCTCAGTACTTCTGATGCCTCATCAGTTCTTCCTCTTCTCCTGCTCAGGTTTATCCAGAACAGTGCAGGAGTCTCCCTGTGGACAGTCTGGGGCACCAACCTTACTGCTTAACCAGCCATGAAACATCAGGAGCAAGAATAATTCCTCATGAAAGATCATAGAATCATAGAATCATATAGGTTGAGACCCTTATATAGGAAGAGACCCTTGGGATCATCAAGTCCAACCATCAGCCCTACTCTACAAGTTCTCCCCTACACCAGATCCCTCAACACCATATCCAATCTACTCTTAAACACACTCAGGAATGGTGACTCCACCACCTCCCTGGGCAGCTGATTCCAGTGTCTGACCACTCTTGCTGTGAAAAACTTTTTCCTAATGTCCAGCCTAACCCTACCCTCCTGCAGCTTGCAGCCATTCCCTCTTGTTCTATCACTAATTGCTCGTGAGAAGAGACCAGCACCAACCTCTCTACAGTGCCCTTTCAAGCAGTTGTAGAGAGTGATGAGGTCTCCCCTCAGCCTCCTCTTCCTCAAACTAAACAATCCCAACTCCCTCAATCGATCCTCATAAGACTTATTCTCCAGGCCTAGACATATGCAAGGGACACAATTTGTATCTGGTCCAGATTGGTTGGATTTTCTGCAAGGACAGAACTCCAACCATCTGGATGTAGCCAGGGTTTTCCACAGCTATTTGCTGTGGCTTACTCACCCTTTAACCTCTCCCACCGGGCAACATGAACAGAGACCACAAACAGGAGTTTCTAAGCAAAACTGGAGGGAAGAGAAGCTGGAAATTTGGAATGACGTTGGTTAATGACTTGGTTACACTTGAATGACGTTTGTTAGTACCAGGTCTACTCCTACTGGACAAGGCTTTCATAATTCCTACAGGTCCATAGTGTCCTAAGCACCATGTGGTCTCAGTCTGGGGCCACTTGTGGCACATGGTACTTGTTAGTAGTTTTGGCAGCTCTAGCGCATAATTTTCAATATGGTCAGTTCCTGTAATCTTACAGATCTTGTAATACTATAATGAACTTCTTACTACACCCCTGTTGCCCTCATGCAAATATTGAGGATCTCAGCTCCCACTTTAGGAAAAAAGAGTTTCTCACGCTTGTGCCTGCAAATTTCTTGAGTGAACCACAAAGGTTTGAGACCACAAGGCAGATGAATCAAGCCACAGCTGCAGTCTTAGAACAAGGAGTCTGAGTCAGACTTCTCAAAAACTTCTGGCAGACCACTGTCACTGTATGTGAGTACTAGGCCATGGACTCAGTAACACAGTAAAAAAAAAGGAGGGGGAGAATCAAGCAATTAAAACATCTTAAAGCCATCATTTTATAGACATATTTTAAGGGAACCTTAACACACATTAAAGCCTGACTTCTTAGGCATGCCCTGAGCCTTACACTGATGCTACGGATTAGCATCCTGTGACACCATCTGCTGAAGCTCCCACCTCTCTAGAAGGGAATCAGGTCCTACAGCTTGAACAAGCTCCTTCACTGAATACAAGCTTCAAGCCAGACTCTTTGCATAGGCTGTGACAAGATACTTTTCGAATTGCATCAACCATTTTGGATCCAACAAAACCTACAAGATAGGTCCTCATCTGGGGGCCACAACAGCCCTTGTAGTTTCCTAGAGTTGTCAACTCACAGCTCCCTTCAACCTGCCCAGAGCCCAGTATCTGCGATCAGCTACTTGTTTGGAAATCAGCTGCCAATAGTTTTCATGTTTTCTCTGGCAAGTGACAGCATCCCAGGAGGTCTCCAGCAGAAATCTGTTAGGAGAACATGTGCTGTGATGTGATATTCCCTGCCTGATTCTTCCAGAGCTGAAAATTTGAATTCATCACTGCAACAACACAGGTTTCTGGGCAGGAGGCCCAAGAGTTTGTTCCCTGAAGATGACATCTGACACGAGGTGTGACCATGGCAGGCAGTGAACTGTAGAAGGAGGGTTTCCCTTCCTGTGATCTGCAACTTCCTACAACATAACCACTGTGTCTCCAGTGACAGCAACCAAGTATCCAGTTCCACCACTGACTTGCACATCAGCTCTTGTCCTAGTAGCTGCAAAGTCTTAGAGCTACAGTTGCTTAGGGTGATTTGTGAGGTGATCAAAAATAGATGCAGAGGTGAATTTTATTTTCATTCACTCATCTGCATGAGAGCTCCAACAAGTGTAACAAGATGGTCTACCATGGTAGAGGGAGAGATGCTTCTTCTATATGGCAGCAATAGAGATGGATACCAAATGCTGTTCTTCACAATAAGCAATCCTGAGGAAAACAAACGTGTATATGTGTGAAGATTTGGGAATAGCAAGTTTTCATCCAGTAGAGATGTCCAAGATGGTAGGAGGTGAGAACATGAAGCTTTAGACATGAGTTTAACCTATCTGTTTTGTGCAGTGGGCTGTGGATCGCTTGGTCTCTGTGCTCCATAGCTTTAAGATAAAATTTGTTCTCCAAGGAAAAGACAGAACCCTGGGAACGGGATCCTCTCCACTTAACATTGTGTCTACAGTGGAGGTGCTTTTGTCAGTGGTGGGCCTCTCAGTACAAACAAGAACCTGCAGTGTGATTAGAAGTGGAGAACCTGATCTCCAAGGACTGCATTGACTCAGTCTCCCCAGGAGTTTGATGCTCGGGTGGAGACACCTACCCATTGCAGAAGACTGTATTTGGTTAGATGGCCCCAGTTCTGCTGCCCTTTCCTGGAACAGGCAGGGGAAATTGTTTACTCTAGAATGCAGCAGGACAGACACTCCTCATGTCTGCAGGAAAGATTGCTTGCTCACTCACTGCTTGTCTTCATTGTGCCTTTGAAGTAATGTAATCCTCAAAATACCTACTGGACCTGCTGGCTCAGGCTGCTGGACTTAACTCCCTTATAGGAGCCCTGATCATTATAGAAAAAGAAACACAGCAATAGCTTTGCATTCCTTCACAAACCCCAGGCTGTGGTCTGGCCAGATAAACTGTGTCCCTGTGTCCCAGTGTCCCAAAACCACAGTGTGAAACTGCTGAGGGCAGGAATACTTCCCTAAAGTGGAAGGAAACCATTCCCAGCTCCAGATATGCTGGGAAGAAGGAGCCAAGGGATTTCAGTGTCTGATAAGAACTGACTTGCATGAGACGTAGCTGCATAGAGACACAGTCTCTTCTCTCTGGCTTCTTCTGCCCTGCTCCTCCCTAGTCCAACCACAGAGCTCAGGGCTATGACCAATAGCTCAAATCCTCCCTTTCCCTAACACTGTGAGATCACCAGCGTTTTGGATAAAATTCTTGTATGTCCATCTTGCTGTCTCAGGTCACCTACAGGTTTTCTGGCTGCCACAGGACTTTCTGGCCAGCTCAGCTCCTTGGGAAAGTTTTGCAACTCCAGAGGAGAGAGGTGGAAATGTTGGTAGATGGCTAACTTTCCACTGTCTGTCAATAGAAGACAATGATCTGAGTCATCTTCGCCCTACAAAGGGGGAGATCAAAGCGTTTGTTGACATGGTCAGTATTGCAGATAAGGAAGGCCGCATCCAGCCATGCAAGGCTGTGAGCATCTATATCTAGCACACCTGGTAGCTAAAGTCCCTGCAAGATCTAAAGGGAAATCTGGTATGTCTGTGTGTGTGCATCTGCATGAGAGTAGGGTTTGTGTATATTTTAAAGAGAAACTGCAGATGGAAACAATCCAGACTGGTGTCTAAGGCCCAGTTCAAAGCCCATTAATATCAGCAGAAGTCATTCCATTTACTGGGAAGGGCTCGTTCTGGCCACATCTCTCCTTGCCCCTCTCCAACAGGCGTATGAGCTCAGGGCTGCTCCCTGCTGCATCAGTTAAACCCTGTGAGCCACGGGGCTTCCCATGTTCACCAAGGTGCCTTTTTTTATTACAGGGAATCGCTGGAGATGCCCCCTTCTCTGGTGTTCACACCCTGAAGATACTTAGAGGCAAGTGTGGCTCATTCATCACTCCCTGTTCAAGATACCAAGATCCCATTGATTTGGTTTTGTAAATTGGCGCCAGCAGGTTTCTTTCCATATTTTGTGTTGCTTTTATCTGAACACACTCCAGCATCATCTCCCTCCCCAGAACCCAGATTTGAGATCAGAAGGGCTCATTATCTCACCATCTTCCTCCATGCTCTGGTCTATCACATTTCTACCACCTTGTGGAACTGCTTGTAACCTGTCTGCAACTAAAGCATCCTTTTCTGAAAGGCCTTCATGCTGGATTTGCAGACATCAAAAGCTGATGACCCCTTTGCTCTAAGGGCTGCAGTCTGTGCACGGTAATGGTGTGACTGCTTCTCCTTTGGATTTCTGAGGCTTCTGTTATGCTCTTGTGTATAAAAGAAGCCTTTAAGATCTTATCATTTCCATATAAATGTCTTTATAGCCTGTAAACAAGCTACCTCTGTCTTCATTTCAGTAAGATCACAGGTTTATGCTCCTGAAGACTTTCACTATAAGACCTTTTATTTCATGTTTTCCGTTTTTAACAGCCTTTAAAAATATGAATGCTGGAACAGGACCAAGCATTAGTGTATCAGTCATAAAGACACAGGGTTGTTTCCACTCCTCACTCCCCCTTTTATACAGCCACAGATTGCAACAGCTTTCTTTACCACAACACTCAGTTAGAGGTCAAGACTCAGATGCTGCTTCTCTCTGCACCCACAAACCCTTGTGAGAAACATTGCTGTCTGCTCTCCTGCTCCTTGTCCTCCCCAAAACCCCAGCCCAATGGGTCTCTGGACGCATCTCACCCAGATCATGACCAGGCTGAACAAACCCATTTAGCTTTTTCATCCCGATAACATCACAGGCCAGAGTGGAACAAACAAAGTGGAGGGTTGAGCCATCGAAGCAGATCGAGATTTGCCATGAGGGTGCCATGGACAGTAATGTAATGTTCTGCATGAACGTGCAGGAGATGTGTTCAGGGATAATGTACTTGCACAGATAGAGAATTTTTTTAATTCCAGGGTGTTATCAGATCTGGAAAAATGCTGAATGAGTGCAGTAACAGTCTATTGCTACATCATGAAGGGGGAGCTGTATTCCCTCTCTAACATCCACATTCTAATTGCACAGCCTCTGTGAATAATTAACTGAGCCTAACCAGACTCTTACCTGCATTAAATCTATATTTGCAGTTCCCTCCCCACCCCAAAAATTAATTTTCACTCTCAGACTCACACCCCTTTATTATAATAGATAATGTGAAAATCTCTCCCAAATAATTTGGTGGGAATATTAGGAAGAAAGGAGTTTCATCTTGTTTGGAAAGAAGAAAAGGTCTAGAGGAGACAGAAATTACAAGAACATTCAAGTCCCCATGCTGACGACATATATATTCATGCATACGTACATGGGCGTAGTCGTCTCAGTACTGCCACACGTGGCCTGGTTTCAGCAGCCAAGGCTTTCCATCATGCTCTCTGCTGCAGCATTGAACTCAGGGATAAAATTGTATTGCTTGATTACAGTAGCCCTGTGTTAAAATGTGTGCACAACACCTCACACTTTGCAGTCTGAGCTCAGGCTATTAAGAACAGACACAACCATGCAGTTCACTTTGTAATCCTCTACTTTGCTCAAAAAATGGGCCACTCATCTAGGGACGGGTGCATTGTGAAGTGGTGGTGTTTGCTGAGACCCCTCCAAACATTTCACCGCCCAGCATCTCCCAGCACTCCCATTGCTTTATCCTTTGCCTGAAGCCCAACCTGTCTCCCGATTATGGTGATGCTGCCTGATGTGCTGATTTTCTTCAGTGCCTTCTTGTAGGACCAACCTGAGGATACCCATTAGGGCAGGCAGTAGCTGGAGCAGAACAGCCAGGTGGTGGTAAATGTGGAAGAGGGGAGGCTACACCAACTATGAGTATAGTTTGGTAAAGAGAAGGGAAATAGTCATTGGGCTGCAGCTTTCCATTACTTAGGCTCCCAGCAGTTTGTCACCATGTAAAACTGCCTATTTTATGAAATAAAACCTTTATAAGGTAAGCATTTATTCCAGATAATCATAGTACCTAAGATGGAATGGGATAGTGTCTGGCAAGGCAAGAAGAACAACCACAAGGAAGAAGGCTCCTGATAGGATCATTTTCCTTGTAGTAAAGGGTTACTGACCCTCTTCTGAGGGAAGGGATGCCATCCAGAGGGACCTGGACAGGCATGAGAGGTGAGCCTGTTCAAACCTCATAAAGTTCAACCAAGACAAGTACAGGTTCCTGCACCTGTGACATGGAAATCCCAAGCACAAATTGGCTGAGCAGAGAATGGTTGGAGAGCAGCCCTGAGGAATAGGACTTGGGAGTGCTTGTGGGTAAGAAGCTCAACATGAGCTGGCAATGTGCACTGGCAGCCCAGAAAGCCAACCGCATCCTGGGCTGCATCAAAAGAAGCATGGGAGGTGATTCTGCCCCTCTACTCTGCCCTCGTGAGACCCCGCCTGCAATACTGTGTCCAGCTTTGGAGTCCTCAGCACAGGAAGAATGTAGACCAGTTGGAATAGGCCCAGTGGAGGGCCATGAAGATGATCAGATGGCTGGAGCATATCTCCTGTGAAGGCAGGCTGAGAGAGTTGAGATCATTCAGCCTGGAGAAGAGAAGGCTCTGGGGAGACTTTATAAAGGCTTACCGGTACCTGAATGGGGCCTAGAGGAGAGATGGGGAGAGATTCTTCATCAGGGAGAGTAGCAATAGGACAAGGGGTGATGTTTTTAACTTGAAAGAGGGAAGATTTATATTAGACACTAGAAAGACGTTCTTTACTGTGAGGGTGATGAAGCACTGGAACAAGTTGCCCAAGAAGTTGTGGAAGCCCCATCCATAGAAGTGTCCAAGACCAGGCTGGATGGGACTTTGAACAACCTGGTCTAGTGGGAGGTGTCCCTGCCCATGGCAGGTGGGTTGGAACTGAATGATCTTTAAGGTCCCTCCCAACCTAAAACATTCTATTATTCCATGATACACAAGACAACTTTTTTCCAGTCTGCTTTTCAGGGTAGATGTAGTTGCCTTTGATTTCCATGTTATTTTTCCTGCCTGCTGTAGCAGACTTGGGGTTACCATGGAAAAATCAACGTCTTTCACTTGCAGCAGGAAAGGAAAGGGGAACAATCAGGGAGCTTGATGTCTACTTTCCTCTCTCTAATTACAGCTCTGGGTGTGGGATAGATTTCTGAAGGAGAGCTTTACATGCTGCTGGTGATCCCAGCCTTTCAAAGACTGGAGCTCACCTGCATGGAAGACCTTTGGGGACCCTAGAGGCTCAGCTGCTGCATTCATAGGACGGGACCTCTCCCTGGGTTTCTAGGGGAGGAGGCCCCACTGCACCACTAGAATAAACAGTGAGCTCTTCCTGATAGCCAGTGTCACCTCATGAGAAAGCCAATGGCTCTGTATTAGTTTCACCTGAGCCCCCTTTAAGTAGGCAACTGACTTAGATCCAGATTCATCCTCATGTGTCCTAGCTATGAACCCTAGCAGGTTCAGGGTCTGGATCAGATTTACTACACGCCTGTGTATCAGATTGCTTCAGGAGTCCATTTCTGTTCTTGACCTCCGTTATACCGTGCTTTGAGGAATCCCAGCAGTTATCCATGCATGATGGGGAAGGAGGAAGGAAAAAACACCCCCAGCCTTTTATCAGCTTTAAGCATATTCCCTTTCAGTTCCATGCCTCTTCCTCTTTTTTTCCCCTTCATGTTTTTTGCCCATTTTTATTTCTCTGTGTATTTCATTCTAGCTTCATTTTACGCACTTAACCACAAAGAAGAGAGACAGCCCCAAATAAAAGGCAGTTAACTAGAATTTGTTAACCCAGTTGAGGTCAACACGCTGGGTTTTGGATCCAGTGCAGTTTACAATTTCTTACCATGCTGGAAGGAGTCTACAGTGTAGCAGGCGGGATAGTGGTACCCACTGGGCACAGTGTCCTCTGGTGGCACTGGATGGAATGAGACAGGCCATAGCTTCCCCATAGGAAGGGAGAGAAACCAGCCAAGTGATGGCATAGCCTTGAAAGCCTCACCTCATGTCGGGGCAAACACGGGGGAAATGAGGTGTAAGAAAAAAGGCAGCTTATGCGAGACTGATTGTTTGACAGTCATTGCCCATGCAGCAAGCAGCTCCTTTCTTTTACCTTACCATAATTCATGGTGATAGGGCCAAGCTGGCAAATGTTGGATGGCAGACAGGACTCGATGGTTGAAGGGATTGCTATCCCCCCTTGTAACAAAGTCAAGGCAGCACCAAGTCATTAAACATAAGGTAATTCCCTTTCCCTCCCATTAGTTCCTACAGCAGCAGCTGCAAAGCAGCCCTCCTGCAGCTTGAGAAGGGTCTGGGGACAGCGGAGATGCCCCAACCCAAACAGTTCTATGATTCTCTGAAAAGCAGCACCTGTGGTCCTGGTGATTGCCTCAGAGGAACAAGAGCACCATCATGTCTGAGACGCTAGTGAGGAATATCTCCTTCCCCACATCGTGCTGAAAGGCAAGTGGAGACCCCTTCTCACA
This sequence comes from Jacana jacana, assembly GCA_013400555.1. Lineage (NCBI taxonomy): Eukaryota > Metazoa > Chordata > Aves > Charadriiformes > Jacanidae > Jacana > Jacana jacana. The sequence continues at coordinate 80,846 of VZTM01026448.1, forward strand.
GCCATCTGTCTTTATTGCAGATGTTCACCTTAGCCAGAGTGGCCCAGCCACAGAGTTCATGGGGTGACCCACACAACTCTGACCCACAGACCACTCTTCTTTATGCACAGCCTGCAGAGCACACTGCCTATCACAGCCACAGACATCCTGACACAATCAAGACCAGTCTTTCCTGTGAACTAAACCCTGAAGGTATAATGGTGGGAAGACTGGTTACGCTGCAGTCCACTGAGGACCTGCCAGCATTGTGAGGAGGGAAGGTGGCTTTGCACAACTAGAGAGAAGACATGTATTGGAGCTGCTAGCACCCTAGCACCACAGCTGGCAGTATATGAGATAACTTCCAGTCTAAAAGCCAACACTCACATTACTGAAGCTGGTCAATGACCCAGGCTGTGGCCCTAAGACAACCAAGTGCATGGTTTGTGAGGGCTCAGCACCAGTCCTTGGCTTATCCACGACGGTGATGTGGTGATAGCTCAGCCCTGGTGGTGCCACAAAGCTGCCTGATTTCTTCACTGCTTGAGGCAGGGAGTGAGATGCAGGCCAGTTTCTCCCCCACCCATGGCCAGTGCACCATCAGTGCTTGATGCCAGCAGCCTTATGTCCCTCACAGCCCAGCCTCTCAACCCAACGTCTCACCTTAGCCAGAATTAAAAGCCAATGACTCCTGCTACCATGCTGCATAGGTCCTCTCCTCCACAACTAAGAACCAAACCCTCCCCGTAAGAAGCTACTACTCGAGACCAAGGAACAGAGCCCTTTTCTTATCCCAGATCTCTGGATCCTCTGGCAGTGAAAAGGAAAATGAACAGCTTATCCAAGGACTCACCATAAGGCCAGTGACACAGGTGGGGAGAAAGACCCATTTCCCAGCCCCATCCCAAAAGCTCTGCTGGCATACAGCCATAGTAGATGTCTCACCTACCTATCATGACCTGGTGCAGAATGATGCCGCAGGTACCTTCACCACCAGTACAGGTTTTCAACAGGTGAGAGCAGCTTTTTCCTATGCTGTGACAAACCTCACACTGAAGGGAGGTCCCTGGAGAAAGGAGGACACATTCCTGGGTAGCAGTCATGAGGGATCTCACTTCCCCTTTCATCAATGTTTTCCTTCAGCATTTGAGCAGCAATTCTCACATTCTTCTCTCCTTATTTTCCCTGTTCCATTGCTCAATATGAGGGTTCTTTTCTATTATGCTGATTATTATTTATTCCTGTATGAACTTGAATTTGGGCAAGAGAGAGGAAGCCATTTTGGGATAGCATTTTACATTTTAACCACCAATATCCAGCCAGCTTCCCTTGTCTCCTGTGTGGTGATGTTTGCTTGGCTTTCCTCAGGTTGCTAAGGCAAGCATCCCCACAAACTCCTCCATCCTGGCAGGCATTCATGTGTTCCTGGATTCCCAGGATAAAAATCCTCTCCTTGCAGCAACCCAGGGTCTGGGGATCAAGAAGCTGCCAATGGGTACTGATTGGGCTATGCACTCACTGGGAAATGACATATCTCTTTGTAGGCACCAGGGGAAACTATTTTGCCAACTATCTGCTGCAGCATCTTAAGCACATCAGAATAAAGCATAGGACAAACAGCATGTCATCCCTGACACATACTCATTGGGACCCAAAGGTCCAGCATGTAGATTAAGAGGTCCAGGGCAGGCCAGTTCCCTAAATCCAAGTGTCATCTAAAGCACTTTACAGCAGCTGTGACATCTATATGAGGATGCAGATAGGACACAAGACGTCCAAGACACTTCTAGGGCAGAGCTGAAAGGCAACTGAGATGGCATAAAATATCTAAAATGTCACCTGACCCTGGGCATGACCAAAATAAATGAGCTCCTAAATTTGTGGAAAATTGTGGCCAGAGATTGATTCACCCAACCAAATATCTGCCTGCCTCAGAGTAATTTGAATCACTCCTATGACTGACCCAGCTGGATCACCAGTGACCTCAACAGGAGCTTAGACAGCCAGTCCACATTGTAAATGCCTACATCTCCATCTGCACATTGGCTCATAGCACCAAAGATCCCCCAAGACCAGCCACCCCTTCTGCAGTGCAAATCCCCCTCGATGAGGGGCTCCTATGGCCCAGATGGAAGGAATGGCCCCTCACACAGAGCACCCATTCCCAGACCTCTTCAATGTCTTGCAGCCCTGCAAATCCCAGAGGAAAAATCACCTGGGTCCAGGAATGCCAGGAAGAAGCTGAGGCCAAGGGAAGATTTCATGCTGATGGGAAGTAAGCCCAGGGAGCAATCAAGCCTTGCTGAACACAGCACTGTGTGCCACAAGAGCTTTATGAACTGGAGGAAAACAGGATGTTTTGAGGAAGTGAGGTTGGGGAAGTGCTCTGAAGGATATAGATACTGCAGAGCACCAGCACTAGTGTTTGCTTTTTTCATTTAAAGCACAGGTTCTGCCTTTTCCTCCACATGTGAAATGCTGTTTGTCTTTCCCAGTCCAGCCTGTGGGGTAAGACTGGCTTGCCTGGGGTCTGTCAGATGTCTCTGGTGCAAACCTTGTTTGAACAACATTCAGCCTCTGCCATACATATGAATGATAGAGAAGAAACCATTTGAACAGCTCTGTTGTGCTCTCACCATAAGGCCCAAAGAAGCAAAGTGTAGCAAGGGCCAGCTGGGAATTTTCCTCATGGCTGAGTTTTTGTTGGCTGGTTTCCCATCTCCCTTCCCATCCGACAGTCAGGAGCTCCATACCCTGAGTGCAGCAGCAAAGCAGGGAGCTTCCTCTCCAAGCTGGCATGCTGCTTCTGTTCGCAAAATAACTGCCAGTGCACACCTTGGAGCAGGCTCAGTCAGGGGTTCCTGGGGTTGAATACATCAGACCTGCAACACAGGTCCTCCAGGTTGTGGGCTTTGATTGGAAGTTGATGAAAAATTCTTCTGTTTTACCTCTGGGCTTTAAATCAAACCATATAGCATGGAGAAAGCATCAATATGCCTATGAGACAGCCTGGTCACAGCTTAGGTAATGTTATGGAAGGTTTTCCATGCACTGACATCTCAGGATGAGTCAATGCCAAGAAGCAGTGACCAACTTGCCATTGGCCCAAAAGTTCCCTGCCCTGTGTGAAGGCTTTATTAGGATACACTGCCTCACTGAATGTTTCCTACCCTGAGGATACCCTCCATACTCCTGTCCTGCACCAGATAAGGCACAGACAGTTAGTTTATGGTCCTCCTCCAGGGCTTTTACTATTGACAGCAACAAAGAACTGAAACGTTCTTGTGCCCCATCTGAACTGCAGTATCAGGTCCTTGTGCAAGATATTGCTCCTGGTAGAGTTTTCTCTCTGTAGCAGGGGTGCTGGGCTCATCCGGCCTCCAGACACAAGGGCAACCCAAACAACAAGCCCTCGACAGCAGGGGCATGCAGACCACAAATACAGAGAGATAATTAATCACAAATATGCAATGCAAGGAATTTCCAAGGTTCACTCCTTCCTCCTGCCCAGGACAATGTCTGCCTCCAGGAAAGTGTCTTGTAGCTGGGAAATCTGGTCTGCTGGGAAGGGAATCTCACCGTGATCATGGGAGGGCTAGTTGTTTGGTGAAGAGCAGAGAGGTTTTCACTGCTGAGGTTTCCTACTGATGCACAAATGAGCTAAATGCTGCTCCTGGCTCAGAAAACCAAAGATTTTCTGCAAATCCATAGGGAAAAATCACAGATCTTGCTGATCTTTCCACTCACACTTTCACTTTGATTGTCTTGTTTCTCTCTCCCAACCTTACTATCTGCTTTTCCCTTTTGGGACTAGTCTCATCAGAGGAAAAGTGGTTTTGTGACATTTCCAAATACATTGAGTGGTCCAGTGGGACCTCTTCTTAGCTAAGCCCACAAAACTATGAGAATGGAAATTAGTGCAATCACACTGCATGCCTAGGCCCACCAATGTCGATAAAGTTGGTATCACAAGAAGACAAGGAAGAATGTTATCATCACCTTGAATTTCTTTTTCAGCTCAGAAATGATCTTATGCCACAGTAGCTATATTATAATAAAATCAAACTTCTCACTGCAGCCAATCCAGGATTAAAATTCAGTCTTCATATTGATCTTAAACATCAGACTGAATAAAACCCTGTCCCCCGGCAGGCTGGGGTACTCAGATCGGGGTGATCCTGCCATTTGACTCCGTGTGGGTCTGCAGACTCAGATAGCAAGATGGGTGGATGTGGCTGTCTCTGGTGGTTTTAATTTCATGCCCTTTCATTTAAGATGATTACTGAAGTGCCTGGGGGATTTTCCCTGAATGACATGACTGCGCTAGCCCCACTGAATTATATTCAACTCACCTGTTTCCCACCTCTTGTGGAAGGAGGGTGTGAAGCTGCAGCCTTTTCATGTGCGTTTTTAGAGATGAACCCGAGCGTAACAAGGAGGAGCCACAATCTGCAGCCATAAAAGACCTGGAAAATAAGACTTAAGAGAGAAGATGGAAAGAATAGAGGTGCTCAGAGGACACCCCGTCTTATCACATATTACTGCAAAAACAAGGGCTAGATAGGAGAAACTACCACAGGAGGCTTACATTGGGCACTGGGGGAATTTTCTAACAGTGACAGTACTGAAGCTGATTGCCTATGAAGGTGTGGATCTTCCATCCTGGGTGGCTTGGAAAAACAGGCTAGACAAATACTTATTAGGAAATTATTTAAGTTGATAGGATCCTGCTCCAGGGCTGAGAAGTTGATTAGATGCTCTCTCTCAAGATCCTTTCTAAATTGGTTCTTATATTTTAATCTCATAGTGTGCATGAAGAGTCTGTCTTCTGCAGGATATCCATGTTTCCAGAAACAGAGGAGGCTGATAACACAGGAGCCACACTCCATGGTGATGTGAGGCACAGACTGGGGAAGTCAGAGTAAATGGTGTGGTGAAATAAGTTAGAAATCCAAACCAGAAAATAACATAGGTGGGAAGGTGAGAAGAAGGGGATACGTTCAAAAGAAAGATGTTGAGCAGAAGAAAAATGCTGATCTAGGCTATAGCATGGATAAAAACCATATGTGAATTTGTCATGCAGGTTTGTGGCAGAAAATGCCACTTGGTTTCGTGGAATCATTTAGTTTGGAAAAGACCCTTAAGATCATTGAGCCCAACCATTAACCTAGTACTACCAAGTCCACTACTCAACCAAGTCCCCAGACACCATTTCTACACATTTTTTAAATACCTCCAGGAATGGCGACTCAACTACTTCCCTGAACAGCCTATTCCAGTGCTTGACAACCCTTTCAGTGAAGGAACTTTTCCTAACATCTAATCTAAACCTCCCCTAGTGCAACTTGAGGCTGTTTCCCCTCATCCTAAGAGCCCAGATACAAAGATCTGTCATCAAAGAAAGAAGCTAATGAATCAGATTTACATTACAGCTGAAGAACCCAGGTCAGAAGGCTCTGGAAAAAGTAAGAAAAGTCCAAAGGTTTGACAAAGAAAGGAAAATACAGAAAGGGCTGCAGGTACACAGGTTGCATAGGAGATACCAGGGAAAAGCCTCACACAGACCTTAGTGGCACTGAAATGGAAGGAGATGCTCGAGGGATAACAATTATGTCTTTAAGAAAGAAGTGAGATTAGAGCTATGGATAAACTCTCCAATGGTGTGATTAGCTGGNAAGCTGGTGCAGCCCTATATCTGAGAAGAACACTGCAGCTGCCAGCCCTCCTTCCTCACAGTTACTTTGGCTTTGACAAATGGCTGAACCATGACAGAGGATACTCTTGCAGCAGCTGAGCAGCCAGCAAACACTCTTCAGTGGCGGACAAAAACAAGAATCCAGGTAGAGGCCTCTGTGATGGAACCGCTTGGCTCAGAGGCACAGCTCACACTGGCAATCTAAATCCAGCTGATGTGTCCCACTAGATGCCTCATTTGCAGATATCCTGTTTTGCAGACATCCTTTGAGGAACTGGTCATATTTATTTGAGATTTACCAGGGGTCACTAACTCTGTGAAACCACATCTGATTCAAGAAACCCCAACACTGACGTAGATGAGGCTGGCAGACAAGTACAGAGACAGGAGTATTGTACACTTTTGCTCCTTTCTTCCTTTTCCTCAGGGCTCTGCTGATGTCCACTGGAGGGATTTGTTGGGTTTTTTTCCAGGCTCCTACACCCAGCAGAGCATGAGTGCTCCATCCTGCAGCCAGCTCTAGGGATGACCACCTCTTGGGTAACATTTGGCCAACCACCAGCTGCAGCAGTTTCATGGGGTTAGGGTGACTGGAAAGGAGCAAAGCAGCCCCCATGACACCTACTTCCAGTGTTTGCAGCCAGCCAGAGAGGGGAAACAGGGGAGGCTCAAATCAAAGCAGTGACCTGAGGAAGAATATGGTCATTTGTGTGCTCCATGTCATGGATGATATAGTCAAATGCATGTTACAGTGTCAGGGTGAAACCCTGTACACAAGGTCCTTGCATGGCCTAGGTGCACAACTGGGCCCAGAGGGTCATCTGTACTGGTGGCATTCACAGCAGCACTGTCACCCGCTGTCCCCACGTTACTAAGACACAGCTCCAAAACCAGGCTGGAGGGGTCACTGTGCATGTAATAGCCATTTTTAACCCCAGCGTGCCTCTTCTTATGTTGGAGGACAGTCCTGACTCTTTAAGCCTCACTAAGCTAACATTTGGGCTGCAGGACCCTGTACACCCCTGGCAGTTCTAACACCACCAGAGAGAGAGAAAGTCCAAAAAGCCCAGGCACAGCTTCTGTGGGAGCAAATAGAGCAAAGGTGCCTCTCTTACCTCCCTTAACACACAGTGCAAGAGGACAGAGCCACAACATGTTGGGACACTTCAACAATGAAGTCATCCACAGACCATAAGAAAACTGTAGAAGAAGAAGAATCAAACCCACCCATTTTCTGAGCTGATCCTTTATTCTGTGGAACAGAGATTGGCAGAACCTGCCAATCTAGTTAACCAGGAGAGGAAACATAAGACAGCAACCCCAACAACATCATGTAGGGACTAGCATTCCTGTCCCAAAGAGTGAGAGCAGGAGGAGTCTCACTCTTGCTGGGTAGCTGCAGACTGAAGACGCTTTTGATGGTCATGTTTTTTTTGGCTGTGATTGCACAAATTAATAAACCATCCAGGAAGTGGGAAGTCAGTATCAATCTAATTAACACTCCTGATTCAGAGCATCCCAATAGCTCACAAGGCACACCTTCAGCTGAGTTCCCCCCTGCAGCACTTCACCATCTAACCCCAACCCAGGGCAGTGAAGAGGGGGAGTTATTGTCTCCCCCCACCCGCCGGGCTCAGTGTTTGAAAAGAGGAGCTGGGAAAGGAGGGCTGGTAGCACCCAGATGGTTCAAAGGTGCAAGGCCATCCCTGCTGCCTACACAGGAGCTCACAGTCAGCCCTGAGGGCTTGTCAGTGAGGAAGTTAGTGCGTGCCTGGAAGAGCAGTATGCCTCTAATAGGACGCTAATTGTCACACTTTAATTTCCCAAGAGGACCCCTCCGTTCAGCACTGTGTATTGACTTTGAAAGCCATGCTGCTTTTACTAACGGGCTCGTGACAAGGGGGAACCACATCCCAACATGGATTTCAGGCAGAGAATCACAGGGGCTGCGCTGGGCTGTTCCAGGTTAAAAGCTGTCTCCAACCGGTGGCTTCAAATCCACTGCACTGAGCCCTGTCCTTGTCCCATCCCAGGGGTTCCCTCCTGCCTGGACCTGCCCTGCCTGAAGACACCCATAAGGGGTGAGTTTCCAGCCAGGTCAGTCCCTTAAAGGGAGAGCTCCTGTTGGCAAAGGATTTGGGAACCAGGGAAGTTGTATTATCTCCAGTTGAAGGCTGGAGATAATATGAGTGTAATATGAAACTGCTGCTTAAAGGTTCTTTCTTTTGGTGAAACAAGACAGAATTTACCATGTTATCAAGTATATACAACACCTCCATAGTGAAAATACACACAATCAAATTACTGACTCTTATCAAACTGGATAACTTCATTTTTCAAGAGACCAAGACATTTAAGAGGACATTTTATTTTACCTTTGATCCTACACCATTTATGGCAATGATTACATTAACACTGATGAATTTTTTGTACCCTCTGCGGCATATATCTTTTCAATTGTAATAATTGCCAGGAAATCCAATTGCTTGTCAGGTGGCCTGGGGTGAAGATAGATTTGCATACATGTTAGCACATTGCACAATTTTTCTTTTCTGGTGCTGATGTTCAGCAATGTCATCTTCAAGCAATGAAAGCAACAGCAACTACTTAATCCAGGTGGATGATGTTAAAAGTAAGTCCTTATTAGATACTCCATGGCCTTATTAGATGTTCATATCTCAACGTCCTCTTAAGTGATTTGGTCCAAAATGTGACTTAGTTAACATCTGCCAGCAGCAGAGTTTATATGCCAAGAAAGTTCCAGGCTGCCCGCTGAGGCAGACCAGTTTACCAGTTTTAATTGGTCCATTAAGATAAAGCCAATGCAGCCATGGGCTGGTGTCAATAGACAATAAATGCAGGAAGGCCAATCTTTTAATACAATAGTAATATCCATACGTTTTACTTATTGTTAATGGTGTTGGTTAGGCTGATCAAAGTAGAACAGAAAATCAATACTTCAGTGATCACTTTTAAGTGGGTGCTCAAGTAAATTTTGTCTACTCTTGCCCCTTGCAAACCGACCTGACCCCAGGTCCCTGGTCACCTGACTTAATGTGCCTGAAAGTCTCTGTCTCTTCTAAACGTCCTTCTGGTTTGCTGCTTTCTATAACAGCCCCCACTTCTATACAGCAGAAGCTTGGGGTTGGACATGAAGGTCCAAAATCCTGGGAAACACAACTGCCTGCCTTTTGCATCAGTCTGGAATTTGTGAAGGAAGCAGTGAAGAGAACAGGAATTCATAAGTTTCCATTAAAAGCCAAATTTTGAGGGCAAAAAAAGGAACCAGCCAAAGCCAACCTGGAGATGAGACACCCATGGCTTGCAGATGCTAGGCTGATCTGAGGGGGTTTGGAGAACAAAGATTCATTCAGTTCTTTACTCACACTCTCCTTCCCTCCGGCTATCTGCTGCTCCCATCCAGGCACACCTGGGACAGGAAGCCTCCTTAGAATGAACTACAAGATACATGGAAACAGGAGATGTGTAATGAGTAAAGAGATTCAGTCTTGCCCTCAATTACATTTCTTCTTAAAAATATTACTTTATTGCTTTCCCACCCTCTCTTCCCATTCAGTCAATTACTAACCAAGTCCCACCAGCAGGAAACAAGATCTTATCATGAAACATAGTAGTCATGGCTGAGTAAGACGTGCCTTGGAAAATGGCAGATGCAGCCAAATCAGAAAAACGAAAAATAAATGTGTTACCAATAGGCCCAAGACAAAAAGCTAGGCTGGTGCTACAAACTCTCCCCATGGTGGTAAGTATTTGCATGGAGGTATTCATTTAAACCATCATACAGGTGCAGCAAGTCTGGAGGTCTTTGAAGCCTGAAGATCCAGACAACCTCAATTACCTCCTTCTCTTAAACTGAAGTGATCTGGAACTGACTGAACCCTAATTAGAATTTTTGGCATCCCATCTCTGAGACGTGTGACTTCATCAATGCCATTCTTTTCTCTTGCAAGGTTTTTCCCGTGTGTGCAAAGCACTCGTCATTTCTTGTGAGCCCAGGTGCTGTGTGCTTATCAGCATCAGCTTCTGCCTCCTCTTTCCAGTCCCTTATTGTGAAGGATGACACATTGCATAATGAAGCGCCCAGAAAGTCATGCCCTGCAGCACCAGGAGACATGCTCCCAGCTTTCCAAATGATACTCATCTTTCCCATCACTTTCCAATCCAAGTTTATTCATTGTGTGATAAGCGTCATAAAATAAAGGTATGCCCAGATGAGTGTTCACACTGCACTAAGAAGGACACATGTGCTCAAAACCTGCATTGGCTTGGGCAGATTTTCTCATCAACATTCACTTTCAGAAAGCAAAAGCTATTGTGTTTGCCTGGTTGTTTTTAAAGAGCTGAAGAAAACACATTCTTTTTTCTGGCATTTTCTTACACATTCATGAGGAAATGCATCCATTGCACAAGGTAGGGTAGGCCCCCAAGGAAAACAACCGAGCTGTAGTACCGTGGGATGTTCAAAGATTATAGCAAATATCAGACAAATGCCCAGAAACAGCAAACTACAAATGTCAGGAGCCAGCAAGGAGACACCTGCAGTAGTTCAGTACAAGCTGATACAGCTTTTGGCATAGCACCATGTGGAGATGTCAGCTCAGGTCCTGCAACCAAGTTGAGTGTGGGGGTGCCATGATAACCTCCAGCAGCCAGAGCTAAGAGTTCAGCACCATGTAGAGATGCTCACACGGCAACTGCCTATTGGTTCCACCAGTACTTGGGGGGCCAGAAACCAGCAGCAGCTGCTGGTTGCCAGTGTCCAAAGCTGTGTATGAAACAAGACTAATTACTTTGTCTTTTTTTGCCCTCAATTGGGCAGACTGGAAGGAAGCAGGCAGAAACAATGGGTGGAAAAAAGATGAGTGATCTTGCAAGTAACAATCAAACTCTTTCCTGGATGCCGTGCACCTACCCACCTAGCCCAAAAGGACATGAACCAGAGTTTCTCACTCCCTAACAAACACCCTGGTAGTGGGGTTAAAAACCATGCTGGCAAGGAGCTCTCTCCAGAATAATATATGATAATAAATACATTTTCACACACAGGTCCTCACTCTGCTACACCAACCAAAAAGCAACCAGTTTCAGCAAGTCAGGAGACGAGGCTGCTTGATGGCTCAGGGACTTTTGCAAACTGTTTGTTTATATAAAATCAAAGTTTTACAACAAGAATCTTTCCCAATAAAAAGCTTCTGAACATATCAGTGACATAGATGCAAACAAAATCCCCCCCAAACCCAGTCTTTAATTGGTCCAACCCGCATCTTCAAACCTGAGATATTACAAGTATACATGATGGGGTGATATACTGATAAATGGATGGGTTTGTGTGTCTTTTAGGCCTCAAGGAATCATCTGGGAAACCACAAGATTTTAATGAGCCTGCCCCAGAGACATTTGGTTTTATGGAAACAGATTAAAAGAATTTTACTTAACAACTTAATCATGCAGTATAATGAGTAAATAAAAAATAATGTCATACAGATAAGACATGGGAAATTCCAGTGCTAGTGATATGAAATGTATGGAAATGATAATAAGGTGGCTGCAGAATGAAAATAAAAACAAATGTGAGAGAAGAAAAGCAGATATGTAAAAAAAGGGGGTTATAAAATTATTAAAAGACTAGGGCTGTTCCATATTAGAGCAAAAAGTCCTCCATAACATAATGTTTTTGTCATCTTCATTCTCGTGCTTTTGCATGAACCTAAGAGTGAAAGAGTGGTGTTGGTTAGTCCCAGGACTTCAACTGGGACCCAGATCTCTGCGTTGTCTTGATTAGTTCTTTAAAATAGCTGTATAAAGTCACCAAATATGTTTTATTCATCCTGTTTTATCTCAGTTTCAGGAAAGCCAAAATTATATTCACTTTTTACATGGAAAACAATAGTGTGAGGCTGACACACAAAAAACACTGTTGGCAACCTGATGCTTCCTCCTGGGAAAGGCTACAAAAGGGTACATAGCGCCAGGAAGGACCTTGGTGAGACCACGGAGCACAGGACCTTCTCAAAATCATGATCCCAAGGAAGATCTGCTGACAACACACAGGTATTTGATATCTCTTGGGCCATAGGAATCCCTCATGATTGGCCTAGATGAGAACAAGCCAGTAATGTAACTAGTGGAAAGACTGCTCTTTCTGTTCTTTCCCTTCATTAAACCAAACTGATGAAACTAGGAAGCAATGTACTTGGATTTAGAGAAAAGTTCAAGGGAATGTTTTTGACACTTTCTCCTTTTTTAAGTTTCAACCACTTCTGCAATGAAATGATTCTTTCTTAAAGTAGCCTCCAAAACATCACTTTCACAGCTGCCTTGACCAACGCCTCCCCAGCGCACACCAGCTCTATGTTTCTTTGTGAATGGAAAACACATTTCCCCCCTGAGACCTTTACCTGACACCCACGACAACTCGTACTGGAAAGTCTGCAGGAGGCAGTGGGGAGCTCTGGGCAGCTGTTCTGCACAGCGGAATGTATTAGGATTCCTAAAAGTCCTGGATAAGCTCTCCAAGCCCCCTCAGTGGAAAGGCAGAGTCCATCCAGGTCTGTCTCCAAGTGACATGTAACCAAACCAAGCGTGTAGGGCAAAGGCAAACAAGTGAAAAATATAATGAAGGTGACTCAGCTTCTATCTTCAGCCTGGTCATACAGACAGTTAAGAGAAAGGAATTGCACATGCTGGGCAGAGGGGATTGGTCCCTTTTTTCTTGCAAAAGAAAATGATCACTGGAGTTAAAAATGAGCTTCAACAGAGCAGGCATACAGACATCCGGGGATGATGGCACTGGGAGCAGTGGCCATGGGTGGAGTGTTAAAAATTATCATCGTGATCCTCTTGTCAAGTAGATCAGGGAACAGGATCAGTGCAGACCAGCCAACTGAGTGGCCCAACACCACTGATCCAGTAGCTGAGATCATCAGGCAAGGCAGCAATTTCTGAGGATGTGTCTCCAATTAAACTGAACACTGCTTCTCTCATTCCCACTTGCCTGCCTAACTCAGCCTTCAATGCAAGTGGGCAAAAGGCTCAGAAAACATTGGCATGAAGAACCACCACTCTGTGATCTGTTAATTACGGGTGCATCCGCACTTTGAAGGTGTAGTCTGAATACAGCTACATCCTTAGAAAAGCGTATGACATCAGTGGTGAAAAATTCTCACGTGCATCTCCATGTGCAGAGGCAAAAGGGGATGCAAACAAGGTTGAAAGTGGGGCTTTGAGAAAGATTTTACAGGCTCTTCCTATCAGACATCCAAAGACCAAGACAAAATGGAGAAATAAGTGGATCGTAGACTCTGCAAAGGACCTGCTGCCTGTACATATATCACTCCATCCCTGTGACAATACTATTGTGGTGACAACCCCATGTGGCAAGGTTAGAGACAGCAAGAAACCTCTCCTGTTCTGAAAGCAATGCACAGTGAGGCAAGACACACAACATCATGCCAGAGGTGTTCCAACTACTCCAATATAAACACTTCTCCAGTCATACAACCTGTCGCTCAAGGACTAGCTTTTGTGCTCCACATGGGTTTGCATCCATCAAGACCTGCTACTTATGAACCAGCTGGAAAATAGCTGTGGGATTACAGCTTGACCTGCCTTTTGGCTATGCCAAAGAATAGGTATTTCCTACTATTCTGGCCTGTCAGAGATGAGTTTTCCTTGGGGATGGAGCTGGGTAAGCAGAAAGCCAGTGCCCTTTCTGTGTGCATCCAAGGGTTCAAGAGGGCTCCTAGTACCAGAAAAAGAAGCTGTAGCCACATGAAGCAGAGCTCTGTTGCAGCAGAACTTGACACTGCCAGCAGAAGTGTATTCCAATATATTCCAGCCTCTGACCTGGCAGGCTTTGCTCTGGATCAGACCCAGAACAGACTGCACAGTCTCTAGCTCAGACCAGATGTTGTCTGCTCATACAGTATCACACCATGGCAATTAAGCCAAGATCTCCTAGATCGTCTGCTTTGTGTGTTCTTCCCCTCCTCCTTCCTTCTCCTTCTTCTCCTTTGCACCACCAGTGTTCTTGTGCCCCCCTGGCAAGGCAGCTCTGGAGATGGATCCATCTAATGCTCACCCAGCAATGAAGAGGGATATATGGTCAGGCCATGTGTCCACGCTGTCAGATACAGAGAGGACAAGGTGTCAGCAGCCCACATTTGTCTTGGCAGATGTTGGCAAGGAACCACACACTAACTCTGTCTTCAGCAGAGTGCGTGTGCTGGGTCAGGCGTGTATAAAAGAATACCTGCTGCCTAAAGTCTATATTATGCATCCTGACTAATTGAATTTAAATTTATTCAGGACTCAAACCTGGTTTGATTCAAGTCTGTGTTGTGACATGACCCAACAGCATACAAACCTGACACTGGGGATTACAGAAGCACAACCTCTATCATTCACACAGTCACTGGGTTTGTTTGCTGGGATCTCTTACAGGGTCCCAGACTCATCTTCTGGGATGTGGGCACATCTCCATCTTGGACAGAAAAACTCAGTGGTCCTCCCTCAAGGGAAGCTAAGAAATTAATTAGTCATCTCATGGGTCTGAACTGAAGTCACTCAGTACTTGGAAACTCAAATATGTCATAGGACTCTTACGACACCCCTGTTCCAGGAATAAACTGGTGATTCCAATTTCTCGACCTTCCTATGCCCCAGGCTGTCCAGGGTTTGCCTTTCTATACATTTGAAGCTAAGAACACGATACTTAAGCTTGTCATAAGTAACGCAATGTGCATATAACACAGGATCCCCTCCTCTGCTGGGCTGACTGGACTGACATTCACACCAAGAAGAAAAAGGCTCTTCCTTCTCCTTTTGCTCCCCACTGTGGACCCATAGCATCATGGCCAAAGAAAACTGCTTCTTCCTCTTACCGACTGCAGACAGAGGAACTGGTTTCCATGAGGGGGTATGAAGAAAATCTGCATAAAACTAAATCCAGGATTAAAACAAAGTAATCCTGGACAATAGGCCATACCTACAGATCCAAAATGCCATTGGCCCCAAAGGAAATGGCTGTCTAATTAATGTCACTAGAAGAAAGGCATGTGCATGGCTCATACATACTCTCTGCCAACGTTACAGTTGGCAAGAGCACACTTTGCCAAAAGCAGCCAGCTGGGAGAGCCCCATGTTTTCCACTGCCTAGAAGCACATGTCTCTCCTAATTTCAGAGGTATTTGAAGTGGGCTGCACCTGCTATTTTGAAAGCCCCTGCCCAGGCACACCAATCCCTCCAGAGTTAATCTCTGCTTCCACCAGAAAAGGGAGCTGAGTCCCTTATGCAATATCTAACAAGCATTCAAAGCCAGAGATGCTTTTGTCCCCATTTCAGCCTAGAGCATGCCACAAGACTCAACTAGCCCAGAACTTTAACAAGGCATCACCAAGATGAATCAGTACTACCAAGTTATGTGATTACTTAACATTCTGTATGCATAACTGGATGAAAAAAACTCTCTCCTGACTCTTCTTTCTCCTTCGTCCAATCTCCCCAATTATCTTCATCTGTTGAAGCCAAGATCCTTTCAGTACCTCCAGCTTGCCAGGGAGAGCTGTCCCAGCTTGCTAGCTGAATTATAACACACCCTCCAAATAAGACTCTGGCTCAGAAATTGCTTAAGTGAGAATATCGCTTATGTGCATAACAAGGAAAGCACGGTTGAATGAGTAATTGAGTCAATTTGGACTGAAATGGAAAAATCTAGTTAGGTCCTACTCTCAGTTCTCTCATCCTGTACTTACACAGATTGCAGCAGGTCTGTTTGTGGGGCTGAGAGATGAGTTAAAGGCTTTGGGTTAACATCTCCACAGAAGCTGGCTGGCTCAGGGTCACCACCTGGGATTTGCAAGCAGCTGTTACCTTATTGTTAATGGAGAGTTGGGAGAGGGAACCCCAGGGCTGCATGGGTGCAAAAAAAGAGTAGTTCTGCTTGGGGGCTTATCTAGAGGGCTGTTTTGCAGTGGGATGGTGCTCAGACTTTCAGGACTCAACTATAGTATGTAAGGTTGGGAATAGCCCCAAGGCGCAGCCTAGATGTGAGTTTTGGAAAGGAGAGAGGGTTCCTGTCTACCACAGAAAGGGACGGCCAACAGACAGCTCAGGGGACAAACAGGAGAATGTCAGCACTGGAAAAAAGTTGAGATTTCCAACTTTTTATTTGCAGTGGTACAATTCCTCACACCAAAGATAAATGAAAGTAAGCTGCACGTCTCTGTGCCTCCACACAACACCCGGAGTGCAAAGATGGGAACCTGGAATGGAGCAGCTGTCACTGTCCTCTTGTCCTGCCTTCATCTGTCTGGAGCTGTGGGATCTCTGACAAATCTTTCACTGAATGCGTGTGTAGCACCTGGCAGAGAGGAGCCCAGATCCCAGCAAGATTGACAATCTATTAAGAAAAATAATAAACATATAGTAGATATAATCTCAAAGAATGCAGAGCAGAACGACCAAGCCTCTGACTGTACAGGGACTTTTCCTTCAGCACTTCAAGGAAGTTCTTCAGCAAAACGTGGTCAGAGCCTGGAATGGGCTGCCCAGGNGACAGATCTCATTCCTCTGACATGCCTATCTCCCCCAGCTATCCCAGCAGTATTTCTGCTTTTCCTCTGCAGATAACATGCTTAAATATTTTAAGATGGACACAGGTTGTAAATGGTGTCAGCCATGTAACACAGAGAGTCTGCACCAAGTCACATTACTAAAGTGTTGTTTACTCACATTATTGCTGCCTTCCCACCAGTGGTGGCAAGTAGAATACCTTCCTTTTTCTCTAGGAAGGGGGACAGCAAGCACATGGAACTAAAAGTCCATGGTCCGTATAACACCTACAAGAAGGGCTGCAGAGAACATGGGTGGTCTCCTTCATGAGGTTTGTGAAGAGTTTTGCAGAAAGATTTGTGGCATCTCTTATGACACCATTCACAATGTAATCTTTCATGACATCACCCTTCTCAAAGAAGCACAACCCAAGGCTTCTTTTCAAACATTCATGCTGGCACAGCTTAAAGCAGGAAATTGGCTCAGGACTTCCTGGGGCAGGGGAGGAGGTCTTTTAACCAAACTTTGATTCTCAATGGATTTCCATCTCTGCTTCTTAATCTTCTTTCTGTGCGCTCTTGATTCCCACCACTCATCTAACCCTGGGGGCATTCACTTGAGTGTTACCGTTCTATTAAATGTGAATTGAATTAAGCAGGAGGCAATTATCTGTGCTGGAACTTTCCCAGGGTATCAGAGCTAACATCCTCATCAGTATCTGATGAGATCTTTACAGACCACAAGCAACACAGGCATCATTTGATGATGGTCCTTCCCACACTGCTCCTTAATTTGCTTTTGGGACACTGCACTGCAGAGTAAGTCAGAGAGAAGAGTCAAATCACACCCCTCCTCACAAGGCAATTGGGGTTTTCTTTGAGATCCCTTTCAGTGCAGGTCTACTGCTGTGGCATTTTACTCACAGGTGTTTGAAAAACAGCGCTCTGGCATGAGCCAAGTTTGATGTGCAAACTGAGCAGTTATGTTAACACCCTACTAAGTCTCTGGGGAATGGTCCACCATCAGCATAGGTACTGGTGAAGGCTATTCCTGCCCTTCCCTGACCTGACTATCTCTCATTGCAATTTGGACAAACCTCATTCTCTTATGTTAGGACAGTTGTGGCAACCAGACCAAGGATGTTACTGTCTTCTCTCTTGGGCCCCCAATTCAGGATGGGTATCAAGGAACAAACAAGGGCTACTAGGGTCAGGAGATGGAGCATGTGTCCCAGAGCAGAGATTGAGGGAGCTAGAATTATTTAATTATTTCGTCTGATGAAAAGGAGACTGAAAGGGAGATCCAATAGCACACAACAACCAGTTGAAGGGTAACTAATGTGACAGTGCAGCCCAGTTCTTCTCAGCAGAGGCAGGTGTTACAAGAGGTGGCAAAAAAATGTCATTTGGGAGGTTCAGGATGAACAACAGGAAAAACTTTTTAGCTGTGAGGGAAGACCAGCCCTGGATCTGGTCACCAGAGTTATCTTCATCCTTGGAGATTTTGAAGACATAGGTAAACAAAGCCACAGCCAGCCCGATCAGGCACTGGGGACAGCCCAGCAAGCCAGAGCTGGAGGTTGGAAGGTAGATTTTGAGAGATCTGTTCAGACAAAACCTCATGTGGTACAATCCTCTCACGGGCTTTGCCAGATTTCTGTGTGGCCACAAAGGGAGACAGTGAAGTGCTTTAGTTGAAAAATAAGCCAGAAAATTATTATTTGTTTCAGGCAGATCTGTTCTAATAGTTCCCATGCCAGCCTGGGAACAGAGATGGGTGGTCTGTGGCAGGCAGACCAACACTGATCTTGTTGCCACCACTACCAACAAGATCACCACTGGTAATCTAAGATAACATCTGTCTCAGGGAGGTTTGTAATTTAGGACTCAAACAACTCAGTAGCTTCTTGACTGAAGCAGTTTCATCTCCGTGTAGAATATGAATGAAGGACTGTAACCCTCAAAACCTAGGCTAAGGGTCAATCTCCCTCAGCTAAATCATCTTCAACTTACTGCTTGTCAGTCTCAATAAAGAACGTGTAATGAGCCACGTGTATGAATACATCTAGGAGCACAAGAGTCCTGCCTCACCATACAATAACAATTCAGAGTAAGTTATTTCACAGGGAAAAGACTTAATCAGATCAGTAACGAAAGAGGTCATTTGTGGGGAGAGGAGGCAAGATTTGAACCTGAACAGAACTTCACAGTGAGTTTGGGTACAAAAGAAAGATAAATGTTGAAATATGCATTTTCTGCCATGAAGGACAATTTAGGGCTGCAAAGTTTGCATCAGAAAAGCACAACAGGACAGGTAGAGAAGATGGTCCTGGGCTAGCTGTGTGATGCTCAGCCAGAGAGGTCATGCAGGCCAGCCCTAGGGTGACTAATATAAAGTGTGGTTTTCTCTTATTCATCTTTTCTATCAGCACATTAAACTCTTCTGTTTGTTTTGCTTTCATAGACAAATTCTTTGTTTATGTTTCTTTAGCTTGGCTGCACTGCAATTCTTGTTGAATTAATTGCCACTCCAAGAAGACCATGGCAATGGGCGTGATAACTCTCTCGCCTGCCCATCATAATACAATATTCCAGGAAACTAAATCAGTGTCACCTGCATGGACCACACTGGGGGTAGGTAATGGAGAGGACATATGAAAAATAAGTGTTTTCCAGGAAAGCTCTTTGCAATGCTCTCCCAATGGGCAGTGGGGAGAGTCTCTGAGGTCCCCCCAGGAAGGCTGTACTGTGAGTCTGAAAATGCTGGTGACCTGCAGTGGATCTGGTTCCATTTGGAACAGCATCAAGGTACGAAATGTGGGTTTCTGGTCTCACACTCTTCTTCAGTGTAAGCCAATTGCTCTTCTTTTTTTCTCCTTTTGAATAATAACATTGTCTAAATCAGGAACAGTGAATCATTTGTAGGTGTTGTGAGTTCATGGCCAAAGAGATGATGACAAATGATGTCTTGACAGATGGGACAGGCTGAGGCCACATAGTTATTGCAGCTCACCACAAAATGTAATATGTTGCTTGCTACTGTTCATGTGCCCTTAGTCCAGGGTTTACCAGGCAAGAAAGCAGAATCAGGAAATCTCATTTCTCCTCACATCCCATGTCTGCTACCAGACCAAAAGAAAAAGCCAACAGCAACAAAACTGCACTATAAAATATTAATAACTGCTCCAGAAATGTTCTTCCAAGCTAGATTCCCAAGGAACAAGTGTCTAAGCAGGGCTGGAGGAGCAAAAGTCAGTGGTGAATCAAGGATGCCATACAAGTTCAGCAAAGACTTTGTGTCGTGGCACCCATTCTGGTGGCTCAAGGACCTAGACTACCACCATGCCAAGGATTGAGCACAGAGCTGGAAGGATCCATCAGACATCAGGGTGACAGGGAGCTACTGCAGTCACTAGGACGTGTGGTCACTTCCTCCAGTTTTTCAAATCCCATGTGGGAAGGTATCAGTGGTCACCACAAAGGGTTTTGCTCCTAGCCTTGGGTATCCAGATAACTTGTGCCATTGCCCATTGGTTTTCAAACATGTACCTTTATTTTTCATCCTAAGCTCCTCATTCCTGGGGGAATTTTCTCAAAAGTGAGCCTTGGAAACATCACACCTTGTAATACCCCTTTGTGTTCAAGCCACCATTTGTCAGGCTGGTCCCATCAGTAATCAAGGGAAGCAGGTTTTGGGGAAATCCCAAAACCTCCCTGACTGTAGTACCAACATCTAGCAGTACAGTCAGTAAGCATTTTTATTCAAATCACTTTTCAGCCAAATGTGCCCTTCTCAGAAAATGGGAAACTTCTGCAAAACTCTTAGCTATGTCCACATCTCCGGAGCTCAGTGCAGAGGGAGCCAGGTGATGCTCTGCAGGGACAGACATGTTAGAAAATCACCGATTCCTGCTAGTTTGAAGGTCTGGCCCATATAGGAGGAGAACAATCACTGGCTTGGATACAGGCAAGGCTCGAAGACACAAAATGAGTCTCTCATACCTTTCTCTAGTCCAGGCTCTGTATGTCACACTCATTTTTAACAAGACACTGGAAGCACAGCAGCTGATAGATGAAAGATGCTCAAGAGCCAGAGATGGGCCGGCTCCAGTAGGAAACCTATCCAGCCCCAAAGACAAAGAATAAGAAGAGAAATCAGGTAAGAAAGTGAAAAATCAGAGCGTGAAAGGGAGGATGGCAGAGCACAAAGGAATAGTTGTCACCTTACACCAGAAAGGAATAGAATAGAATAGAATAGAATAGAATAGAATAGAATAGAATAGAATAGAATAGAATAGAATAGAATAGAATAGAATAGAATAGAATAGAATAGAATAGAATAGAATAGAATAGAATAGAACTATTTCACTTGGAAGGGACACATAACCATCTAGCCCAACTGCTTGAACAATTCTGGGCTGATCAACCTGTCCAAATGCCTCTCAAACACTGATGGGGTTGGGCATTGACCAATCCTCTAGTAACACTGTTCCAGTGTTTGACCACCCTCTCAGTAAAGAAATCCTTCTTAATGTGCAGTCTGGTGCAGTTTTGGACCATTCCCATGTGTCCTATTGCTGAGTGTAAAGGAGAAGAGCTCAGCATCTCTCTCCCCACATCCCCTTCTCAGGGAGCTGTAGAGAGCAATGAGATCACCTCTCAGCCTCCTTTTCTCCAAACCAGATAAGTTCATAGTCCTCAGTCACTCCTCACAGGACATTCTTTCCAGCACTTCCACCAACTTTGTTGCCCTCCTCTGGATGCATTCAAGGACCTCCACATCCTTCTGAAATTTGGGGTCCCAGAATTGCACACAGTGCTCAAGGTAAGGCTGCACCACTGCTGGATACAACGGATAATTCCCTCTTTCGACCTGGTGGTTGTGCTGCCCTTGATGCACCCCAGGGTGTGGTTTGCCCTTTTGGCTTCCAGGGCTTTTTGCTAACCCACATGAAGTCTGCTGTCAACCAGCACCCCAGATGCCTTTCTGTAGGGCTGCTCTCCCAACACTCCTCTCCCAAGTTATACTGTGCCCAGCTAGGTGCAGAATCTGGCATTTCAATTCATTAAATTTCATCCCATTGATAATAGACCAATGCTCCAATCTGTCTAGATCCCTCTGCAAGGCCTCTTGGACCTCACAAAGGTCAACAACAACTCCCAGTTTGGTATCATCAGGAGACTTGCTCATCTTGCATTCAAATACTTCATCCAGATCATTAACAGATGTATTGAACAGGACTGACCTTAGAATTGAACCCTGAGGAGCACCACTGGTTTCCAGTTGCCAGTCATTCATTAGAACCCACTGAGCTTTGCTGTTCAGTGCACTGTGAACCTGTTCATCACACAATTGGAAAACTTGTCCAGAAGGATACTGTGAGGGACAGGATAAAAAGCCTTCCTAAAATCCATAAAAACTACAAAAACTCTTTGTCAGGAAGCGTAGTGACAGAACAAGGGATAACGGCTTTAAATTAGAAGAGGAGAGATTTAGATTAGATACCAGAGAAATTCTTTAGTGTGAGTGTGGTGAGACACTGGAACAGATTGCCCAGGGAAGCTGTGGATGCTCCATCCCTGGAAGTGTTTAAGTCCAGGCTGGATGGGGCTTTGAGCAACCTGGTCTAGTGGGAGGTGTCCCTGTCCATGGCAGGGGGGTTGGAACTCAGTGATCTTTAAGGTCCCTTCCAACTCTAACCATTCTATCATTCTATGATTCTACATGCACCACCTTCCCTTCATCCACCTGTCATAGAAGGATATCAAATTAGTTGAACAGGACTTTCCCTTTGTGAACCCATGTTGGTTGTGGCTGATGATTGCATTACTCTTTAAATAAAGCAAGAAAACCAGAAGTCCCCGTCCTCATTGAACCATGGCCACAACTGTCAGCCAGTAACTATCCATAGACATCACTGTATTGCCCTTTCTAGACTATGCATGCCTCTTGGTACAGACCTAAAAATATCTTTTTGTCAAATTACAAATTGAGCTGGGGGCTGGGGGACACGCCTGAGGATGTTGCCCGAAACTTGGAGGAGAGGCCACAGGTTTTGTACCTCTGGCAGAAAGACTGCAGCTCTGCAGGCCATAGACTGAGGCATCCAGTCCAGGAAAGAAGTATGAAATGAACACAGACCTCAGGAAAAGTCTTTTTCTGCTATAAATTTAGCTGAGAAACAGATGTGGTTTTGTCCATGACAGGTTTACACTCAAGGCTTTTATGTGTTGGAGTGCTCTACACTAATCATGCATTAGCATAAATACTATCTAAAGGTTTGTGTTACCTCAGCTGCGCTCAAACACCTTGGACAAGAAGCAAAGGAGAGCGACCTGTTGACTCCACAGCACCATGTCCCTTGGGCAGGCATTGCAGCAGGCCTCAGAGGAGGAAACATTAGCAAGAAAATCCCTTTTCTTTCCCAGTTTGGGATTTCATTTCACTTCAGCTTCCCCAGAGAGCTGACACCTTCCTGGCATGTTCTCTGAGGTGCCCTGATGACTTGATTGTGTTTGCCTCATATCAGGAGAGGATCCATGTGATTCACCCACAGTTCCTCTAGGGACTTAGAGCTTTGATCCCTGTCCTCATTGCTCTTTTTTTGTTTTCTCACAAGAGAAAAAATAACAAAGATAACCGACAAACATGCAAGATAAGCCATCTGCTCCATGAGCACCAAGTGCCAAGGGTACAGGCTTGGTCATCTATCAGCACTGGGTGGTGAGCAGGTGGGTGTGATGCTGTACCTGGATCTTACACTAGCATCTTCCATGAGCTAGCTCTACTCCCTGAAACAGCACACATTTTCCTTGGAAACCAGGAAGACCAACGTAATTGTCTCCTCCTTCCCAAAAATGACTAACAGCACAGAATCACATATATCTTCTGAGCTGACTTAGAGCAGTGAGTCAAGGCTTGGTGTTTGGTCCTGGTTTGCCCAACAGGGAAAATGACACCTCAAAACAGCCAGAAGGCTCTGGGGAACTGGATGGGTTTTGTGCAGAGCAGAGAGGCAGCAGGCTAGTGAGCATAAATCCTTGCTTTTATGGCTAAAAGTAAAATAAAGTCCTTAAGTAATAAAATTAATAGAAGTCAGCCAGGACTTTTAATTTCCAGAGCTGATGAAAAGCTGCCATAATTAATTTTTTTTTTCCTTTTTTTCCTCCCCTTCACTCTCCCCCCATTTTTGTCTTTTAACTTAAAAAAAAAATATAAAATGTGTATTTCCATGTAAGGGAAAATGGGCAAGAACTGAGCTGCAGCTGTCAGCAGCCAAATACGGTGGGGATTGTGTCTAATGAGACATGTCTAACCTGGTGGGAGCCCTGTGCAAGAGCAGCCTGCTTAGTCAAAACAGGCTTTCCTCTCTGAAAAGCCCAGTTATCTTTTTTATCAATTTTCATTAATTCAGTTTTTAACAGGACGAACTTTGAAAACCATATAATTCCAAAAATTATATATATATATATACACATATATATTATATATTTCTTTCACAACTCTAGTATCCTGTTTCCACAAGTGACTGCTTCCCCATACCATCCTAAGGGACTTAAACTAGTATGATGTGATTACTTGGTCTTGCTAGTTCTCTATGACTATGGGAGATCCAATATCCCTGACTGAAATTGAGCTTTTCTGTACACGGCAGTGATCTGTTTTCTGATGGCTTGCACACATGTGGAGTCTCTGTCATCCAATAAATGTCAAGATAACTAATATTCCCCTCAGTGGAGTCAACAATGCCATCTCAGTCCTCTATCCAGCCAGAGATTGTCATGAAATTTGTAGGTATCCATCAGTCCTGTTTTGTCTGCCGTTCTTCCATATTTGCCTGCAATGGGCCAAAGTTGTCAGGGGAGCAGAGAGACACACACATGAACATACACCCTCTAGCACCTCCAGACTGCATGATCACATACTCCTGGTCTCCTGGGGAAACCAGACAGAAGTGGATAATCATCTCCTCATTGTATGCCTCCAAGAGTAAAATTATCCCTTGCAGGAGAGAGCACTTCTTGTGTGGCTAGGTTTCCCTGCCTGCGGAGAGTTCATACACTAAAAGCATAAGATGAAGAGAACCATGTGAACTCTGGAACCAAGGCAGAGACGAGGCTTGTTTTGAAACTAACAGCTTGTTTGCATGCAGATCGCTCTGGAAGATTTTTCCTGAGTTTCCTTTGAAGCTAAACAAAACCTCATAGGAAAAAATATTGATAATTCCCTGCTTATCTAACTACCTCCTTTACAGCTGTTACTGAAAGGCATAGCCAAGAGCTCATCTGCACTCCAAACCTTCCCACAGAGACACCTCTCTGCCCCCTTCAACATGGAACAACTCTGATGCCAGAAGTAAAAAAAAAAAACTGAGACCAAAACTACTATCAAGGGCAGACACCATTGAAGAACATCCCCCCGTCTTTTCATTAATTTTGTTGTTCATGCTTTCTCCTGGCTTTGACTTGGAATTTCCCAGAGACATGCTTCATGATGCTTCCAAATGTGCACAGGGGAAAGAGTAGGAAAGGAGGTAGGAAAGGAGGTAGGAAAAGGAGATGATACAGGAGGAAAGAACAGAGGGCTTCCAACCTGCCAGTCCTCTCAAAGGACCCTGAGAGCCTGCTGCTATGCTTATATACATGCAATGCTTCCAGAGATGGTGATGGGAAGACACATCTTCAGCAGGAGTAAATGAGTTAGAAATTGGCCTTGGGGCTGAGGGGAT
>VZTM01026450.1:0-11905 GCA_013400555.1 Jacana jacana
TGTACAAAAGGAAAAAACCGTGGTCACTTGTAAATCAAAATCGTAAGTCAGTTATATTGGCTTAGTAGATGAGTATTAAAAACCAAGAATGACACTGGTGGAAAAAAGCCAACCACCCCAAAATACGTTATACAGCCAAGTTGCACGTGGTGACATCTCAGGGTTACTGAAGAGCCAGTGTCAAGTTTTCAGACAGTTATGAAACACAACTACTTTCATCAATTCAATATATTATTTTGCTGTTCTTTCGGAGGTTTAATAAGAAAAGTGTACAACATTTGCATTTTGAGAGACAATGGTAGAAAACCAAACCTTGTTTAAAAAGCCAAGGAAGAAATTTGCAATATTTTTTATTTTTAATACAGAACAGTTTGTGAATCTTGTTTACTCCATGCCCAGAAAAGCTTTTTTGCCTTGCACAGGAAGGCCAGGCTGCAGAAACAGGCTCACTCTTTTTTAGCCAATGCCAGTATTGTGCTATTCTCAAACTAGGCCAGTGCCAGCTACAAATAAAAAGCACAGAACATATTGAGAAACTGTCTAGGGAGATGCATTTACTGGCTCCCTGCTCTTTCATTCAAGGGGTATATTACTGGTTGTAAAGATGCACTTCCAATCGTTTCCTTGACTGAACACAGTAAAACTTTTGACTCAATAATTCTCTTTCCATTTGCATTTGGAAGGTGATTTTCGAAGCAGATACTGCAGTAATTTAAGTGTGTGTTCTCTTTTTCTGTGAAATTCCTTTACAACTCTAAGATTTTTTTTAGGAAGAGTTCTACTAATCAATTTATATACAACTGTAAAATTATTTTTCATACTGAAATATTGTTAGAAAAATGGTTCTTCTCGTTAGAAAAACCAGAAGAATTCCTCTATCTTAGTAGTAATAAATGATATCAAAAACCCCCTTCCATGTAGATTTTAAAGAAGATAATTGAAGAGGCATTTCATTGGAATAAAAGTTAATCCCTTTTATGTATTTTCTTATATCTCTGAACACCTTCCTGCATCGCACTACTGGCCTATAATTCAAACAGCTAGAACTTCTGAGTGAAAATCAGTGAAATATTGTCTTTGAATTTATCTTTCGTTTTGTTGGTTTTTAAATAAACCAACATTAGTCTCACAAAACTGTTGCAGGAAGTGACACATTTTCCTTCATATAAGTGTATTACGATACAAGAAATTAATACTTACATGCAGTAAGAGGTACTACTCCCAACCATGCAAAGGCCACAAGTGTGTAATGAAACCAGTATCTTATTGCTGTGCCAATACTCGTAACCAGTCCAGCAAAGATGTCTTGGATTGGAAGCCGTGAAGGCATATCCGGGGAATAAACTGTGTAGAAAAGGCACTTATGAAACAGTTCTTCTGTTAAAGAAGCATTTGTCTAAGAGCCCTGGCAACTACAAAATGTTTGTATTTGGCAAAATCTTACTAGAAGAATAAGCATATTTTATAGATTCCCAAGAGATGACCCCAAACAAATAACAAAAACCCTTTAACATGACACAGTTGTTACATTGTGTACTGAGCAGAATGGGAAAATTAATAAATTCCATGCTAGATTTTGACTTGGAGAAGTTTTCTTAATAGATTTATAAATTGTAAATTCCGATTCTCTGAAAATAAACTCAAGCCTGCAAGAAAAATCAGATTCTAAATTCAGTAGCCCTCCCACTCAGCGCTACCTCAAAGTATCCCCACCTATTACTTATAAACCTAAGTCAAGGAAAGAGCACTAAAGAGAAGAAATTAGCAACTTTGCTTACTATCAATTGGCTTGTGCTACATTAATTAGATTCCACTTGCCATCCAGCAGCACACACACAGACAAATCAGGAAAACGAAAGCACCACACAAGCAGGAGATCTGAAGAGTATTCATTGGGTATCTACAGATACTGACATTTACACAGAATCACTTTTACTTTCAACAGATGTCCATTTCATACCATGCAAGATTTCCTCTAAGGTCACTGCTATTGTAGAATAATACAAATCTCTCAGCCTGTAGAGACACGTGCACCAGAGTATATTTTCTTGACTTTTAAAATTCAACACCTATATATTACATAAACCCACCCCTAATCAAAAGCCAAGAAAAACAGTGAAAGGGCCTCTTCTTCTGCAAACAGTTAGAAAACATGTATCTCTTAATTTCTTTACATTTAGTTAGCCTCTACACACTTATATAGATGACAAGAAGTGGTAATGAACAGTACCAATACTGGATTTGAATAAAGAATGTAAAGTACAGTTAGGAGTTGCACAAAGACCTTGCTGTCCTCATGATTAACAGCTACATGAGAAACGGATGAGCTTGAAGACTTTAACACATTCAATTTATTAAAACTTCACATACTTTTAACTACATAAGGAAAACTCAGATTTTGTAAGAACTACTAGAGAAGATTTCCTTCCCTGTCATTGACAGGCTGAGGAATACTGCTTCGTGCCATCTACCTGTATCCCGCCTCCTTTAATGAAGCTCCCTGCTACCTTTACCTACATTCCTAACCATCCTTTTACTAATCTCAGAGAAGAAACCTTGATAGGATAAACCCCCTCTTTTCTCTCCCCAGATACTTCCCAATTTTCTGTATTTTAAAGAGACTTTAAGAACACAAAAAAAAGCAGTATCAGCTTGCAGAAGTAGCCAAAGAATGTGGACAGTTTGGTGCATTTCAGCATGTGGATTACATTTGACAAAGTAATAACAAAACAGGAACAGTAAGACAAATAGCAACTAGCTTTCAATTTCAAAGGTTCTTAGTTGTCAGGTATCTGGCAAGGAACTGGAATTTGGTTTGGTTTTTTTTTAAAAAACAAACCAAACCAAAACAAAACAAAACCAGACTAAAAATATGACAGTAGGGAAGTATAGCTGTGAAAATATACAGCAGTAAATTGAAAGCAGAACACAAACATATTTTGACTCTGTCTACCATATTTTGACACTGAAACTAATTTTTTTATTGCAGAAACAGATTAGTGTGCAATTTGGTAGTAGCACAGAAAATGCCAACTTAAGACTTAGTAATCACCTCACAGCTCACACTGAACACACACTCTGGAAATTATCAGAGGAGTCAAGCAGACCTCTGTTAAGGCTGCTAAAGGAATACCTACCTAAAGGATATTTGTTATGGTATCAATCAGACAAAATTGAACTCAGCAGATACTTTGAGGCTTGTTTTTTGCATTTACAAAAATATATATTTTGTTCAACCCTTTGGAACTGCAACAGAGGCTACAAGGAAAGCGTTAACTTTGCATTCATTATTTATTTGTCAGGGGAGAGCTTAAAGTTTTTGAAAAAAATGCATCTTTCAAGAATTACTTAACACTCACATAGAGCACCATATAAAACATAGGCTGCCCATCCTAACTCAGTAACGCTGAAGTGGTTATCAACTTTAGCACCTCTACACACTCATTTTTCTCAAGGCTTTAGGATTACAGCTGAGCATTCAAATAAATGCACAATATAACTACTACTCAGAGAAGACAAGCTACATCCCCCAAATTTTAACCAATTGGTGATTTCTGTACAGAGCAGGAGCTGGGGTGGAGGAAGACTGCTGTTTTCCCCCAGCTTCACCACACTCTGAAACACATAAAGCTTTTACCACTAGAAGATAAGATAAAGCCAGGTGGGTGACAAGCAAAAACTCCTGGTGCAACAGGAAGGGCTGCTGTGCGAGCACACTGCAACGCCTGCTGACACATCTTCAGTGTCACAGCAAGAAAAGTGCATCTTAGCACATGACAAAGGAAAGTACAGGTGTGGGGAGGAAAAAAAAATACAGAGCAGTTGCTCTTTAAAAACCTATTTAAAAAATAAACAAGCACCTTGACACGTTCCAAAGCTCCATTATTTTTTTTTTTAATAGCTGTATTAATTCATTACTTGAAGAACTGCAGGAAAGTAATGAATTTTAAAACATAAAATTTAGCTTCAAAGCGTGCATCTGAAAACTAAGTCATTTGCCTACATGACTAAACATTTCTAGAGAATGATTCATTTATTCAAAAGAAAAGTCAGTTTTTGTACTCCTGCCAAGATTCAGGTTGAACCTTCTACTCTTCCCTTTTCTTCCAAGCATTAACTAACCTAGTAGTTTAGGGGCTAAAGAAGTCACAAGATGTTACAGAACCAAGATAGTAAAGGATTTATAGAATATACGCACTAGAAATATTTTATGAATATCCCATGAAGTTATTCTTGCAAAGGAACATTTTTGACAGAACAACAGCAACAGCTTTAACAAGCAAATCAAGCTGAACCACAAGTGGAACTGCTGATATTACTGCACCATTTTTTCAGCCTAGTGCCTGTCTGTCGAAGTACAGATACTAATTATATACACGTGTTTGCTCGACCACATCTTGTGGTGAAATAACTTATCTGAAAGTGCTTTAAACCTGGCATAGTTATAAACCAGATAGAACTTCATTTTGGATGACTGGCATGCACATCAATCCCATCTCTGCCTTACCATTCTCTCTCCAGCACTTGTGACTCTTTCCCAGCTCCCACAAGCAGATCCAGCATCCACATAATCTTCCAAATAAAGAGAATCTTCCAAACTAAAGAAACCGTAACTGCATGAGAGGCCAGTGCAAGGGAAACAATGAAACAAGACAGGCTGGGCAGAGGGCTGGGGGACTCTAGGTACTCACTACTACCACTGTGTGCAGCTTCATAGGAAAATAAACTGAAAACATACTGTGCAATGTGGAAAGCCAAGAAGAAAACATCAGCTGAGGGTGCTCAGTTTGGGAAGTGGTCACTGTGTGACAGGAGGACAAGCAGATCTTTGCTGGAGGCTGAATGTGGAAGAAATACTCTCACACAGAGAAGACAGTTATTCCCAATTTCAACTCTCCCATGACAAATGGTAACTTGCAAAGTCACAGTAATTAAATTATGTTTTCTCATGCGTCTACAACCTGCAACTACATTACAAGCTGTGCTGGTAACAACTATCAGTCAAGGATTAAACTTCTGCAGGAACACCTCTGCTGATAAGGGGAGTGAATAAGCTTCCTATTATCAACCCTAATACACATATAAAGTGCAATTTATGTAGAACTTCTCATCCTCCTTTTTCTATACACTATATATTTTTGTGCCCCCCCCCTTCCCCGCAAAGAAAGTTCAAAAGTCTGCTATCTTCTTGACTAGTAAATCGCTGATACGCAGTTCCCTGGTCTTGAGCCCCAAATTCTGTAGAGGACCTAGCCATCAGAATGCAATTTTGAAAGTGGCTAATTAGCTTGTAGGGAACATTGCTGTGACCAACATAAGATATGTTGTTCTCCTCAGAGTCCAAAAAAAAACCAAATATTGTACATTTCACTGTTGATCATTTAAAAAATGGTCCAACACGTTTGATTAATTGTTGGCAGAAACTGAAAATTCGGAGGTTCACTACAGATAAGGAGGGTGGATTACGGGATTCTTTGAACAGAAAATACATGACCTAAACCAGCTGGCTCCTTAGCCTCAGTTTTCTCTACCAACAAACAAAACTACTTAAAAAAAACAACAAACAAAACCAAAAAAAAACCACAAAACCAACCAACCAACCAAACAACAACAAAGATGAATGGGGAGCAGGAGATGGGATGATCGCTATATCCTCCTAACTGGGACCAGCCACCCTGAAAAGGATCTTTGATTTTTATTGTACCACCTACCTAAAAGTCAAACCTCAATCTTTCCCAACTCTAGACAGCTTCTACAGTGCAGATACTCGTCAGTTAAAAAAACTAAAATCAAATTACTCATCTGCACCATGAAGAACCGAGCTCAGCAGTTGTAAAGAATAAGTCACTACAAACCAATGAGAAAAATACATAGCACAAGAATAACCTCACCTGTCCAACCGGCAATAAGCTGGCTATAGCAATACTAAGTAATGAGCCTAGCCTGCCACCAAGCCAAAGGACTTCACTACTGTTGGCTTAAATACAATTAAGAATCCCCTGGGAACTATACAAAAATATAGTCATTCTTCATTATAAGTTGCTTAACTTACTTAGTTGAATCTAACATAAACCACAATGTAGTACTTGGTAGTTATTGTATCTTGACTGAAATGCAAGTGGAATCATTACCTTTTAGAATCATGGCATAGATTCATAGAATGGTTTGGTTTGGAAGGGACATTAAAGATCGAGTTCCAAGCCCTGCCATGGGCAGAGACACCTCCCACTAAAGCAGGTTGCTCAAAGCCTCATCCAGCCTGGCCTTGAACACCTCCAGGGATGGGGCATCCACAACTTCTCTTGGCCATTTGCATTATCTGTCAAGACCACTTGAATTGAAACTGACAGAAGTCAAGTTATAGTGTTGCAGGTGGATAGTTCAGAGGTAACTGAAAACTGATTTTCAAATTTAAATTTTGCTGTGCTTTCATCTTCCAAACATTCAGACTTCCAAACACTCAAATTCATCCATGAAGCTGAGAACATGCCATTTGCTGTAATGTTGGCAACAAAAGAATGGGACTGAGGCAGTAAGAAAAGGTAGAGAATGCTTCTTTTATGGCTCACACAATATTATGAAAGAACCAGATTATCCACTATTTAAACAATTCAGTCTGCAACAATATGGATAAGAACTGCAATTCATATTAGGAATATAAGTTAATAGGAATATAGAATAGGAATATAAAAGGAAAATAAATAGGAATATAGAAGTTAAACCACAAGTTTGGATCTATCATGCTGAATGAAAACATACACACCAAGAGGAAAAAGAAAATAAATTCTGAAAAGACAAGACAAGTAAAATATACTTACTTGGTGTGAAAGCAAATCTGTGCTTACATAATTCACAGTATTCTTTTCTGCTGTGTTTAAGCCACTGAACTAAGCTGTAATAAAAAGTGATCATATTAATACATGCTATTACGTCTCCACCTTATCCTTTCATGAAGGAAAACACACCAATTCTCTGTTTTCAAACATAAATCAGGATATTGGTACTATCAAGCAGAATTTAAATCACTGCATTTATTAAGACCATTTAGGCCACAAAGTAAGTTTCAAAAAGTAAAAAAGGTAAGCTGACTACAAGTAATAGCAGCTCTTCAATTACATCACTTAGATTACTGATAAAGTACATTCTCTGAGTATGTTATTGAAAAAGCTCGTATCTCAAAGCATATATCCTGACATGGACACCCACTACTGACACCCAATCCTTATAACTATTTCAAGCTATGACACACACACACACCGCTAAGATTTAGAATGGCTGTATTTGTGAAGAAATGTCTATTAAAATACCATCAAAAGGAGTGTGTGCTATAGACCAGAATTACAGTTTTCACTTCAGCATTTTCCTGCTCAAACATAAACCTCAAAATGACCAAAAAGCACTAGGGTATTTTTACTTCTTGCTATGAGGTTAAATGTACTTTTTATTCACAACTATAATTGAGCAGAAAAAACTCCAACACGCTCATTTTTCTGCTCAGTTTTCCTAAAGCTGACATACAAGCAGAACAGTAGTGCTAAACACAACTATCAGTACTCTCTTTTCATATACAATTACTGAACTGGAATGAGCCATCATGTAAAAAGAACTTCAAAACCCCTAACACATTTCCACTGAAAACTGGATTTTCTTGTTAGTTAACCTGACGACTTAGGAAGCATCGTTTTTAGAAACATGATAATGTGTTTTATTAAAAAAAAAAGATAAAAATTAACACACCCCTCCCCAAACAGAGAACTCACCATTCCTGATGAATAAATTTAATACTGCCAGTACACACACATGGATGATAGAGGGGTTTCTCAGGCGTTCCTTCAGACCGACAGACTCTGCATATATCTGCTGACAAGGACATAAACTTATTACAGTACTGCTTAAAGAAGTCCAATTTACAAGACAAATTGTACAATTAAATTCTAGAAAGCTTGCTATGTAGCAAAATGAAGCCAGAATAAACTGAAACAGGGTGAAAGACATATTTCATCTGATGCAAGACATGAAGACTGAGAGATCACCAGAAAAAGCAACAAGAATGTTATGTGCCTGGTCATGTTATAAAAAACCTAAACCATGACTTAAACCATGTCTTATTATACTTTTAAGATTTCTAGGAAACAGACACAGTAAAACCACATGCAGAGGTGCTCTTTGCCTAAAAGTTATCACTAAAACAACATACAGATTGGCAAGGATAATCTTTCTGAAAGCAGAGACTGGGAAATTGAAAAATTCTACCTGAGTTTTGAAGAAGTTAAATGAGAGGCTGAGAAGAAGAGATTTACCAGTGTCTAACAATGATTTAAACATGCCATTTGCTACTCTAGAATCTAACATGGATGTTCCTTGGTGCTCTTAATGAAAGGGGAAAAAACCCAATCACAACAAACTGAAAGTTATTTTAATGATTTTCTACCCTAGTTGAATAAGGTCATCCGTTTAGCACTTATTTCATAACTTCAATTTCAACAGATCCCCCACCTTCTATATTCTCTATTTTTGCTATTTTCTTACAACTCATTGTAAGAACTAATTGTAACAAAACGACTGTAAGATGTTTTGTGGGCAAAGAAGTGAGTGCAAACCTCTCCACCTAAAGAAGAGATGCCTAGTGTAAAACCATGCAGTTACCTGGAGCATTTAAACACACAACTAAATATAAATATTTGAGCATTTTCTTATTGACAGATGCACAATATCTTCCCTTTACTTCTTCTATTAACCAAAGATATGTAACTTCAACTCTGAATCACTTATCTCTTTTCTTGGCTGAAGTCTCCAAAAATGAATGATTTTCTATAAAATGTTCCAACATGCACCAACCATTAAAATACTGTTTTTCTTTCACTCACAAAATGACCATATCCATAGTTTTCGTGGCCTTAGACTAGTTCCTACACATAAAGCGTAAGAATCCAAGTGATTCCAAAGAAAAAAAAAATAATTTATCTACAAAAGAGAGATTTGAATTTATTCATGCAGGCCAAAAACCTAAACAGCAACATGTATTCAATACCACATCAATGACTCTATAAAGAGACATAAACAATACTTCCACCACAGCCACATCGAGTAAAGATGTATCCCTGCAGATGTCAAGAGCCCCTGGTTTCTCTGCTGGTGAGAATGACCAGACCTGCTACTTCACCAACAAATCATTCTTTTATCACAGAGTATTTCCAGCTGGCTGCACAGGACAAGTCTCTTCAGCTAACAGGCAGGTTCTACCCACTCGCTGTGGTGTGCCCACCTTCTCTCAGCATTCCAACACAGCTATTTCACTACAGCAAGCTGACAACTTCATATGCTGGATTGGCTTCAAAAAGGGTCAGAGAAGCACTAGAGCCAGCACAGGTGACAGGATGTGAAACTGCTGCTTTAAGAACACTCTCTGACACCAAAGGCAGCAAGCAAAAAGCCCGCTCTTCTCTGAAAGACCCCCCCCAGCTCTCTGAACCCACTCATTAATGGTCTGTTGGCTTTCACAGCAGATTGTCCACTTATTCTCAAGACTGTTGGGGAAAAAAAAACATTTGCTTTACTGGAAGCAAACAAGTTCCTTATTTAGAAAAGGATTTCTTCTTTTAGCTTACTAAAACATTTCAAGTCTAAAAATTATTTTTTCCAAAGGCCATGAGAATTTCTAGATAGTCACCCTCGTTATATACAAGCATATACAAGAGTAATGATTTGGACTGGTAAGAAGTAGCCAGCTTCAATTCAGTCAGTCCTGCTAAGGGTCAATATGTAAAGCTATGCACCTTACGAGCTCCTGTTGTTATCAGAGGTAATGCCATTATGTAAGAGATGCTATTTTTCTACTTACACACACACTTTGCATCCTGTCCTTCACACGTGTTTTGGAAAGCACGACCTTGGGTAATACAGTTCTTTTCTGCTCTAGAGAATGATTCTCTGCCTATCACCTCTCCAAGTAAATGTTCACAGTAATATCCAAAAGTGAAGATTATATTATGGTATCTGGTGCTTTCAGGTGCTATAGTCATGCAACTCACATTCAGAGGTGAAGAAGCTGCCTCTAACATCTAAACATTATTACCCTAAACTGCCTCTCTTACATGAACTTTCACCATTCAGTTAAGTTTTCTAGATCCACAGTACAATTCAGTTGAGGACAAAACCCATCAGCAACACAAGGGCCATAATATGGTTAATGGGCTAC
The DNA here is from genome assembly GCA_013400555.1 of Jacana jacana. Classification (NCBI taxonomy): domain Eukaryota; kingdom Metazoa; phylum Chordata; class Aves; order Charadriiformes; family Jacanidae; genus Jacana; species Jacana jacana. Next base: position 10,199 of record VZTM01026450.1, read on the forward strand.
CAATAGTTAGGAAAGCCCACGTGACACTTTGTAGCAGAGCTTCAGGCCCTCAGTGCTATTAAAGCACAGATTTCCTCTTCCTTAAGGCACTAACACAGCCCTTGCTGCTGCTAGCCTTCAAAGCCTTCTAACCTTGGGAAGGCTCTTCAGTGTCCTGGCAAGCACTGTGAAATTCTAACAGCGGGAATCGAAGTTTGAAACCGTAGAAGTTGTAACATTCTAGGGGTATTTATGGAAAGTGAGTATATAGACTAGTTACTTTCATCCTACTACTCCGAGCTTTTGAGGGTAACACTGATAAGACTGCAAGGTAACACCTAGGGCTGTGTGTGTTGATATATATATATGAATAAAACCAAAAAGAATAGTCCAAATTCCAAGCACAGTGTTTAACACAAAGGTTTAGTTAAAAGAGACAACACCTTAAGATGTAACTAACAGCCCCCTCTTCTTTCTCTTCCTGGTCTCTCTGTTCACCACATTAAGCTCTGTAAAAGCAGGCTGACAGGCTGCAACAAATGATCAACCATGCTGTTTGAGTTAAATCCACCGAGATGGATTTCCCAGCTACTGGAGTGGTAGGAACTCGGCTGGTCATTTCTGACTATCCACCGATTGCTACAATCCAGGTTTTCCAGGCAACCAGAGGCCAAGCAATCAAAGTTTCACACTGATAATTTCATCAGCATAAGTAACTATTGGTCTACAGGGGTATGGCAGAGTAGCAGCAAGCAGCTAGAGTAACAAAACCACCTCTAATACTTTTCTAAACCGCCTGTTTTCACAGGTACTAAAGATGTGTGCAGTACAACCCAAGGAACGCTTCTACAGAGCTGCTGTCTTATCTCACCCAGCGTTTCATGTTCTTCCAGCTTTTTTTCTTTTTAATCCTCTCAAGGGAGAAAGTGCCACCAGATAAAAAGCAACATTCAAAAGGATCCCAAAGTAACAGAAGCCAAGACGCAAAACACTTTCCTTGGAACTGTCTCGCTACTGCAATATATACTTGTAATTATTGCTTAGGATGACAAACAGAGCTCAAATACTGCAAGAAACAGAGCCCAACACACAGCCTCTACTGATTTTGGTTTAAGCCACCCATATGAAGTCCCGGTTTATGAAAGTGCAGCATTATCAGCCTGAGCTACATAGTTCATCAACGTTATCTGAGGAGAGCAAGAGTGCTGACTAAACATATCCACATTTGATCTCCTGCAACACAACACCCTTAAAGGAAACTACACATTAAAAAAAAACACACATTAGACAACTTTTTTTTTTTTTAAAAATGGGGTATATTATTGCATATTTATCTCTTGTAGACAAGACAGAGAAACGTGTCAGCTCCTGCATCACTCTACCATTTCCCTGTTCCAAAGAGACTTTCGCAGCACACGTAACAGAGCTAACACCAGAGCAGCGGCAGCAGAGGCTGCTGTTATTAATACACAGCTCAAAGGGGAAATTTGAGACTGGCCGGAGCGGCAGGACCGGGTATGACAGCGCCCGCTCGGGGCAGCCCCCTCCTCACGGCCCCTTTCACCACCGGGGTGCCTACCCGCCTCCTGCCTCCCCCTCCGCAAAACCCCGAACTCGCCCCCGAACCCTCCGCTCCTTCTCCTACAGCGAAGCGAAGCAGCACTCAGCCGGTGGAAGGCTTGCGGCGGGCCCCCGGTACCGGCCAGCCCCTCGCCGGGGTGTCACCGC
>VZTM01026450.1:12050-59251 GCA_013400555.1 Jacana jacana
CTTTTTCTCCTGCTTCTCCCTCCCCCTTAGGGGGCTGTTGCTACCTGTCCTCTCTTTCAAATCCCACCTCTCTCTTTCCTGAGCCTGATATTTCATAGAATCGTAGAATAGTCCAAGCCTCTAGGGACCTCTAGGGTCATCTAATCTGACCTCCCCGCAGTCAGCAGCGACACCCCCAACTAGACCAGGCCACCCAGGGCCCCTTAGAGCCTCACCTTGAATATCTCCAGGGAAGGGGCCTCAATCACACTCCTGGGCAACCTGTCCCAGTGGTCCATCCCCCTCATGGTAAAGAACTTATTCCTAATATCCAATCTAAACCTGCTCTTCTCCAGCTTGAAGCCATTGCCCCTCGTCCTGTCACTGCAGGCTTTTGTAAACGGACCCTTTGTAAACAATTCCAGCAGAACTAACAAACTCTTCAGTGAAAAACCAAAGCAAAAAAATCTCTCTCATTTTAATAATTTCAGCTTAATCATTTATGTGTTCGAGTGTTCAGGTCTGGCTGGCCTACCTAGCGGAGGCAGCATAGGTTGAAACTTTGTAGTCTGCTGGATGCCCAGAAGGGTATCAGGTGGCCTCTGGTGAGGGGGCAAAAATCTTACTAAGGAAGAAAACAGAAGTTCAATGTATTAAGGGTAAATAGAAATTCTAAATTGATGAAACACCTGTGTGCATTACGTTAGTTTTCCATTGTGGCATCTATCTTAACCCCCTCTAGTCAAACAAGGAGCTGTAACGGCTTTCATCTCACTTTCCATATGAACCTTTGTCTCCAACCAGTCATTAAATCCTTCTCATTAAGGCTCTGGCCATTGTGTCAGCAGCAGAATGGAGGTAACTCAAACCTGGACTTAAATTGCAGAGGTGTCATACACCCAAGTTACAGTTTCATAACTATTTTTCCTCAACTTTAACCACGTCAGTATCTTCAAGATAGATTTCATCAGGCACCAGAGCTTCTGGTGGGATGTATGATACTGGCCTGTGCAAGGAAAAAAATTCAGGAAAATGTGAAGGCTTGGTGTGTCCCTCCAGAAGCTGTGTTACAGTGAAGTGCTGCAATAAACACATGTGGGCTAAGCTACCATATTCGGCTTTTCTGTGTCCTCCTTCACAGAAAGGCAAGGTCAAAAACCTCACGTTTATAACAAAAACCCCCGACAGTTTGTGTTAATCGTTAGCTCTCTTTCCACTTGATAAATTATCCTGGCATATTAAAAAAGTGCTAGCACAGACTAAGGATGTAAGAAATGCTAGTGTGTTCAATTTGTCTGAACAAGGAAAAGCTAATGAAAAAACCCCATGAAAAAACCCAGGAAACGGCACATCAATTTCCAAGTACATTTGTAATTACCACTGTTTATTTCCCAAACATGTAACCATTGTTGTTACTCTGTTGTGATAAATATAAATTAAATGTCATATAAAAAGTCTCTAAATTATCATTTACGTTTAAAAGGCCATGGCATGATTAATGTGTGTAATTCTCCAACTTTGGTCTTCCACGGCAGGCTTTTTTGTATTAGATGAAGGCGTTTGAAATTAATCGTTATATGTTGCCAGTAAATGATTTCATTCTTGTCTGTGTCAGCCTATTCAGCCATTTAAATTACCTGACAAAGATTACACAAATACCATCGTCTCAGCGTTTAAAGTGAATTAATACCAAAATTTTGTTCCTACTCAGTGTTTCACTATAGGCTACACCACAGCGTACTGGCAAACATGAGTTGAAAGCAGGTCAGAAAAGAAAAAAAATAAATATTTTATTGTAAGTTAAATTAAATTAAATCTCTCTCAGCGCTATGGGTATTATTAATCCTCATCTGTTCGGTAATATGTTAGATGTTCCTCACCTGAGAAATATCCACAGCTTAAGTTGGTTTTAATTTCTAGTACAGGAAAGTATCAGTTTCTGTCAGTGGTTTCTGACCGTCATCAAGGTCACAGGCATTGAGCAAACATACTGGAAGAAAAATCTCTCTTCTAAATAAGTTATTATGTGGATAACACAGGAAATATGGAAGTTTTACAGGTGGAAACCAAAGACAGTAATAGATGTAACCCCAAATCACTGAAGGTCATGGCAAAAGGAAGGGCATATTTAGAGTGGGAAGGAGGAATGGAAAAAAGACAAGATCCTTTTGAACCTGGTTTTATTTTGGAAAAACATTTTGGTTTTGTAACATTTAAATGCTTATAAAAATACATTGTTTTTTCAAATGTTCTCTTAAGAGAATATAAAATAAATATTGCAAAATGGAAACTATCCAGCATTTTTACTAGGACATTTCCGTCTTTCCTCCCATTTTAAAATTACTTCATGAAAATGATTCCATTACGTTTTTGGTTGTTTTGAAAGTTCCAAGCATTAGAAAAGCCAAACAGGAAAAGGCAATGCTTTTCAGTTTTTCCTTAGCTGAATATTTCAAAACATGTTTATTTTCCTAACCAGTTGCTCGGCTTTTTCGGTGCTGTCCTAGTCTTTTTCCTCAGTTGTCTGCCTGACTCTCACCACAAAAATGGTTCTGCTGCTTATGAACAGCAAGATACAGAAATGTGGAAAACATAATGGATTCTCTAAAGGAGAACCAAATGGATGCCAGTTTGTCTTAAAAAATAAGGCAGTGTCTGGGGTAAACATGTATCTGGTTCCTAAAGAACTGATGCACCACTGCTAGGGAGGCCTAGAGCTTCCATGGCAGGAGAGAAACTGTTAGGACAGGCACTCTGGTATACACCACAAAGTACAGCCTACTGGCACATTAGCCTGGCACAACCAGAAAGCACAAAGGTCTGCAGACTACAAAGGCCCATGGTGAAAGCCACTGCCACCCTGGATCTTCCCTGTGTGCCATAGGGCCTTTGGAGGACATGCTTCCCGGTGGCTAGCCATTTTGGTACCACATCTCATACAGCTGCCCCTAACCAGCAGGCAGCTGCTGCGCCAGTGGGTTCCTGGCACAGAGATGGAGAGAAGTAGCCTCAAAGCTATGTGCGTGCAATCATGTTTGCTGCTGCTGCATCGGGAGGGTGGCCCAGCTGGTTGGATTGATGCTTAGATACTGACTCTGAAGCCTCAGCAGTGACCAACATGCTTCTTTTCAGCTGGTGTTTACGTCTTACTGAACATAGACTAGGATTAGGAACTACCTGAGGAATCAAACTTCCCAAATGAAAATGTGACTTGTGATTCATGTTTTGCACACCTGCTGTATGCTATAAATTGTGTAGCAGTACTGTATGAACATTAGGGATGGACATAAAGCTCAGCACCATCAGACACCACCATGTTTTAGGCTCCAGATCTGCTTGTTTTGAAAAATATTTCACAGGAGAAATCACTGTTGAATAGGTTTGACTGAGAGGAAAATCAAGGCTGTTTATCTATCTCTAGATTTCAAGCAGCCAGGTAATACTTGGATGATTGGCACATATCCATTTCCATGCATTAAAGTAATACTTGCAGAACTTCATGACTCTTCTCAAGATTTGCAGAACGTCCATCACCAAATTACGTTGCTGAAGCACAGGAGGGATCTTTTCACTTGCATTAGCTGCAGTGGATTTTCTATTTAAAACAGAGGCCCTGTCAACTTCTCTGGGATCCCACTGTCACACTGAGAGTGGAGCCAATGGCTGTTCTTAACCTGCCTGGGATTCCGAGCTTTGTGGGTGCTGTTGCTTGGTGAAGGGTTCAAAACAAGGAAAAAGGGGCTGTATTTGTCTCCCAGAATATCTCATTCCTAATAACTGTAGTATAATTTGAGACATACAGTTCTTTACCTAAAACACTTCCATCAACTTCAAGTGAACCTTTTAGATAGATGGTGCCATTAGATTAGAATTATTATTATTTTTTTTATTTTCTTTTTTTCATTCTTCTGCATGTTCTCCTTCGTAATAGGGAGTGGGGTGTGAAACACATTACCATTGTCAAGGGACTGCTTGTAAGTCCTTCTGAGGACATGTTGGTTCTCATGTCTTTAAAAATCTGTGAAAATATTCATACAGATGACAGCAGTTAGGGACTTCACTCACTATCTGGCAGGAAAAATCTTCTTTTGCCAGAAACCTTTTTCTTGACTTTCCAGAATGTTACTGGGGGCTATGACTGCCAACTAAATTAGATTGAACTCCCCAGGGCAAGATTCAGTTCTACTTCATTTAAAACTGTGAGTATTGCCAAAAAGAGAATGTGTCTATTGTGGAGAATGGTCCACATAGTCCACTATGGATACTTACTATAATGACACCTATGTTACTGCCTCCACTTCTCCTGCACTGACTAGGAGGGAAAAACAGAAGGGCTTCAATTTCTAATGAACTGTTATTATTTTTTCTCAAACATTTTAATCAACAGGAAAAAGTATGGGAGTTGTCTTGGCCAGAGAAAAGTCAGCTATGCTCTAAAGATCAGAGTTGTTATGGGCTGATCAGAGTCAATGACCTCTGTTTTATGAGGTTGTCTGATTTCTGTAGTAACATGCACATCACTGTAGCTTGTACACTGAGAACTGGGGCCTAAGCCCCACTTTTGTTCATTTCCCTATGGCAATAAAGCATCTGCTGCGGGTACTGGCGTTACTGTAGGGTCAGGGAATGCTGTTATGAAACCACTTAATGCGTTTTATGTCTAAAGAGGAGAGCAAAATGCTTGGCTCAGTGAAGCAGATTTTCAGTTGGGTGACTGACATGGAACACCACATTTACTACTGAAAACCTATATTGTCTTGGCTCTTCCTTGTGAATCAGTTAAAGATTTTGTTTTACTCTGGGAGGCCTGAACTTCACAATCATTTCAAGGAAAGCAAAGGTTTATGGACAAGTCCCTCTTCCTCCCTTAATCTCAGTCCCAATGGGGGTAAACTGAAGCTGGGCAAATAGAGGTTCTCCTTTTGGACTAGGGTCCTGCCATGCAGGAGTATGAGAAGAGCAGCCAGGAACTGTACAGATGCAAAGCACGATGGAAAGAATAGTGATGAATAGCATGGCCAAGATGAGTGTGTGTGTGTGGGGAGGGGGGATGCGTGTATTTCTATAGGTGACTAGGAGGAGAGGGGCCGGGAGGGAGATTAGAAGTTATAGGGGGAGGTCCTTGAAAATGGGAAAAGGCAAGTGTCACAGCCACCCTCAAGGCCAAGTAAGACAATTCAGGGAACTACAGGTCAGTCAGCCTAATCTCAGTCCACAGGGAGATTATGGATCACAAGTGAAAGAGCCTCGTCCCAGTTTAGCCCAGAAGCAGGAGCGTGGGCAGACCCAGAGAGGTGACAGAGCTCCATGGGTGCCACAAGAGGGCACCTCTGCTCCAGCCCCAGGAGACAGCTTGGAGACTGAGAAGAGGGTGGCAGAGAAGAGCATTTCTGGGGTCTGCAGTGGTAGGAACCACGGTGGTGTGCACCTGCCTGGGGCCACCTGACAATTTGATGAGCCACGAAATGAGCAGTTGCAGATGCCGGGAAACCTACTGCCTTGAATGCTGCCACCTGCTTTAAGCCTGAGAGGCCCCCGGGCATTTCCAGGTGTCTGAAGCCTTCACTATCTGAAGCAGCATCCTGCACAGCTGCCAAGCATGTTGCCAGCACTTGCTGAGCACAGCAAGTGAGTCCCCAGGGACTGCCAATCTGCTGTCCTGCCTCAGGCTGCCGAATCTTGCTGTATCTTCACTGGAATAACCCACAGATCACATCCCAGAACTGCAAAACCCCTTCAGTGGGTCAGTTGTTGCCAGTGGTTCATCTGGGGCTGGTGGTATCTGAGGACTTAGCACTTCCCCCAGGACCATGTGGGTAATGTGCCCATGGCTGGTGGTCTCTGCCTCCAGTCAGCTGCAAAAGTGCTCATGAGCCCCAGTGGAGACCAGTCCCAGCTCCTGTCATAGGGATCTGCCCGGTCCCTCTGTTCAGGGCAATGCAGGAAGGACATGCAGGGAATTTCTAACCTTGACTTGTTGATGAGGGCCCATGTAAGTGCCGCTCTCACCTTGTTGCCATTCAGTGAACGTTTGCTTCAAATCTAGGAAATTCCATGGAAAATACTACTGCCCTGTTGGCAGTAACAACCAGTCCAGTCAGGAGGAAAAAAAGGGGTTTTGGCTCCCCACTGGGAACGAGATGGGGGCCAGGGACAGGGGTGTGGGAGCGCTCCAGCACCGATGCACCGAATGGTCTCACGCATGAAGCCTGTTGTGTGCGCCTGGCTCTAAAGGGCTGGAGCTGGTCTGGCAGCACGTCAGCACAGCCCTACTGAGTAGCACGTGTGTGTGAATCGATATGTTCTCACCAGGAGCCTTTATCTTGCAATGGCAGGAGGAATTCCAAGTAGGTTAAGAGAGAGGGGACCCAGAGCCATCATTTGTGAAAACAGTGGGGGTCAGTGAATGTAGGGGTGTTGGAAATCTGTACAGCAAAGAGAGATTGTGCTTGGTTTGCTGCTTTAGATTGTCTTACTGCAGGCCAAAATTGTGTTTTGAAAAAGTCTGCTTATGCTAAATATTTTCATACATTTCTGTTTAAATATTTTTCATGATTATATCTGAAATGTTCTTGGACCTGCAGTGTGGTGTGGGTTGGTTTGTAGATTTTGGATGTAGGGTCAATTCCAGATTGTCTATCATGACCAAAAAGGATTGAATTTAGATTGTCACTGAAAGACACGTGAGAAGACGGACATAAAAAGACCTCTTTCTGTTTTTGAAACCCCACATTTATTAAACCCACATAGGCAGAGTGACAAACTACTTAACTAAAACATAATTACAATTCAGTGACTTTTCCGTCTGGTTTTCCATCACCTGCTATACTCCGGTTTCTATGTTGATCTCTGTCAGCATGTCAAAGTTATTTACTAGTATTCTGCACTTAAATATCACATATAATCACAGACACTCAGTAAGATTATTTGCCAACTAATTTTCAGTTATTTAATATGACCATATTTTAATAAGAGTTGGAAGCTGAAAGATACAAATTGTCACTTACCTGGATGTCCATCCTAAATTCATTGTACTTACAAAATCGCCATATGTGTTTAGTGTTGTGCAAATCAAAGTCCCTCCTAGAGCCCAGGGAATAAAAAGAATGGGGCCTTGGGAAAGTGGTGTGGATTGCAGAACTGGGACCTGTACTGGCTTGGCCTGAGCTTGACTTCTTCTTCAGCTGGAAAAAAACATATTTATTGTTTTCAGAAAATACAAATTCAGAAAAAAAAATCTCCTTTGTAAAATTTGCACTTAAGATAAATGGAGAAACTTTTAGTACGAGAGGAAAAAGTTACAAGTGTGACAAGGAGATTGTAATTGTTGGCTTTCGCCTGCTGTTGGGAGATCATAGAAAGAAGAGTTCCTCAAAAGGATACTATATCTAGCAAACAGGAAGAGTTCCTAACTGCCTTTGAAGTCTGCAGATTTTCTGGGAGGTTTCCAGGAGTAAGCAGCACAACTGCCAGTAGTTCAGCTGCCTGAAAGATGAACACAAACACATCAAAAACTGCTCTGAACTGCATCCAGGTGAAATGCGCAGAATCGAGTTTGCATTTAGGGAAACGGGTTGTTTCCCAAATGTCACAAAACATTTTCATCCCATCAAAGCAGAAAACATAAACCAGGCCTTTTAACAAACTTATATTATTGAAGCTTCGTGTGTGTTAATGAAGAGCCTTAATTACAAATGCCAGGGCACAAGTCTGTAGTTTAATTTCTTTCTATTTGCATAATTTGCAAGTTCACTGAGGAATGTGCAGCTTCATTGCTGTTCTTCTGAGTCATGCCATGCCTACTGTTTGCTCTCAACTCACATAATATGTATTTGTCCCTGAGAATTTGTTTAGCTCTCAGAGCTTTAAGTTTGAAAATATTGGCATTTCTATCTTTTCTCACAGGAAAGCATTTACTATGATTGTTGCATAATAGGCAGAAGTGGTTGTGCTCAGCTAAACCATGGGTTTTAAGTCTGAGGAACTGAAATGAGCAGGTTGTGGTTTTTTTAGGGGTAAATACATGTCATCAGAAAAATCCATGTGCTGGAAATTCAGTTTTTGTGCCACTTTTGAAGAAATTTCAGAGAAAGAATTATATCCAGGAACTTATATCCAAGTTTTATTTTTTGTGTGAACATTCAAGCAAGTGTTAACTCATTAATGTCAATCTATCACTCTCTCATGAGAAATAATATGTGAAGGTGGAGATGCTCTGTTAATTTCTTCTGCTGAAAAGATGGCTAATTTCAATTTTTTCTTCCTCCCACTTTATCCATATAACAAGCCTGAAGATTATCCACACCCTGGAGGACTCATTCGTCGTTTGTACCTGGGTTTATGAGAGGGTTTGCACAAGAAGGAAAGGAAATCCATTGGAGTCTGACTTGGTAGAAGCAAGCAGTGATTTCACTCAAATGGATCCTAGCTCCCCTGGAAAACCTAGAAGCAAGCTGGGAGATCTGAGGAAGCTAATACATTGTGGTGGGGACTGTTGGTCTCTGAAGAGAGGCAGGTGACTGGGGATTTGATTCCAGCTTGCTGGGGAAGGGTTTCAGGTTTGGGTTGTTTTTTCCTCCTGAACCAGGAGAAGAGGCTGTAATGAACAACCAAGTTTGGCCTGAGGTCTGAGCTGCAGCTCAAGACAGAGCTCTGGAAGGGGCTAACTCAAGTACAGAGAGGCTCTAAAGCTTTCTGGGAAAAAGGGAAAATTAAGGAACCGTACAAAGGATTGCATAAGGTGGCCCTAACCTTTTTTGCCTCATGTCTCCCCTCCTTGTGGATTGATCAGGCACCTGAGGTCCATTTGTTTCAGACCAGAAGGAAGCAGTACGCTGGAAATTGTCTTGAATGGAGGTGGTAATATCAGCCCTGTAAGAACAAATCTGGTAAACCTGGACGTTTCCTTCCTAATCTCGTGCTTTTATCCTTGCTGAAACCTCAAGTCTGAAACTCACTAGTCCACAAAGGGGATAGGGAAGAGCAAGCTTGGGAGTTAACTCTTTGTTGGCATAGCTGTTTCAGCACAAAGAGCCCTTACAAATGTTTTAACTGTCCGGATGGGCAGGGGGAGGCAACCTCTCCCATGTGATGCCACAGCAGCAGATGTCCTCTCTGAACCAGAGGGTGGGCAGTGACTGCAATCTGTTTGGCCTCCCTGACCCAAGCGTCCCCTTTCACATATAATGCACGTTGCCCTTTGGGCTGCCTGTGCCTGCACAGGGTAGTGCAGGGGCAAGAGATGTCCCTTCCATGCCTGGACCCTTCTCTTGAGATACTCTCTTATGTGTTTGCTCCAGGATGTGCTCAGGAGCTCTTAGAAACTGATTTTGTTAAACTGGCACAGACTGTGGGGTAGGTACGCTCACTCCCAGCACAGACTCAGCCATTTGCAGGATTACACAGGTATGTAATTTTCTTCTGCTAGGCCAAAGTTCATTATTTTGCTTTAGAAGAAGTGTAAGAACAGGTGCTCTCTGCAAACATATTTAATAATGTACCTTGATTGCTCTGAATTATGTATGATAATTACCTTGTAATATAATTAGAAGCTCTTATATTTACTTTTCTTAAACTTGCTGCTTCGATGTTGCGCTTGAGCATCCATATTGCTTTGTGGGACACAGTCCAGAGCTGCCTGGACCCAGTCCAAGATTACTAATGCGTAGACACATTTGCAAAACAGGGCTTTTAAAACTGAGCAAACACGAGAAGAAGAGGTTTGGGTTTTTTCTGGAGCTCTGTTTAATATTTTGGAATTTAAACCACTGATTTAGTGCAGTCATTTTTATCAGATTGTTCAGTAATCACTGATAGTAGCAAATATCTCCCCTTTTTCCAAGTAGGAACCCCCCCCTAAATATTAATCTAGAAGATGTTTGTATGGGGGAACATATCTAAGTGGAAATTTTGGAGTCCTCTTGACTTTAAATACAATCTCCTGGAAAACCTCTCAGACAAATCAAACTGTTCAAGTACACACTGGCAGTTACAGTGGAGAAGCCAGATTTCTACCCATGAAAATTGCCTCTTCTGAAAAGTGGGGTAAATTCTACTGGCACAAGGTGCAGCTTCTTGTCCAAGGCAACTTATTTGTGCTGAAGAATGAAATTGTATTTGTATTTTAGTGCAAACAGCCTTAATTACAAGTAAACAAAATGACCTGGTTCCAGCTGATTAACCTGAGCAAGTTCCTGAAATATAAAATAAGCATTAAATGAGTTTTATTTAATGAGACAAGTCATCTCAAGGAAAGTTAAAAAAAGAAAAAAGAAAAAATAACCACTTGTGCCCAGGAACAACCCAAATATATGTATTGTAAAGCAACATTTTTGGAGAAAATTCTGCATACAAAATTCAGCTTTCATAAATATGTGGAATTAATTCATCCTTGAAGGTAATACTCTGAAAGGTAGATAGCTGCAAGGAAAAGTCCTTTATAGTCATTTCTAGATGCCAATTTTCTGTAGGTTTAGAGAATAAGCCAAAATATTTGGTAATAAAAAATAATAGACATATTAACTCATGCAGAAATAGGTTTTCACATTAGGAAATCAACCCTTAATCCATGCAATTATGCAGGTAATCTTAATTCTATTGTCTTGCTCATGTGTCTATTTATAGTGTTCAGTGCAACAATGATGCTGCCTCTGTTCTTGGGTACCTACCCTTGAGTGGTTGCTCACAAATTTACTATTTTCCCTACAGCTGGCTATTCATTTTCATTATTATTTGTAATGTCAATTATAATTTGCCTTGTACTGAAATTCTAATAAAAGTGGGGGTTTATAAATTATGAGCTACTGAATAACCTAGAAACACCTGGACAGTGTTAGGTAACTTTAATATGCCTTTCTGCATGTCATCCACAATATTAAAGTAGTTTTCCTGTTATAATTTTAGCATAATTAAAGTTATACTCCACCCTTTTTCTATAAAGTTCGTAAAACACGCCCTCTGAAACCTCACAAGCTCTTTCAGGAAATCTGAAACTAATATTTTAGGTAAAAATTAATCCAAACAAGGCAGGAGAAACCTGAAAGCTGTTGAGTCAACCAGTTCTATGTGCCAAGAGGCAAATTAGCAACCTACCTATTTAAAACAATTTTTTGCAGGTCATCCTTCCGTCCCTGGGTCAGAACCTTACATGCAAATTTGGGGAGAAAAGGAGTTTTATGCTCTGAAACCCAGCCCTGGCTCACCTAAAAGAAGTGTCACGCTCAGAGGGACATTAAAAGTGACAACCAGAAAGAAGTTGACACTGGTGGCTTCAACTAACTTACAGAAATGGAGTAGAGTGTAAAGCCAGGAAAGGAGGCAGATGCAAATGGGAGAAGGCCAAGGGGGAGAGATGATGACAGATGCAGTCTATTACTTTTTAGCAGCAAATTAAAACTTCAGGGGAGTGGGAGAATGGTGATAGATGCAAAGAAGCAGCCATCACCCTGGCCTGGATCCTAGTGCCCTGTGAGGAATGGTGGGTGCTCTGCTGGGTGCAGGGAATGCAGCCACCCCTCCCAGTGCCACACCAGATGAAGCAGATAAGGTCACTTCCACAAAGAAGTGCTTTGGAGCCTTTCTTCCTGGAGTCATGGGAAAGAGTGGGAATATGGCACTACTAACCAAATGAGAGAATTCCTGGAGATTTTCTTTCATTCTCCAGGCAAAGGCAGTCATGAACTCCAGAGTACCACGCCACCAAAGCCATACATGTGAGACTAGTTTTCAGCAATGACAATGAAAATATTTGTACATGAAAGAATTCTGTCAAACCTTGATTTGTATTACCAAGGATAATAATGGCCCGAGTTCCAAGGATCTTAGTTCAAACACTGACCAGAGACTGAAGCAGAAACCTGGAAAAATGAAATGAAATGAAATTTGTTAAACTATATTTCTTCCCTCCCAAGTGATGACTCTGTAGGTAAATTTAGGTATGCAGGCCTTTACTAGTTTGAGGGAAACAAACTGGAATAACATACAGAGGCAAAACCTGCATACCTAGCTCAAAATTACAAGCCCATGAGTTAGGCTGTCTCTTTTCAGTGAAGTTGTGTGAAAGTGACTAGTTATGCTTCCTTCCTGAAGCCACCCTATTCCCAAAGGATGCCTCTTGCTCTCAGGGTAGGTGCTGGGTAGGGAGCCCTCGCTGGCATTACAGCTGGCCCTGCAGAGCTGAGCTGTTCTGATCTAATCTTACTATGTTTCCAACCTTTCCCGAGAGCCTCTCCACCAGTTCCTCACAAGGTGCCCTCAGTGGCGGTAACCCCTCAGCAAGGCTGCTATTGCCAGCGGGTCCCATGCAAGAGGAGAGGGGAGCCTCTCCATCCCTCTTGCCTCGTCTGCAGCCTCTAGGCTGCAAGCAGAGCATCACTCATTTCAGGCGCTTTGAACAGGTTTTTCACAACATGAATATAACATTTGTAATGATTTCAACTTTCTGACAAGTCTGTTGCTAACAGCAGCACTCTAAATACTGTACCAGGTGATGGTAACTGGGGCATGCTTAAGCCTGTCCAGTGGCCACTCCTTTGGACTCTTTCGCTTCTGCACTAGATGCCAGCAGAGTACTTGCCTTTCTGGGGTTTTATCTATCAGTTGACTGGGAGAGAATACCTTTCTATTTTGCCTCTGGACAGCAGGCTTGCATGTCCTAGGATCTTGTTTCTTATGTTAACATACAGCTGAAAACACAGCCAACAGCTGAGGATTTACTTTGGGGTTTTATTCCACACCCCTTTCTGAAAATCCAGGAAGCAATTGGTGGAATATTGGTGTAAACCTTCAGGAAAAAAAACCCCAACCAACGACACAACACAGAAAACCAGCTGTGTTTTTCAGGTGAAGGAGAAATTTGACCACTGTGTGTTTGAACAAATGAATCTGTTGTGCTCATTGCAATCCTTGTCTGTTGTCTTCCTTCTCTGTTTGTTTTTTTTTATATTTTTTTATTATTATTTTATTTTGTTTTGTTTTGAAGCCCCTAAAAACAGAGCAGTTCACAGCAGGCTTAAAAAAACAAATGTATGAGCTGCTTGAGACTGTAGGAAATGCAGGGGTGCATAACTCCATAATCCTGAGTCCATTACAGCTGTGATTATATCTTATGGGGAAAGAGACAGTCTCTTCAAGTATGCAAGATCTAAATGATTTGGGGTTTGCAAGTCAAACCTAACCACAGTGTGCAGGCAAAGGGTGCATTACAGCAGAGCAAATCTTTTGCTCTCCTTTCACCCTAACCCCCCTCAATGTGAGGTGCTGGGCACAAAACCAGGATATACAGTGGTAAGATTTGTGTGGCATCAGATGTTTGCTCCTGCTGGCCCAATCTGTTCCACAGGGGACTGCAGCTTGGACAGACCCAAGTTCTTGGGGGAACAAGGTAGGAAGACAGTACTTCAGTCCTGTGGATCTCAGTAGAACATGCCCACCCATCTGGGGTTGGACAAGCTCAACCAAGATGTGATTAATATCAAAGCATAAACCAGATCTTTTCAGTGAAGACTCCACACTCCCTCCCTTGCAACACAAGCAATCTTTTTAATGGTTTCTTATACAATCCTGATGTGCAAAGCTACTGACAGGTATGACAGGACAAACACACTCTGTCTGGTTGTGACAAACCTTAATTTTAAGTTGTGTGTTGCTCCCACAGCACGCAGATGTGGGACTCATCTTGCCTGAGTGATGATGCACTCAACGCAGCAACCTACACCTGCACTAGGTGGGTAGGCTGCTATTAAATTCCGTGATCAGCACAACTGGTGGTATCTAGGGGACTATCCATTTAATTCTAAAGAAGACACCCAGAGAGTGTGAATCATACCCTAAATCTTGATGAAAACTGTGGGAGTATAGACACCTCACCGACGTGCAGGCATTCTCATTGTAAATGTCTGAAGTTTTGTGAAGTGAATCCAATCACCCTCTGTTTTTCACAGTCCTTGGGTTACACAGTGGTTACTACCATACATCCTACTGCTGGTCTACAGGGGGTCTACAGAGTGACTTTTCTGTTATATACACTTAGGATCAAAATTTCCTTATTGATCTTTGCCTTGAAATGCTATTGTAATCTTCGAACTCTTTTGTCTCTTTCGTTCCTCCCTCCCAACATGCGCACACACACACACACACACACATGATGTGCACACAGAGAGAAAATTAAAGATACAGTAGACATCAGCCTGAGGGCTCAGGCAATGTTGCTTGCATACAAGGCCATTATGGAAATAGGAATGGAAAATTTCAATGAGCCACCATCAATAACAACCAACTCAAACGTTTCTAACTTGTTGAAAGCAAGTCTAATCAAAAATAACCTGGAACACTTTGGGACTTGTTGGGAATACCTGTGGGTGTGGCTGTAATATGTTTGATCTGTGTGCTAGGGAGACTTCCCTAATTTTTTTTATGCTGCTAGCTTTCCGGGATAGAGTCATCTTAATTCAGCACAATTCCCATTAAAGACATTTATTAGGGACAATAAAAGTGTATGAATATACTATAAGAAAATGCACCTCTGAATTTGTGCATCAGCAAACGCAACGCTGATGCTAAATGTCCCAGCTATAAATGCTGAGGTCTAAAGAATCTGTATTGTCTTAAATGGCTACATTGCACACATTATTTGCTTTGTAGTGTCCAGGTCTGTAAGGGACATTTTCCCAGGAAAAGTAAGTGTGCTGATAGTAACATGCAGCAGCCTTGTTTCAACTTCTCTACACTATTTTGTTAGAAATTATGCACATTTAGAGAAATGGAAAAAAAAAAGTGCAGTATAGTGTTTGGGTGCATCTTGCTTTCTAAACTCCTGAAATAATAAATTAAAAAAAAGGTAGAGTAGAAGGCAATTGATGTGGAGCCTGCTGCACCCTGCCTCTCCGCATGATCTGTCCCCACCCCTTCCGTTTGGGATGACTCCTGTGCTAAGCCTCTCCTCCTCACCTCTAAAGGCTGCAGAAGAGTTGAAGAGCACCTGGAAACTGGATGGGCAGCAGCAGGAGCAAAACTGTCAGCAGAACTGGTTTTCTTCTTCTTGTGGTTAGAGAAATCTAGCTGGTATCTCACTGAGCAGAAGCAGCGAACTGGGCTAAACCAGGATCCTATACACCAGGTATGTGATGGCAAACTGGTCCACAAAGACTGAGTTGGGAGCAGAAAAAGGCTAACTACTTTTAACTGTGCTGAAAGGGAGAAATCTGAAATGGCTAAGCAATTAGATACAGCTCTTTGAAAAGGCGTGAAACATTCAGCAAAAGCCAATCTTTTAAAGAGAGACTTTTATTTTGGTTTTAATAAAAAAGAAAAATGCACAGACAAGTATTAGGGAGCAGATAAGGTAAAGATAAAGGGTGTCAACTTTGGGAAAGACATTTCATTTTGAGTTTTTGCTGTGGCACAGCAACGGTTCTGAGGACAGTGGTAACCATTTTATGTCCATAAGTAGCAGGATTATGTTAAAGGGCCATAATAATTTCTCTTGCCCTTATGGTAATGATTTCCCGTTCTCTTCCTTGTTTGGTCCATGGGAGAACTTACAATTGAAACTAATTATTGCTGGAGTTTAAAATGTTATCACTGGAACCAGGGAAAGGGCAGAGATGTCACATCTTGGCATCACTAGTCTCCAAGGTCTGCCAAAGAGCACAGTGCTTTGAGATCACGTGCTCATAGTCACTTTCTGAGAAGTGGGGATTATCTGTGGGACTCTCTTTGCCCCTGTTTCATCCTAATTGTTCTTAAAAGATTTTTAGCCTCACCTTCCAACAAGGTATTTGGGTTTTGCTATTGAAAACTAAGACTCAGCAAGTTTAAACCACATGATTTGTTGTTCCCTAAAAATGTAGTAGTTCGAGTCTGTCCTACTGCACAAGGGAGCCCACCTTTGCCTTGTGGCAATAGTAAATAACTCATTTTTTGTGTTACTTGTACAAAAGCTGAATAGTATCAAGACACCCAAGGAAAAAAAGGATGACTGGTGGGAAGGAGAGGCTATAAGAAGGCCTTCTTCACAAGCAAGAAGGGTGGCAGCAGACTCGCGGATATCAGTCTTTTTTCCCTGTTAGCAGCAGCCAGTTTTCCCCCTGTTCCAAGCTTCCCACCAGGCCTCATGTCTCCTCCATGCTGGAGCTGACTGATGAGGAGCGGGGCAGAAAGGCAAGATGCTGCCTACTTGGAACTGTGCCAGGGGGAAAACGGGAAAAGGAAAAGTTTAGTGGCTGAAGCTGGTGGGAAGAGAGAGTGAGGTGAGACAGGACAGGTAGGAAATATCCTATCTTGTTCCTTTGCCACACTGTGTTGTGTGAGACAAAGCGGGCAGGAACAAATAAAGCTTCTGACTGAACAGGATCTCATCAAAGACTTCTAAGCAGTTCAGGTGTGGCTGACTATTTACGAACGTTCTCCTCTCTGCAGCGTGGTGCCTGGAGGACAGCCAGCTGGCTAGGCATCAATCAAGATAGGCCAAAGAAATGATTTATGGGAAGCAACCACATTTAGGGAGTAGGCTGTTTCACAACTATTGCAAAGCTTAATGCCTTCTAAACACTACTTCCTTGAAGGGGACACCATAGATTGTGCCCTGCTGAAAAAGAAGACCTTAGTGGAGTAAGAGAATGGCTGCCATCTCAGAAGCCAGTGGTGTTAGATATCTTTGAGAGTGCCTGTGAATTCTCCAGGCAGTCTTTTGTATTTCAACAAGCTCATTTGTCTTTTTCATGAAGAGACACCTCTGAAGCATTTTCAGGCCTATTATGGGGGGTTTAAACTAGGACATAGTCTCCCATACATGTTACAACTCACACTTTAATATGATGCCAAACCATTGGAGAATTAAGTCCTGAAGATTGGGCTACTTTATGCTTCCTAGCACCAGCTCTGACATTCAGATGTTGAGAAAGGTGGGAGCGCAATTAACAAATGTAGTCAGCTCTCAGTTAACATGACAGGGGATTACTCATAACGTGAGATCATCCACCTCATGGCTATTTCTGAAGCAGCTTGATTCTAGCCATAAAGTCACATTCACCCAGTTCCTATATCTCTACACCACACTCTATCAGCCAGGGATTACAGCTGTAATCAAGCATATTTGCTCAAACTCAACGCTGCCAGATCTGGTGACAGCAGCCCCAGGCCTGGAAGAGGATGAGGAAGAACAGTGTCTCTGTGCTATACATTGGAAAGGCTGATTATCTTGAGTATAAGGCAGTCTAAATGCATATAAAATCTGGATGCTGTTACTGAGCCTGCATAAATCGTGCAAGCTGGAAAGTGTGTAAGGCATGAGCAAGCAATGAGTCTTTGTGGCATCAGTTCTCTCTTCTTCAGTCTGCCTGCACCATGGTTGTAAGTGTATCCACATTGCCCAGGCAAAATTTCACATTACTCAGTGATACCTAGCTCTCTGCTCTTGTGCTTAATGGAGAGCTGAGCAAGGCATACATTTTTAGCAGAATTTGATGCACTTCCATGAAGACTAGATGTTTTACAAAGTACATGCTTCAACACCAACAGAAACAATAGGCTCATGTAGAAATGATGAAGCAGAGACAGTCATAATGTATATGCGTCCCCAAGGACAGTTTCAAAGTCAATGCATGGCTAGGAAGTGCCCTTGCAGAGTTAATCGTATTCCTTGTATACATGCACTATAACACTACTTTTAATTACGGTCTCACATTTCACTTTTTGCACAGGGTCTATTCCA
Organism: Jacana jacana; assembly: GCA_013400555.1. Taxonomy (NCBI): domain Eukaryota; kingdom Metazoa; phylum Chordata; class Aves; order Charadriiformes; family Jacanidae; genus Jacana; species Jacana jacana. The sequence continues at coordinate 29,740 of VZTM01026450.1, forward strand.
AGCTCCTGATGCATAGAGTCAGAACAGCCTTTGACTTCAATCTCTCTAGTACAGCTACTGGCTCATGGTCTGTAATTGCTGGTTTTGGAGAAGGGACAAACCCAGACACCCTCATAAGTTTTGAATGAGATTTGCATATCTGCTTGTTTTCTTGCAATCCCTTTCATGGGCATATGGGCCCAAGGCATTGGAATCTAATTTACAAATCCATACTGCAATCCTTCACCAACTGTGCCCAGTACATTGACTCAGCAGGTTACCCAGCAGGTGCCAGCACTGACAGAAGCACTGAACACTGTACTTTCCTGTAGCAGTTGGGTGCTGTGGTCCTTACCCATAATGTAATTCAGTGAAAATGTATTCATTTTATAACTTTGCTTTTGGTATTTCTCTTCATCTTCCACTTAATAACACATATTGGGTTAAGAGCCATTTTGCACTGGAACTTTGCTTTTGCTTTTTTCTACTTTCTTGTTTCAGGAGAGGATGCCAATATTATTTACAGAGGTGATTGTACTACTTTCTGCAGATTGTATTTGCCTTTATTTGCCCTTAATAATCTGTGTTGATTTTCTTGCTCTCTTATTTTTTTTCAGGTTTCCAAATGGCTGATCCTTTTCTATATGACACTGGAGAAAGATCTCAATATGGGTGCCTTGGACATGAAGTACAAATTGAGCACATCAAGGCATATGTTTGCAGACCATCTTTTTTCACAGACAAGGCTGTGATTGTGGTTCATGATATATTTGGGTGGCTGTTCCCAGACATTAGATACATAGTCGATTTGATTGCAGGTCATGGATACATGTAAGCAATTCCCTTTCCTGTCTTCCTCTCAAATGCAGGATAGATCACCAGGCCCAAAGCTAAGCATGGTATATGGTTTGCCATGCACATAGGGCAAACACACCGTTTCAGTCCGAGCAAATAAAACTGCAAAGGGACAAGTCGTTCCCATGAGGCCACCAAAGCTACTAAAATTGACCCATCCAAAATGTCTACTTGAGCACAATGACACAAGGAGAGTCATGAAATGCCAGTGTTTGTATCTGTGTGGCAGGGTGGGTAATTAAATGATAAACATTTCTGTCTCTCTTTAAGTTGTACAAGGTTTTCAGAACCAATCTTTTGAAGAGTTGCTTTAGCTCTTACTAGCAGAGAGATCTATGAGTGTTCGTATGGAATCAGGAGGGTTGCTTTATCCATTTGCTTTTGTATTGAGTACATCTAACGAAATACCAAGTTTATTTGTGGTTTGTTTTTCTTTTTTCCATAGAAAGACATATACTTTTAGCTCTGCTAATTGCCAAAACAGGATGGTAGATTGTGACTCAGATAGTAACTATGTAGATGTGTACTCGAGTAGAAAAGACATTAGGTGACATTTTGACATCTATAGATTCTCCCGATCTGGACATGAAAGTTGACTTGGTTCCCTGTCTCACACAGAACCATCTGCCCAGACTTCTTCAAGGGAACAGACCCCTGGAAAACTACTGATCACTGGGCTGACTTTGCTGACTGGATGAAAGCTCATGATCCTATGAAAGTAGACAAGTAAGATGCATGTTTGTACTTGAACAGTAAAGAGCATCCAGCAAGCAAGGGGACTTTGTGTGAAATGTTAAAAGTGGCACCTCAAGCTGGCTGTATGCACACAATTGCTTATTCTGGGTGGTTCTTCTGTGGTGCTGGGTGCTGTCTTGGCTGGCATTTAGAAAGGGTCATCTGCTCCATCCATCACTCTGCTTGTTGTCCCCATCTTTTTCCTGGATCATTTTCTAACTATGTTATATTGGCCCCACAGGCCCATAGCCTGAGTTTCACAGGCTATGAAATGTGCAGCACTCTCACCTACAAGTGCTGATTCTGCCTCCAGTCCCTCAAGGTAAAGAGGCAACTATTCCATAGCTGCTTGTGTTATCTGCTCCTCTTGCTTTCTGCATGTCAATAATGATAGGTGCACATGACACTTATCTGAGCAGCACTCAGATGGCCCAAAACTTAAGATACATCTGATCAATTATACTGTTTTTCTCAATGTGGAAGAGGGAGCCTGCTACCTGTGGAGCCTAAAATTGACTGCAATATGAATTATGGGAAGCATTACTGTTTCTTCAGCATCTATCACCATGGACTAAATCTTCAAGAATGAGTGAGGCACTGAGACCCTATTACTCAGCTATCATCTTGCAGGCCACAAGTATTCTTCTGACCCTTTCAAGAGGTCCTAGCAGTCACAGTCTAACTTCAACATCTCTCAGCATAGCTTTTGACCATATAGTTGCAGAAGGTGTGACTGAATTTTTTAAAAGATAAATAACTAGCACATGTAAAAAAATCCAATTGAAAGAGTAAGCAGATAAGTGGGCCCTGTGTNTCATGTCACTCTCATACTATCTTTTTTCTCAGCCTAACCAAACCTGTGATGACCACACTAACATACCAAATATTTGAAAATATAGTTATTGGTGTATGCAGTCTGTATTTAAAACTCCACAGGTAATGAAAAAGATAAAACTATTAAGATCTAAGAAGTTAGCAATTAAAACCGTTTTTATATTTTGCATTATACCTCATGCAATACCTGTTGTTTTTTTTTTTAAATTATAGTTACTGACAATTTAATTTTAAGTAATTGCTATTTTAGCATAGAATTATTGCATATGGGCTTGCTAGGGTATTTTAATATTAACTCATGCAACAGGAATGACAGCCAGGACAACTCTTTATCTAAATAGGTGGACTCTGTAGAGATTGCACAGTGAGGCTTATCTATTCCTGCAATCCATAATGCAAGATGTTACTCTACTTGCAGATATAGCTTGTCTTTAGTTGTCCTGTCCTAGATAAAGTGCTTCAATTAAAAATTTGCTTATTTTGAAAACAAAGGAGCAGGTAACAATTCGGGTAAGTATATAAGTACCTTCATCTGTATTTCCCTAAACTAGGACCAGAGATGTTAACTCCCATTTAAGAACAGTCACTGCTCTGGGCTGAAATGTGTTTTTAAAGTATTGTGTTTTAAATGATTGAGGGTGCAGATGCAGAAAAATTAACGTATCTCTCTTAATTTATTTCTTAAATTGTCAAGTATTGGTTCTGCAATAGATTCCTTAGTTTGCTTTTGTTTATATGTCTTAGGGAAGCTGCTGTTGTCTTGAAGTATCTAAAGGAACAATGCAGTGCAACGAAGATTGGCATCGTTGGGTTTTCCTGGGGTGGAATGGCAGTACATCACCTGATGCTGAAAAATCCTCAATTAACCGCTGGGGTGTCCCTCTATGGTAGTGTAGAACATGTGGAAACTTATATGGGCTCACACAACTATGCATAGTTTGTAAGTCTAGTTATTGCTTTGTAACGATTTTTGTAAATACTCAACTCAAAGGTGAGTTGCAGATTTTAATTATTTCAGCAATATGCTGTCTTGGGATCAGAATTTAGAATGGTGGAAACCAGAAAAAATGTTTCCTTTTGCACAGAAATTTTCAGTTCTTTTTTTTTTAGCACCTGGAGAGTGGGGAAATATATTTTACAAATGCTTTTTTACTAAATATTAAATAAGTAAACCTAAACAGAAATTTTATCTTCTAATTTGCCATTTGTCTTGCTAGACTGTTAACCTCACTAACAGATTGTTTATGAAATACATTACAGGAATAATTAGGGACTCTGAAGAAAGATACAATTTACTAAATCCCACCTTTTTCATTTTTGGTGAGAAAGATCACACTATTTCTTATGATCAGGTAAGTTCTTTTCCCCAAAGTTCTTTTATCCTACACAGAAATCCCACCTTATTAGAAACCATTGTCGGATATGAAAAATCAGACAGGCTGGACTGGTTTGCTTATATTTCAACTTCCCCTCTATCATGCTAAGGTTATTCAAAGCTGCTTGTTTGAGGTGAGAAATGCAGTCTCTGAGTGGCTGGACAAGCAGAGAGTGAAACTGGGCAGGAAGATCCAGCTGCTATGAGTCAAACAACTCAAAAACTTGGATTTTACTGCTATGATTGAGACAATTGGTTAAATCACTGAATTGTTTCAATTTGCATGGAAAAAAAAATCAGCCTAGTAACTGAACTTTTTGATGATGTGGAACAGTGACTAATTGCTTTTGGTACAAGAAGACAAAATGAACTGTGTCAGAAGAGTGGGTGTATTTTAAGTATGACAATGACAACTTGTGGACTCTGTTTTGACTCTTGGCTGCCTTCTATATTCTGACATAACCCCTATTGTAAGCCTTATATGAGAGGTTGGATAAATATATGGGTAGGAAACTGGTGCCCTTTTCTGTGTGTAAATTCTTTCTCTTTGGTGACAAATTAACGCACCACCTCTAGCGTAGTTTGTTGTGTAGGAGTAGGGTCTAACTGGGAACTGGCAGAGTGCTCTGGGAATGCAGAAGCTGTTCAGTATTTTCTTCTGTGTTACTAAGCATGTTGACCTCTCCCTCAAATACGTGTCTCCTCTGCTCAGGCAAACAACTCCTTCACTCCCCGTGCCCTTTTTATGGTGAAGGTGTCTTTTTCCCAGGGGCACAATTTTCATAAATACATTTTTTTCCATCATGCAGTGCACATTAAAACCATACCTTTTCTCCTGAAGCTTTCTCTCTGAACTACCTATGCAGGTTGTGTAAGAAAAAAAATTCCTGAGTTAAAAAAAAATAAAAAAATCTTCAAATACATTGTTTTCTGCAATGAGCAACACAGGGCTCTGGAAATAAAGTTAAAAAAAAGTGAACTCTAATTAAATTACAATGCTGTCTCTACTCTGCACTGTGGGTAGAACTAAGCTTGCAGGGGCTAAGCGCATGTTCATTCTCCTATTTTCTTAGTTTTTAAATAGAAATGAGTATAAAAATGTGTCTACACATGTATATGGGTACCTAATATTGTTAGTACTCTGCGTGTAAACATGTGTGTACTTAGGAAAAGATTGTGTAGGAATGGTGTCTTTCTGTCATACAGTAAACTGAAAAAAAACCTTGAGTTTTCTTAAACTCTGTTGCTAAGCCTATAAAAATATTTTGGACTGAGAGTCACTGAGGGTCTATGTTCTCTCAAGATCAGAGCTTAAAATTAGGTTACAAAACTAAGTCTCTGAATAGAAATGCACCCTTTCCTTTATGGCAATGAGATTTACCAAATCATCTTTGCAGTAACTCTTGGGGTTCTTAGACTGACCTATGCTTTTAAAAAATGTTTCAGTCCTGTATTTCAAAGAGGGGTTTTCTCATCTGTTGAACCGCAGAACCTGCTTCAAGTGTGACAGTTGAGAAAATATGAAGATATAGTGGTATGAGAAAAGATGTTTGGCAAACTGAAAAAACAAACAAACCAACCCAGACCACAATGTAATTGAAAAAAAATCTTTCTTTTACAGATCACTTTATTGGAGGAGAAATTGAAACAGTACTGTAAAGTGGCATATAAAATTAAAGTTTATCCTGGGCAAGTTCATGGATTTGCACAATTGAAGCCAGAAGATATGAAACCGGAGGATAAACCTTATATTGAAGAAGCTAGAAAAGATATGATTGATTGGATCAAAATGTTTATATGACAAAAGCATAAAGTGATACTAGGCATCATGATCAGCGTTTGATTTCATTTGAGAGAAGAAAACAGAACAGGGAAAAGTATATCATTTAAAAAATTGTCACAAACAGAAATAAGAGCATTTTAACTTATAGTTCCTAATTATTTTTACAAGATTTGCACAAGATTGTGAAATCAAAGTTGACTAAAGAGCAATTAGACATTAAATTTTTTCTTGAGTTTATCTTTATTTGTATTTGCTTCATTATTCTGCATTATGACAACAATAGTAATGAAATTGCTTACCTATTTGTGTATGCTAGTGAATATGACTTCATCTTGACTTTATCTGGTAGTTTGAGGCTTTATTTTAGAATGATGAGTGGTGGTCATAGGTGTTGATGTGGAAATATCATGGCTTTGCCTACAGACTTTTTTTTTTTTTCCCATAATTATTAACTACAAAGCATTTGTCACAGAAACACTGCTGTACTGAGCAGAATTTCCCATCTTGTTACACGGCAACCTCCAAGTGTTCCCTTGGCATTGTTAACAAAGGCACTTCTAGTGTTACTGCATCAACATTGAGGAAAAATATAACCAAACCTAGCTGTGGAAGTAACCCAGGCATGAATGCTGTGGAAACAGTGAGTTTATCATCCTGGCCCAAACTGTGGTAATCAGGCACAGGTCTCAAACAGGTACCAAATCTGTCCTGATTATATTGTTTGCTTTACCTTGTATCCCTTGTTCCTCTCTCAAATTCTTCCCTTTTAACACCCTGATCTCCTCCTAAGTATACAACGTATATGTAACAGTAAACATCCCCTTTTCCTCCTGTCGAACTGACTCCAGCTTTGCCGACCTGCTAATATATTTTTGGTTGGATTTTTAAAAATTGTTTTATTTCGTTGCTTTGGTAATGACTTGGCAACTTGTGTTTACTCAGAGATCCTCCGAGGGACCCACACCCCTTTTAATTTTCTACTATGCCTGTCAGTTTCTCACACCGTTTCCTTGTTAATGCAGCCTTAAATCAGGGCTCACTGGCTGCGAGGACACTACTTTTGCTTTGGTATGGGGAGTATCTGACAGTTTCACACGTTGCCATCCTATTAGTGTAGCTACCCTGGCTGTCTGCACACCTCAATGGACCGAGTATGTTAAACAATATTGCTGAGAGGGGAGAAGTCATGAAGTTAGAGGCACTGTACAAACTGCGTGTTGCTCAGCTCTCTGGTCTGGCAGGCAGTATCCATGCGGCCACTCAGCATGTCTGTGCCTTTGGGGCAGCTGTGTGTATGGCTATAGGCATGGTGATGGAGGATGTCCAAGAGTTAGGATGAAACTTGAAATGGAAAACCTGAGCACTGTGCTATAGCCAAGGGAGATGCCCTGCTGCGGGCACACAGCTAGATCCAGAGCACACCTTCTTGCTGGGGCACTGCACTTCTGCAAAGCTGGCAACAGACGCCCAGTGCTCTGCAGCCAAGCATCCTGCTCCGCTGAAAGAAATGCCCTACAACACCCAGAGGATAGAAGAAAGGATAATTAAAATTAAAAAAAAAATGTGTCTTAAGTTTTGTTGTTGTTGTTGTTAATGACTTCCCTGGCCTTACTTTCCAGCTCCAGACCACATTTCAGGCACTACTGGTGGGGATCCGGTGAAGTGCTGCCAATCCCCACACGCACCGTTTTCACCCTTAGGCTTCTCCTGTTCCCTCCGGCCCCGGTGCAGCTCACGGCGAGTAGGCCTCCCAGGGCCACCACCGGTAACCCTCCGTCCCGGGAGCCTGAAGCAGCTTTGCGCCCGGCGGGCATGCGGCTGCCCGGAGCCCTCCCCGCCCCGGAGCCGGCGGCTGNGGAGCGGGAGCGGGAGTGGAGCGGGGTGGGCGGTGGCCGGCGGCGGTGGGCTGGGGGAACTCGGACCGGCGAGACGGGAGACTCGCGGCGGCCGGGCTGGGGGAGTGAGTGGAAGCCGGGCAGCTGTCGCCTTCGCAGGGGTGGTAAAGGGGACCCTGTCAGAAGGGCAAAGGGGAAGGCAAGGAGGCAGCAGGCATTAGGGGAAGCCCTGGGCTCTGAGAAGCGGAGGGTGTTTCTCAACCTTCTCAACCTCTGGAGCAACCTGCCCAGAGAAGTGATGGCATCTCCCTCTTAGAGAGTTGCAGAGCCCCTCAGGATGGAGCCTTGAGTGGTGGGATCTCGCTTACAAACTGTCCTGGCCCGCAGCGGGAAATTGGACAAAGTGACTTCTATGGGCATCTTCAACTCCAAACCTCCTCTGACCCATGAAATCCCTGCGCTGACCTGGTGCTTTTTGCATCATAACCCAGTTCTGTGTTAGCCCGTGTCTAACCACGGCTATACCAGGTGGCTATACCAGGTGACTAACTGTGTCAGGTGTAGCCAAGCATCCAGGTCCTGATCCTGCAGAATTCCCATGTACCCCAAGCAGAGCTCTAGGCCCGCGTCCCTGTGTGTCTTCATGACCTCAGAAAAATCTTCCAAGAGCTGTGGGTTTGTGAAGGCAGCGCTGTGAATACCATCCCTGTAGTAGGAGACAAGTGGTGAGCATACCAAAGCTTTTGCTGATCAGGAAAATGTAAATTCCTGAAAGCAGGGACTGCTGAGGTTGTTCTGAACTGACAAATGCCGGTTGGGTTGGTGGTGTTAAAAACCGGTTTGAAACATGCAGTGCATGCACAACAGCTTCCCCCTGTTTGGTTTCCCAACTGCTACACAGCTTCTTAGAAACAAGCATTCGGTAGGGCCTGTCCTTGGATGAGGCTAGTGAGCTGGGCGGTGTAGCTGTGGGATAGCGAGTGTGGGACACAGCTGCAGGTTGTATAAACAGCTTTTATGGAAGAGGTGTGAGAGCCTGCCTGTATTCTCCTACAAATGCACGGAGCCCTGGGTTGTCAACACTGGCATAGGGTGTCTCCAGCCATGCTGGGTGGGGATCCAGGCTCTCCTGTTCACAGGATGTGGCCACAGGTGCCATAGCTTCTGGGGCCCTGATAAATTGTCCTCAGGCTTAGTTGGTTGACCCTGGTGGTGGTGGATGCCCTGACTTCATCGCTGTTTGTTCCTCTCTCCCCTTGTCTCCCCTCCGTAGTGCACGTAAACTTTCTTCCAGGTGTTTAAAAGCTGTATGGAGGCAGGATTCCTCACACCTGCAGAAAGGGGTGGGTGGTTTGTCTCTAGAGGAAGAAAGGAGGTGTTTTCTGTGCATATACCTTAGCTGCTCAGCCCAGACATAACTCTAGTCAGCTCAGATCTGATGCAGATCGCTATCATGGCTAGTTTTTCAGTACTGCATTAAAAGCAGTGTTTTAACAGCTTCACAGTCATCTTTGCTCCAGGAAATGTCCACAAGATGGGGCCTCTCTCCTTGATTGTCATGAAGAAGGCTTTTGGGGGGTTTGGCTCTAACTACAATAGTCAACACTCTGAGTGGTCCCTGTCGAATCCCGAGGTAATAGTACACTGCTGTCAGGGAAAACCTGGCTTCCTAGTAAGTGGGAAGTTGTAGTGAGCAAATCTGCTGAAGCTTGTCTCTGTGCAGCAAGGCACTGGCGCCTGCTGGGTTATGATAAAAGGTAGCATGTCACCTCCTCCTTAGGACTTTTGAGCTCTTCAGAGGATGCCTTTATGATACAACATTGTCACACCCCATGTTTTATTTTGCACTACTGATTGTTTATCCGTTTATCGCTTGTGCGTGGCAAAATCAGATTACCTTGTTATATGATTAAAACTTGATAAGCCAATGAGTTGGAAGAAGCATGATTTGAATTGTACCCTGAGGGTATTCTATTTATGCTTGCTCATCATGAGTAAGACCTTATTTCTCACACAAACCAATATAAATAGAGGTATAGTGAGCTGCTCAAGAGAATTTTAACCATGACAAACAGTATTAGTTCCAAGTTGCTGAGTTAATCTCCTTGCAATTCTCTGTTATGTAAACTTGATCGGCCAAATAGTGCAAAATCACATTAAAATGACTCAGCAAACTAAAACTCAATTGAGAGGGCATGCACCTTAAGCAACTCAAATATATGTATATCACTGAAGAAGTAGCATTCAAAGAATAGCAACTAGTAAATCTGAACTCCTGCCATCCAAGCATCATCAGCACTCACTAAAGGTAGAAGCCTCCGTTACAGTACAGTCTCTCATAGAGACCATTTTTCCCTGTTTTGTTTCTGGAGTGCCTGTCACTTGAGGACCAGAGCTTGCTGGAAGAGAAGGCAGGGAGCTGCTACCTTGATGACATGCTGTAGAGGAAACAGGAAATGGGCTGATGGGTTGTTTCTGAGCAATGGGAAGAACAGAGGGATGAAAGAGAGGTGTTTCAAGCTAGGGCTGCTTTGAGTAGTTTCCTACTTCTGATGCTGTAGCCCCAGGCTCGCCACTGTGGGTGGGAGAACAGCACGGATGCTGGTGTGCTATGGTCTCAATATTAGAAATTCACAGGTTGGACTGTCTGCCTAGATGGGGCCTCACCAAAATTGTTTTACTGTTTGGCTTCATTTTATAGAGGGGGCTTATGTGATAGTCTAAATCTTGAAAGTGGGAAGGGTAAATCAGGGCAATGGAAATGCCAGATCTGGGCTGTGAATATGTCGTATGTGGGCTTGATAAAATGTGACAAAGTGTCTAAAACTGTGAGACTGTAAAGTATAACCAGTAGGCTTTTGAAAAAAAAAGGAAAGAGAAAAGACATGACATGCAGCATTTTAAAGTCATGATGAAATTCACACTTCATAAATCTTTGAAAGAAAAGTCAGAAGAGATGGCAAGGCAGCTGATTTTTTACATGGATATCAAACCCGAGTAGCTGATATGTTAAAAGTCTTCATGTGTGTCAGCCATAGACAAGTTTGAACTGTGTTTCGTTTGAAGTTTCACCCATGCAAAGAGCCAATCTCACCTACAACTGCAGAGAGCTGATCTAAATTGCAAATAGAAAAAGATTCCTAAACTAACAAGCTCATTAAATTTATGGGGATTGAATTACATATAGGTGAAAATTAGAATTGAATTAAATTAATAAGCAACTTAAAAAATCCTGGGTTCCTGCAGTTTTTATTTAAATATGTTTTAGCTGCAGCAGAGAAATGCTTTGGGGTGTGGGGAGAAACAAGTGTTTTGTTTGTGTTCTGCTCGACGTTCTATTAAACTCTTCCAGGAACTATTCTCTTGTACTTTTGAAAATCTGCATCCATCTCAGTTTAATTAGTGCTTTTAACAGGCATTCACTCTGTTCAAAGAAAGGTTATGCTGTGAATTTTGGCATATTTGTAGGGATAGCCTCAGCAATACAACACGATTTATCTCTTTCTGTGAATAATTTGTAAACATTCTTCAAGTTATTATGCTTTAAAAAGTCCCACTTATTGATGCAGATGTTGTTTTTGTTTATTAATGGCAACACTGTTATTTTTTGTTTAAACACAGCTTGTGTTTTAAAAAGCTTTTTATTTTGTAAACGTTTAAAAAACATTTAAATAACAGATTTTTAGAAATTTATTTTAAAATAAACAAGTCCTTTACTTCAATATAAATCACTTTTTGTCCGCTTACTGCTCAGATGAACTGCTCGTGAGGAAAACAGTTGGCAAGCACAATGGTAGGAGAGTTGTTCCAAATCTGGGCAGTTATACAGGGTGTGTTTGGAGTCACACCTCTTTGCTTTGTCGGAGGGTTAGAAAAGGTACTTCTGCGTCATTGTAATGCTGGCAAAGCTGCACTTGGTCTAACCGGCAGGTTAAACTCCAGCTGCATCTCTGGAGATCATGTGGTGATTGACTGCAGAAGGTCAGGAGATGAGCTGTGTTCAAGACAGGCACTGTTGGGAGATATCCTTAAAAGGGGGGGGGCAGCTCTCAGTGCTGAGAGCCTCTTCATGGATCACCCCAAAGCATGTTGTCCTGTGAAAAGAGTATTACTGGTCTAATGAGGCAGGATTTGGAGTAATTAATTTTATTGTTTACTGTGTTTTCTTGTTTTGTTTCTAATACCATTTACCATGTTACACACGTTTGTAGGAGAGAAATTGAAGAGGGGAGTATTGAAAGTGCAGAGAGAAATACAGAAAGAGAGTATTAAAGGTCTTACTTGACATCCGTTTGAATTAGTTAGAAAACCTAGAAGGACATAAATGGTTAAGATATCTTCCTAACAAAAATAGTTGTCATTGAAGAGTGCATTTGATTTTTATTGCCAGCATGCTGCATTTCATTTTAGTAAGGGGACCAGCAGACCAAGGAGTATCACTCCAGTGCATGCACTTACACAGGAGGTATGAGACCTTTTTAACAAGACTAGCTCTTGCTAAAAAGCAAGCAGTGCCATTTGGATCAGTTAAGAGTGATGGCAGAGCCAGGCTAAACAGCTTCAGACTAGAGTAGAAAAGGGGCTCTCTGTTTGACCACCTACTGCTTGGTGATGGAGAAGAGTAGGGGGCAAAAGTTAGTTGGGTATTAAAAGGGCTCTACAGTGGCCTATCTCCAGTTGAAAGGAACAGAAATTAAACTGAGCTTGAGGGATTCTTCTGAGAGGACCTCTTAGGTCATAAACTCTTTGGAAACTTTTCTTCACTTGAGGAGAAGTTGAGCATTTTCCAGTTTGTCCGTTAAAATGTATATATCTAGAGAAGTTGCGTTTCTGGACAATACTGGCATATGTCTCTGTATTCCTTCAGACTACATAGTGTGTAACTCTCAGAGAAAACTCTGCTGTTCACCTTTGCCAAATTGATTTATTAGAACTTTTAGAGTTGCCAGTTAATGATGGGTTCCTTGGGAAAGAGCTGTACACAGCAAGGGATACAGGGGACCAGTAAAGTGCATCTAGGCAGCAGTAGCCTTGGATTCCCCATGGAGGAAGGAAAAGGGGATGTGCACGTTTAAATCCTGAAGGGAAAGAGTTGTCAGGAAAGCAGCATCTTGACAGTGAGGTCTCACAGGAGTTATCAGCAAGAGGTTACCAGATGCCAGCATGTGAGGAGGAGCTATAAGACCACGTGAGAGGGATGGTTGTGAAGCACAGGGTGTGGGAATCCCCTGGATTGCTCCACGCACAAAGCTGGGAATACTGGGCTGACATAAGACCTTCTTCTGCCTTACTGCGCTCTTGGGTTATGCTGATTGACCTGGAATTCATGAATATTTATGTTAACCAGAGAGGGCTGCTGTCAAGAGCCTGATTGCAATTAACATCTGGACTTTTCACTTCTAACTTTGCAGTGTCACACAGGTATTATTAGGTGTCTGGATGGGACTGGATAAAGATAATGACCCATGATCACAGTTTTTACTGCAAATAAATTATATTACCGTTTCTCCTTTTTGATTTCCTGCAGATTCCTAGATGGCTAACGAATCGAAGCCCTGCCCGTGTGATATTGGAGACAGATTTGACTATGAGGCTTCTGGGCAGGAAGTACAAGTTGAGCACATCAAGGCGTATGTTTGCAAACCTGCCAGCACAGACAGAGCTGTGATTGTGATTCATGATATATTTGGATGGCAACTCCCAAACACCAGATACATGGCTGATATGCTTGCAGCTAATGGATACACGTAAGAAATCTTTTCTTCTCTGAGAAATTCTACTCTTTGCGATTTTTAGCCTTATGTTGGAACTGTTACTGCCATACTTGAGAGGCAACTGTTACCAGGGCAGTTTAAGTGATATATTTCCATAATATAAAACCACAACGGATCATTTCTGTGAAATGTTGCAGAGTACAGCATGCTTCCTTCATACTTTGCTGCTTACAGAAGTGACTGCATACATAGAATGCGTAGAACATTGAAAACACACTACAGTAAAAAGCGATCCTGATGATTTTCCCAGCAACGTGAGGTGGCTTTTTAAAAGTAATGTGTTCTGAAACAGAAGTATGTATTCTGGTTCTACGATGGGATTAAAAAAAAATAATCAGAAAAGCGAATATGTTATATTTTGAATATGATGATATTGAATTTGTGCATATGAATAATTCCTGTGCACACATGGGATTTTAAATACATCCCACTTTACTNGCAGTTAAATTCCAAAATGCAGCAATATCTTGCACTAACTGGATAGGCTGCAAGGTACTCCATTTGCATGTACATTACAAACATTTGTACAGGGTTGGGATTGGCCTTCAGTTCCAAAAACCTCCACCTAGTTCTGTAGTGGTCTAATTTTGAGAGATGGCACCTTTAGTGCTCTTAGCCCGTGGAATGTGAGTGAAGTCAGATGTCAGCAGACAGTTGCCATGTGGATGAGAGCTGTCTGTGGAGCTGAAAGGAGTTCTTATGTCTCTGTGAGAGAAAGATGCTTTGTTGAGGATTAGGGTTTTCTGATACACTAGAACAATGACGGTCTACAGTCTACTCCTGGCTGCTTTCTTTCCTAAGGGCTTGCTATCCCCCATTCTGCTTCATGACTGGAAGTATGTTTTTCTTGTGAGCACATGTAGTAGTTTATAACATGAAACTGCATGTACATGTTCTGTGTTGTGCAGGATACTGGCAAATTGCTATTGTGACAGTGTGCTTCCTTATTACAGTAAGAGTTCACTCAGTCAAAAGTACCCAGTGTCTGATGAATTGGTATTTCTCCACACTACCTTACTTATTGTTATTCTTCCCTGTGATTTATGCCATGTCGTGATTCTTCTTGTAATACCTACTTTCCCTCCACCTGTACTGCTAATATTAGAAGGTGGTTGGTGTTATTGCTCTAGCAGGAGGAGAGCTGAGAGTTTTCAGGCAGCAGCATCTGAATGAAGAGGACCCGTGTGTGTCTTTCCTGATTGCTTCAGGATGCTGCTGAACTGATGTTCAAACCAATTATTGAGAGGAAAATAGCTGAATTTTTTCCGAGTGCAGTATGGGATGAGGAGCTATGAGAGCTGTATTTCAGAGACCGCATTACTACTGATGGCCTGTAGTGTCTCATCAGGCTAGTTCAAGTGGGGAAGAACCTGTTTGTCTATGTGGGTTTGGGAAGCTTCACTTTCAAAGCAATGTGTAGCCTTTCTGACAAGTTCTTATCCAAAGGCCATGCAATTTTGCCTACACCTTTCCAAACACAAGTATGCTGTGGAAGTCACTGTTTTTTTAACAGAAATGACCAAACACAGACAAAAAAATAAAATACTTGCAATGTACTTTGGTCAAACTGATTCAGTTATCTCTCTGTGGTCATTGCACATGCTGTGTGTCTGAGAAGGGTGAGAGACAAAGGCATTTAGTAAGTGGAAGATGTTAGTGGTTTCCCAGGGATCCCGTTGCTTCCCTTAGGGCTGGGCTTGGGAGAGCAGACAGCAGCATCTGGTGATGGCAGCCAGCAGACTCCCTACATGTTTCCTTCTGCATAAGGAAGCTGTATTATCCACTAGTGACTGCACCATCACAGCTCTGCTGCTGGTCACACTATATGTTCCAGCCAAGATCATCCCGAGCCAGGCTTTGGGCACCCTTGTGATGCAGGGACTCCTTAGTACTGAGTGGACTCTTACTGTACTTCCCTTTTTCTAATCAACAAATTATATCTGTGATAAAATAGACTTCCCCTTCTTCCCACATGTTTTCCCTTCACTTGTTCTTTCCTGACCTCAGTCCATCATGTGTTTGTTTGCTTTTTTTTCTAGCTCATAAGTAAACCTCATGATGTGCTCTGTAGTAAATAGCTATTTTATGTAATTGTTTAAATAGAACCCATTAGCAATGGATTCATGTTAAATAGTATTATGTTGTATGCAAAATCTAAAACTGTTGTAACCAGTACCTAGTTTAATAATCTTTTACAGGATTATCTATTGGTTTACTGTGTATAGTTTCAAATTATATGCTCAAAATAGGTAAAATACTGGGGTTAAAATATTTATATTTTCCAGATTTGTATCACAAATTGTATTATGTGCTTCAGTCATTGAAAAAAACCCATATGGATACCTATAAATGGTTTGTAAATCTTATAGCATTTATGTAGAAAACAATGATCTTTAAAAAATTACTTTCTTGGGAAAAAAGAAATCAAACCAAATTATGGCTGGATAGAAACTTTCTGTGCTATGAAGGGCATGGAAAAAGATCTCAGTGTTTGATTAATTCATTCAATTTGCACTTTCGTGTGTGTGTGTGTCTGTGTGAGCAGAGCCATCTGCCCAGATTTTTTTGTAGGAAAGGAACCTTGGAAGCCTTCTGATGACTGGTCCAAGTTTGATGATTGGCTGAAAACTCGAGATGCCAGGAAAATAAACAAGTAAGATGTCAGGGAGCTGGATACCATATTGCCTGCTGCTGTCAGATATTTCTTTCCCTCCTGTCCTTTTTTTTTTCACCTTTGAGATTGGATTCAGCCAATTTGCTAGTGAAGGTGACCTTTTTTAATCACTCCCTGAACATGAATGGAATCAGCGACCTTCTATTTTACCTTGAGCAGAGTTCAAGGCCAACTCTCTTGGTAGTGGCTGAGTGAAGAGTTTTGTCAATCTGATGTTGATATAGACTGATATTGCTTCCTCTGCCTCAAAAACCATGGTTTAAAAATGACCAGTGACACAAGCAGTGGGAAAGCATAATTCGTGTCTTGAGTCTCACCAAGGGTAACAGACTGATACTTTAGGTGTGTGGAAAGAAGGAAAGAGGTTTTGATTGCACCATTGTACTTGCCCAACATGGTGTAACTGTCTCCAGGTAGCTGATGGCTGGATCATCAGTTAGGGCCCATTGAGGGCTGGCAGCTCCCTAGGGGACAAGGGCCTGGGACCAAAGAAGGGTATTAGTTGGCAGTGCCAGGATCCCATCCCATGGTACTCCATAAAGATGGGCAGGGCAAGCACCAAGATGGAAGCCAGGGTCAGCTGGGGCAGATCCTAGGTCAAGCTGGGAATGAAGAAGTTAGGGTCAGGGGCAGGTCCAGAGACATTTACCAGTGTCAGATACAGTCCAATGATGACCAGGCAGGTCTGTAGTGATATGGTAGGGCTGAGGCCAAGCCAGGAAGTCAGTCTGTGAGTTTGTGATCTGTACAGGGGTCTGTACATTTATCAGAAAAGACCTGTCACTAGCAGAGGTTACAGAAGGAAGCTGTTGGTAAGACAATACTGAGAAGGGCTCAGTTAGAAACTAAACTAATTAACTTTGTGGGAGAGTAAATAATCTTTCTTGGACTGTTGTCAGTAGCTGAGTTAAAGGTTGCTAGGCTTAGGTATTTGGTGAGAAGGTTAAGGGAGTCATAACTGAATCATTTCCAGAGAGCTTCTGCTCGGAGGGTTCAGTTGTCGTGGAAACTTTTTTAGTCTGGAATCCATCTCTCTACTGCAGTGGGAAGGAAAGGTTTGGCTCTGCCTGGCATTTCTTACAGGCAATTCATGTTTCAAATGCCAGCTCCAGTAAAAAATATATTTTGGCACTTAATTTGTTTCTGTGTTTGTGTGTTGGAGAAGAACTTGGCATGTGCGAGGCTGATGTATTGATGACATATATAGCTTGCGTGCCTCAGGTGGCAAGGAACTGGGGCTGAAAATATGGTCTTGAAGTGACTTAAAAGACTTAACTGCTACCTTTATCCCACCAATACTTTCTCTTTACTGCCTCTGCATGGTGACACCTGCTGCAGGGGTGAGTGGGTGCTTTCAGATAACAGCATCTGGGGAAGGGGTATTTCAAGCTACGTTGTCAATTGTGAAAACATCTACCATGTTTGTTACATTGACTTTCCTGCAACAATTATTTCACATGCTAACTTATAGTTATTGTCAGCATTTTTACTGACCAATTAATGCTCTTCTCTGGAGAAGTTTTTATTACTTTTTCTATCTATATTTACAAAGCAGAAAATTGTCCAGCTTCTCAGAGAATTGAAGCTTTCTTAACTCTTAGGTAGGTGTTTAATCAATCATCTACTTTCCATCCCTTTAGGTCTCCTTCAATGTATGTAATTCATAGGCTTTTTATTTTATTTCATTCAGTTCTCTTTTTTTTTTTTTTTCCTCTTTCTGATGACTTCAGATTAGCAAATCCTAATACTTGCCTGAAATAGTGATTTGTTTAAAGTGTGTGAAAGTAGCAGCGGGATACGGGGACACTTATATGCATCTATGAATTTTCTTTTCATATTTCTGAACATTGGTTTGTGTATGGGTGCTTCATTTGCATTTGCTTATGTGTTCCAGAGAAGTTGATGCTGTCCTGAAATACCTAAAGGAACAGTGTGCTGCAAAGAAATTAGGGGTCGTTGGTTTTTGCTGGGGTGGTGTTGCTGTATGTCACCTGATGATGACATACCCGGAATTTAAGGCTGGTGTATCTCTCTATGGTAGGTAAATATAAAGATGTCATATAAGCAGGTAATATAAGCTTATGTACTTGATCTGATCTATTCTATTCTATTCTATTCTATTCTATTCTATTCTATTCTATTCTATTCTATTCTATTCTATTCTAATTTTCTACAGAGTAGGAAGGCTATCATGCAAAAAAGATGGTGGTGTGGGTATCTCTTCCTAGTTTCAGAATGAGTCATAGCAGTCGTGTTTATTTCAGGTCTGGACAGACAGATATATCCTTCAGTGACCTTCTGAATTTAGCTCACTTTTCCTGTTTATTACTGCTCTGCCTGCTGCAGAGCTAGAACTCACCCAGGACCGGAGAGTGTTATTTTTTGATCTGTCTACTCTGTAAATGTAGATTGTGGTTATTTTAACAGCAGCTTTCCTTTTATGCTCTGCTCAAGAAGCTGGGATAGGTAAGCTGTCCTTTGCTAATGTTCTCAGAATGTAAATTTATTTCTAAAGTGTTGGCTTTCCCAGTCAGTTCAAATGAACTCAAGTTTGTATGCCCAGAAGGTGTCTTTCAAGTCTTACTAGTTCAGATATTCAGTCTTTATATTAAGAAACTGTGTTAAATAGAGTTTTAATCTAGGAGGGTATTCTTGTAGGAGCCATGGTTACAGCAGCTTGAGAGTAAGAATGCTATTTATCATTACAACTTGGTTGAGACATGAAAACTTTTCACTGCAGAAGCAGAGCACTGTATTTCAATTTAGATTTTATATTAAAAGTAATTTGAAGAGGTTCTTTTTTTTTGTTTCTATTTAGGACTAATCAAGGATTCTGATGATGTATCCAATCTCCTGAATCCCACATTGTTCATTTTTGCTGAAAAAGATGCTTTCATTCCCCTTCGTCAAGTATGCTAATAACCTCTGTCTTCTTTCAATTCTGCATGTTTAAATTTCCATCCTGAATTGGTAGTTAAAACTCAGCCTCATAATAATGCTTGAAAGTCAAAAAATAAGCCAAAAATGGACCTAGACATAGAAGGGCTAATACAACCTAGGGAAAGAATGAAATCTTCTTTTTGAGGTTTCTCTCTTTTGTAAAAGCATGGCTAGTAACCCAAGTAACAAAGCTTTATCAAAATCACATTGCAATTTGGGAGTGCTCTACCCTGGGACCTCTCCTTTGCTGTGTTTTCTATCAGTCCTAGTAACCCATAAACCATACAGGATACACCAAATTCCACCCAGAGGTGTCTGTTAAAAGCTTTTTGTTCAGATGTAGGGTATTTGGCATTGCCATATATTTCACATGTAGGAAATACTTTTATTATATCCATATCTTTGGGGGTTATTTGGCCTGCCTTTTTATTTTAACAAAATTTCTGGACCCTTGCTGCAAAGGGGTTTTGTCTTTATATAATTTTACTTTTTGGTTTGCCCGTATGGAGCTTGGTTATTAGTGTCTGGCCTGAATGATAAATAAGGGAGCTGAATTTTGAGTAAGATGAAGAGTGGCAGCATGGAATATGGCTACATTACTATAGCTACTACTGTGCTCTTTATTACAGGTGACCCTGCTGGAGGAGAAGCTAAAGAGAAATTGTAAAGTCGATTATGAAGTTAAAATTTATCCTGGACAAACTCATGGGTTTGTGCATCGCAAAAGAGAAGATATCAATCCTCAGGATAGGCCTTATATTGAGGAGGGAAGAAAGGATATGATCAACTGGCTAAATAAATATGTTTAATAGAAGAGCAAGCAACTTTATTTGCGTCACAATTGTGTAATACACTGGAGATTTTTGATAGCAGATTTTAGAAAATTGGGGAGGGGAGTTTGTTGAAATGGAAATTAAAGCAAAAAGCAAACAATATTTTAGATGTTTTTGTCGGCAGATTCTAATTGATCTTTTCCTTTTATATTCTTTTGAAGAAGTCTCAGATTTCGCTTCAGTCTGCAGTGAAACAGTTCCTCAAGGTTCATCTTTGTGCTTGACATAAGTTAGACTAATGGTAGATTAATCTATTTGTGTATTATGGCTACTGTTCATTTTAGCTCTGCATAAATCACAGGCCTAAAATGTAGGGACACAAATACATTTTTGGTGAAGCTCATTTAGAGAGGCTTTTTTCATCTGTACCCTGGTGGGAGATGTGATGTTAAGTGGGCACATCTTGCTTCAAAATTTGTTGTTAAGGTTACTCAGATGGGGTACTGCTTTCCCAGATTACCTGTGGAATTCTGCAGATGATTTCTGGTTGGTGTAGGAATTCAAAAATACAATGTACAAAGTACAAATACAGTGCAGTCTGCAGACGGGGCATTTTAATGTATGGCTTACACACCCGGCTTGCTGCTTAAGGAAGAAATGTTACACGTTTTTTGCGTAATGTATCATGTTGCATAATTTTCCCCCTGATGATACAACACAAATCTCGGTGTTGCATCAGCTCAAGATTGCACCTACCTTGTCAGCCAACATCCCTCAGTGGCCAGCAGTGGCTGCCTAGGGAATTTCCCCTCACTCAGCATCCTGGCAGCCAGCACTTCAGGGAATTCCTGAGCTGGATGTTGCCACTGGAGCAGTGTGTCGAAAGGCAACTGGTGGACCTAGTCCCTGTGGATTTGCCAGTCCCTTTGCAAACCTGTTTCTAAATGCCAACCTCTAGTGCACCCCGTGACAGTGAATTCCACAGTTTAATTATGCCTTATGGGGAGAAAGGCCTTTTGTCTTCATTAGTTTGAAACCAGCTGCCTAGTATCTTCACTGGGTGCTGATGCACCAGTGCTACTGTTAAAGACTGCTTTGTGATTTAATGGGCAGAAAAAGTAATTTAGGAAAGCCTTAATTTTACTAATGGCAATCCATCAAATTAAACTGATGGACTAACAGAATAATATACATTGTGATGTGCCATTTAAAAATAGTCAACAATGTGTATTAATTGTCTCTCTCTCAATAGGATTTTAATTTCTTTTGCTTTTTCCCATCTATGTTTTCCTCCTTTACAAACTGCTAATGGCCCTTTGGCTTTCCCATGGGGAGGTCCTCTGAGAATTCTGGCCTGCGACCGCTGACTCAGAGGATACCATCTATATGTGATGTATTAATCCAGCTGTTACCTGGATATATGTATAGCTCTCATAACACATTTTTCCAGGAGAAGAAGTTAGAGGTCTGGAAGTTTATTGTACCTTAATGACCCCAATGTAAAACGAACAACTCCACATTAATGGAGTTCCATTAGCACAAGCAGGTCAGCTAACGTGCAAGAGGACATATATTTAGAGAACAGCAGTCATTCGTAAGTACTGCGACCTCAGGTGTGCTGTTAATGCTAACACCCTGACTAAGCAAAAAGGAAAAAAAAAACCAGACACAAACTGGGAGGCAGCATTTGTTTGAAGTTGACAGGGTAGCTGCGAGTTACTACAAGTACAGCCAAACCTTCAGCATTGACCTGCAGGTCAGTGAGTAAGAGCTGGAGATGCGAGGTGCAGAAGAGGTGTGTGTTCACAGCACAAAGCACAACCAGCTGCACATACCGGGGTCACAAATGTATTGAATCGAGGTTTCACATCTAAGGTGAAAAAAAAATAAATGCATGGATTGCCTAGCAAGGAACACGGAAATAAGAGGAAATCAAATTAAAAGCCATTTCATTTCTAAAGTTTAATGTTATTATTAAGGGACAGGGGAATAGGCTTATGCATAAAGGAGAATTTCTGGAGCTGCATTCCTGTGACTGCGGGAGTGGAATTGTGGGTAAGCAACTCCAGGGCAGAGAAGTTTCTGTAAGCGGTGCTGGCATTCCTCTTCTCTAGGAATGATTTAAACTGACAATTTTTCTTGCATTTATTTTACTGCTGTTCTTGGAAGTTGCTATGGAGTATCTAAGCTCCCTGTGTGCTATAATTTGTTGTTTGTAGTATGTAAGTGGGAAACCCGAAAAAACCTAAGCAAGACAAAATGATTGGGTTTTGAACCTTATGACTTCACTTTGGAATTCTTTGGTAGGATTGTTTTTGGTTTTTTAGCTGTATTTTAGGGATGGTAAATAAATAGCATTGACAAAGTTATTTAGAATATGGGAAAACAGCCTATATATGAGGACTAAGTTGTAAGGCCAGTCACTTTCCTAAGGCAAAGGGGTGGTAGACTAACACATACATTTACTGTGACGTTTTAGATGTGCTTCTGAGGAAACAGTGAATTTTGGATTGCTGGTATCCTTAGATAAAGCTCTTTAAAGAGTAATCCTAGCAAACTAATAAAAAGAAAATCAGGAGAATGGGAGGGATACATGAATTTGGCAGTCAATTTAATTCTAAAGGGAAAAAAAAAAGCATAAAATGTATCAACATTTTTAACACTTGTTGTAATGGTATACAGCAGTCTACAAGCTGTTACCTTTTTACATGTTACTTTTTTCCATTCTGAAAGAGCAAATACTTTTCCTGTCCTATATAAGCCATACTACAGAGCTCTGAAATGATGCCTACTTAACTGCCTTACCCGTTAACGACTTCAGAGATGTCTTTTACCTATGGATGAATAATCTAAGGAAATAATAATGTCAGCATACTGTTTAAAAGTGGTACTGCCCAGTCCTTTAACAACAAAGAACCACTCTTTAGAAGAAAAGAAAAAAAAAAGATAAAAGTTTTGACTAAACGAATCGCGCAACGCTGTTGCCATGTTTCCTGAGTAGCAAAGGAAAGACCTCCAGCGCTTACTCCTATTTTCTCTAAGTTGAAAAGAAGGTTTGGTACTTGGCTCCCCGCAGTAGCACCCTGTGCCTGCACTGGCAATAAATATAACAGCTAAAAAAAGGCTTTTAAAACTCGGTGACCGCGATAAGCAAAGATAAAGGCAGTAACTGACGTAGCTCTTATTTGAAGAAACCTGATCCTTGCACTCGCCCCTTTCATTCTATGAGTTAGCACTTTCTGTTGGGAGTACACTCGGGGGTGACCATCCACCCTGAGCTCTTGCCATCTGCCTCGCTGTCCGATCTCTCACACTTGCTGTGCTACAGGTATGTCTAGGGGTTTTTTGTTGTTTGTTTTTTTGGGGTGTTTTTGTTGTTGTTGTTTTAAACCTCCATGGCTTTTCATTCTGAAAAATGTAAAACAAATGCATGCTGAGGTTTGACTCTTTAATTTTATCTATGTACTCTTTTAAAGAGTGCCTGCTCATTTAAATGCCATCAAGTTGCTACTTTCCTCCCTCATTGTTTGAGACGATGGTTCAGAAACCTCTTTGTTTCCCTCCTGAGATGAGGAAGACCACTCAGGAGAGCCTGTTGAAAATGAAAGACCCACACAGCAACATGGCAGAGGGGATGCAGCTTGATGATTTTCAGGGTCCCCTTCCAACTCTAACCATGCTATGATTCTATGATTCTATGAACTTTAGATTTTCCTGGTTGTCCATTCAAGTTTCTGAAAACTGAAGTTATTGTTTGGTCTTCAGACGCTCAAATGCTTCCAGGTGGAGGTGGTAGAGCAGCAAGGTTGTGATTTTACAGATTGTCCTAGAACAATAGCTTCATCAGATGTAAGAAAGGGGGAGTAATTCCTAAGGAACATTTCAGTAGCATCTCAGAAATGGAAAAAAGATGTTATTTGCGTGTAATGAATACTATGGCAAATGTAGAAACCCCAAAATGTTTTGATTATGCTACGAAGGCTGCAAGCTTATATGGTTTATAAACGGTACAAGCCAACACTACCCCTCACAGGCTTGTGTCTGGAGCTTTTTTCCTCAGCTGCTAGAGCTGTGTCTTTAGATACTTTATGTTTTACATATTGCTTTATGTTTTATCAGATAATGTGTAGCATTTGCAATTAAAGCCCTTAAGGATGTACTCAGTGGCAAAGGCACTGTATTTGCATTTCTGAAGTTCTGAAAAATATGTTTCTTTAATATTCAGCTGCTGATTTTTTTTTATATTTTAGTCTAATCCAAAGGAAATGATTTGTGGATGGAAAATTAGTTATCAACTCTTTCCTATTTTATGTTTAACTGTATTTTGTCTTACTTGCTCATCTATTAATTCATTTTTCTCCTGGTAGACTTATTTTAAAATAGAAGCCCTATATGTGAGACTACACATGGGGAAAAATGGGTGAGTGCAGCTTATTTACAAAAAGAATTAGAGGATTAGTATGCAGAGAGTTAGTACAGCTTCCAAATAAGGTACAGCTTGTCTTGAATTGATATATGAAAACGAAATCTCCCAACATCTGCAACCCTAGCCCTGCTAATACTGCTTGGGATATTCTCAAATTTAAAGTCTGCAAATCCAAAACATCTTGGTCCCTGGTAATCTGTGCAAATCTCCTGGCTGAAGGGCTGTTTCCTTTCTGTGAGTAGATTTGGCGTAATCAAGTTTGAATCTCCCTGTTTCTGTACTGGCACAATTTTCCTCACTGTTTATCTGTAGAGAGTTTACCTTTATCTAAACTCTCCACATACCTTGGAGATATTCTGTGCATATTCAAATACGTTTTTCAAGTCATTTTGCAGCAATAAACAGTCAGTTCACCAAGCTGGTTAACATACACTCAGTGCATAAACTCATTAAGTTGAGACCAAGGAGTTACATAAACCTGTTAGATTCAGCTGGCAATTCTTGACCTTTGTGCATTACTTGTTTAATTTTGTTTAAGCAACAGTTTGTAAAAAATTAACCATGCCCTACTGTTACCTTGTTTGTAACACATTTGGCTCAATTTAAGGATTTTTTCCTTATGTTTAGTTTTCTTTTTTCCTGTCTTGGGGTCTGAATGCATTCCTTATTTAATATCCGTTAAATTTGATTTTCCACTCTGGCTTTCACTGGTGTATTTTTATTGGCCCGTTCTTTAAGTTACCTTCCTTCAAAAGTCTATAATATACGATGCTAAAGCTCATTTAGAAAAATAATTTCATGACCATGAAAAAGCCACCTATGGAATATTTTAAGTCTTTGGAGGAAAATATCACATTTAAACTAAGTGTGATTGTACTTTACTTCACAGTAGCTGTGAGTGTTTTTTTGTTTGCTTTTTTCTTGAAAATGCTAAGTCCTGTATTACGCCTTTGCAGTCTGCGGTAAAGCAAGTTCTGTATTCCTGACCCTAAAAAGATTATTATTTATAAAGAAACAATGCAATGGGGTTTTGGACCAATTTTGAGTCTTAGATGTAACAGTAATCGCTGTGTTCACAATACTGCTGTAACGATTCAAAGATTCGATAACCAGTGTTACCTCTGTATTTTGATTTTTTTCAGTATGGTATCCTGGAACATCCACAACTGAATAGTTTTTGTTCTTTAGTGTGACACATGGCTAACGAATCAAGGCCCTGCCCGTGTGATATTGGAGACAGGTTTGACTATGGAGGCCGTGGGCAGGAAGCACAAGTTGAGCACATCAAGGCGTATGTTTGCAAACCACCTGCCAGCACAGACAGAGCTGTGATTGTGATTCATGATATATTTGGATGGCAACTCCCAAACACCAGATACATGGCTGATATGCTTGCAACTAATGGATACACGTAAGAAATACTACTGTTTTCAAAGTATCTTTTTAATAAGAAAGTTTGTATTTCCTTTTTTTATATAAATAATATGAACACAAATAATGTCATAGGCTTCACTTATATGTTTCTCTAAAGAGTTTCCTGTTTGTTAAAGTGGTATAAGAAGTCTAACCTAGTTGAACAGCCCTACCATGATGTGATAGTAGGCAAGGACAGAAGAAGAGAGGGGAAATAGCAAAAAACCTTATCTGATCTTCCATCCTTCATGAGTCCAAAGCAGCCTGCTTCCTCCCTCCTGACCTAGTGTCTGTTGTTACCTTTGCTGTTACGGTAAAAATTCCAGAGAAGCTGAAAGCCATCGCGTGAAGGTAAAGCGTACTAGCTTGTGCCAAAAAAGAAGAAACAAGTTCTCAAATATTCAGAAAGCATATTGGATATTCTGTCCCCTGGGTTACTGGGTTAGCATTACATCTAGTCCAAAGGTACATATATATATATAAATTGTAGTTTGTTTTTTTTAAGTGGTGGATTTTGTTGATTTTGTTGTTTTTTTTTTCATTCTGTAGAGAACTGGTAAGGATTTTCAACAGCAGCTAAGAATTTGTCAAATTAGTCAATAAATTTTAACAGGACAAAATATATCTGAAACTATGCTAAGTCTCTGTATTAGACAAAAAATAATGGGGGTTGCTTCTATGGTGCTTTTATGTAGACGAAATTCTACATGTATTCAACAAAATTAATTTGTTGTATAGTAAACACAAACTTCCCTTTTATCCTTTCTCCATATTTTTTCATGGGCATAAAATGTTTTCCTCTTTCTTGTAGAGCCATCTGCCCAGATTTTTTTGTGGGACAAGAAGCTTGGAAACCTTCTAATGACTGGGTGACTTTTGATGACTGGCTGAAAACCCGAAGTGCCGGCAAAATAGACAGGTACAAACAACTGTTGTTCCTTGTCCAGCAAGTGGACATCCTTCTTTCATAGCAGCTTGTGCCACAGTGAAGATGTGGGATTAGAACCTAAATTATTAATGGGTCAAATACAGCTGGTTGTTCACAAACAGAAATTTCATGCAGCTCATGGTTCAAACTCAGTTTTGTGAAGGGGGGCTTTTCGGAGAAAAGTAGGACTTTGAGCAAGAATAAAAGTGCCCACCATTTCCCTGTACAGAGATTAGAAATGAGATGAATGAATCAAAAGAAAAGAGGCAGCAAAAGCCAAAAAGTGCAGCTCGCTCCTTCCACTTCAGTTTGACTGAGTTCCCGCAGCAGGCACAACATCTGTGATTTCAGAGAGGGTGAAAACATAGTCACCAGACGCTAGGTAAATACAGAACATTGGTCCTGCTCCCCATCTGACCACAGTTAGTTTGAAGCATACTACTTTCCCATTCTTCCAGCTATAGTTTTTTCCATTTCTATCTGACATATAGCTTGATTGCATGATGTAACTGCTGATTTCGGAGCAACATTTACAAATTTACTTCCACAATTTCATAACATATTTGTTTCTCAGATGAGAGGTTGTTTACCTGTAGTCACATTTGGGATAATGGGATGCTCTTGACCAGCTGTGTGTCTCAAACTTTTATTTGTGTTAGCCTGTAAGACAACTACTGCCATTTGTGAAATTAATTTGACTACTGTTTATAAAATCACCATAGGTTCTAGTAACAGCGATCCAGGAAGACTGAATTTCCCCTATGTCTTCTCCCCTGGAGCTTCTTTTGTATTTTAGAAATGGATAAAAATAGGCTAGTGTTGTGAGTTGAGCCCAGCCAGCAGCCAAGCACCTCTACTGCTGCTCACCCACTCCCCTCCAAGATGGACAGGGGAGAGCAGAAGGGACAAAAGGAAAAAAACTCATGGGTTGAAATAAAGACAGTTGGATGAGTGAAGGAAAGAGAAAAGCAGGAGTGATGCAAAGACATTCACTCACCACTTCCGCCAAGCAGACCAATGCCCAGCCAGTCTTTCAGCAGCAGCCACTGTGGAGGCCAGGGAAATAGAGCCAGAGCCTTAATTCACTTTCATTTACATGTCTCAGAGAAGTTGATGTCATCCTGAAGTATCTAAGGGAACAATGTGGCGCAAAGAAGATCGGTGTCATTGGGTTTTGCTGGGGTGGAGCAGCAGTACAACATCTGATGCTGAAAAATCCTGATTTAAAGACAGGAGTGTCCCTCTATGGTAAGTCTCAAATACCTATTATGATCTGAGTAGACATAACCAGCACAGGAGCTTACCCCGTAGCAGTATTAATGTACAGTGTGACATCTTATGGAAGAAGGTGATTTTATTATACGAAATCTTTAAGCAATTTGATTTTTCACTCTCACACTTTTGCACTTAAGCATAACCATCAAGATCTATGTATCCGAGTGGCATGGCCAGGATTGCTTCTGTGCAGCACCGTGTACAAGGGACAGCATATGTTGAGGCCTGACTATGGGTCAGGTTCCTCTTGGCTGGCCATGACAAAATGGTTTTGGGGCATACCTTTTATATCTTTTAGGAGCCAGCAGTTCCTATGGGGTGGATCTTCACCACAGTATCTTGCTTACCTCAGTCTGCATAAGTCCTAGGATAGGCTGCTGTCTGCTGCCTGGCTTTCATTGTTTGGTAAACCTGTTTGACACACGCCTGTAGTCTATTCCCCTGTTGGGCTAACAGGGAAAGACATGGCAGTAGTAAAACACTGCAATGTTTTTGCCATTCCTCTGTTAGAGTGCAAGGTCTTCTGCCCATGAGTCACCTGGGCTGGGGGCTGCACAGGCTGCAGACCTTCAAGTCAGGACACGAACACGTTATTCCTCAAAGTTACTCCTGACAGTGGCCCCTTGTTACTATTATGAAACATTTTTAAACACAGAGTGACCAGGGTGGTAGCCAGTTAGTTTTACTATTACTTAAATTCAAATAAATTTGAACAGTCAAAATTTCAATATCAATTTGTTATTAATTTATGTCAGTATAAATATATGTACACTAAAGTCCTAACACTGTCTCTGGAATGATGAATACTTACAATGATCTTTAAAATGGCCGTGCCAGGCTAGAGGCAAGCAGCTCTGAAGTATCAGGCTTTCACAGGACCCTGTCTCTGACAGAGGTTAGAAGCAGGTGCCCAAAGAAAATCATAAGAATGAGGCAAATGTGACAATTCTTTCCTGATTTTTTCAGACAGAGCTGGTCTTTGTATCTTTAATGACATCCCTAAACATGTGAAGTTCTCACAACAGAAGGGAATTTTAAGGAAAACATGTTTAATTGCATTGCAAGCTGCTCAGTTCTAACTGATCAGAATGTCTTTTTGATGGTATAGCTTTACTGGTGATTTAACCACTCTAAGTAGCCTGACTCCTTATATTGGCCTCTCCTGCTTCCCTAGGAGTGATCAAGTTCTTTGAGGACAGATCCAGTTTGCTTCATCCCACTTTCTTCATTTTTGCTGAAAAGGATGACCACATCCCATTGGAGCAGGTGAGTTTCCTATCAGAAATATTTTAATGCTTTTCATGCTTGTTTTTTGTAATTTGATATTTAATTAAGAGAAAGAAGACTAATTTGCTCTTTTCTTCCTCTTTCACTAACTCTTCCAGTAGCCCTACAAAAAATTATGTTGTTTATCCCCAAATCAAAAAGTTTTACAGTGATGTTAAAAACTTCTGTTTCTGGTGCAAAATACGGATGATTTATATATGAGAGTTCCTAGCAAGAAAAGGGCAAGAATCCTAAGGAAGACTTCTGTCAAGATAGGAGACCCTCTTTAATTACACTGATGATGCATAAAATCAGCAGAAACTTCCCACCTGTACCAGCGGAATCACTACTTGCAGGAGGATTAAAAAAATCCTGCGGCTATCTTTTTCCTTCTCCCACCATCCTGCAGAGCTTCTCCTTTCTGGTACTCTGTCAGCAGCCTTCCTGGGGAGCATGGGTGGAGAATGACCAGGCAAAGCTGATTATCCACCAAGGAGATCAAAGAGAAAGATACGCTTTCGTTGAGCGGTGTTGGCTTTAATTTCTCTGCCAAAAGTGTCAGTACAGTAGCTTTGAATTGCCAATTTTGTATCTGTGCTCCTCCTCCCTCAAATTCAAATTAATTAAACCCACCCCCCCCCCCTCTT
>VZTM01026450.1:59256-122451 GCA_013400555.1 Jacana jacana
CCCCCCCCTTTTTTTTTTTTTTAATGATGTCTGTCAGCAGTAACTTGTAAAGTGATCACTAAGTGCCAACCTTCTCATGACACGGAGCAATAGGCGTTTTTACCTTTATGAGTATTATTACAGTAATGCCAATACTTTTTTTTGCAGTTTTATACTTTCACTTGCTGTTATTCTACTGGAGAAAAAAAGCCTAGTTAAATAAAGAAAGTGTAGCACCAGAGAATCATTTGGATTTAAATTAGTAAAAAAGAAAACAATGGCAACGACACACTGTGTCTGTCTCTCAGAAAAGTTAAAAAACGGGACAATTTCATGACTGTAAATACATAATACGTTAACTCCGTACTCAGCCAAAATGGAACATTCTGTGTTACAGGTCACCCTACTGGAGCAGAAGCTTAAACAAAACTGTAAAGTCGATTATAAAGTTAAAATTTACCCTGGACAGACACATGGGTTTGTACATCGCAAAAGAGAAGATATCAATCCTCAGGATAGGCCTTATATTGAGGAGGGAAGAAAGGATATGATCAACTGGCTGAATAAGTATCTTTAGTATAAGCAATTGCCCATAAAATAAATCAACTCTTGCAGGAAATAAAAAATTATTACAGATTATATTGATTAAAATGTTCTTAAAACCACCAAAATAATATAAAACTCTTGTAATAACACTATTTGCACTTAATATCTAAGTAGATGCTTAGAAATGGCTTTTCAAATGCTGAAAGCTATAAATGAAAAGAGATTTACAAATTTGATCTTGTATATCTTAAAATTATTGCAATCTCATGTCAGATATTTACCAAAATCCAAAAGTTTCACTTTTTTATATTAATGTCAGTATAATAAAAAATCATTGAAACTGCACACACTTGAGAAATGCTCTCCTAAAAGCTGTGTTTAGAGTTGTTGAACTGTAAGATTTTAATCTCCCAGATTTTCTTCTTTAAGGTAAATACAATTCTGATCTAGAAGGCTGGGATGTTTCCTTGGAAACAGAATATTTATTATGATCATAGTTCATTAAAAAAAACCCACCAAAAATACTTCCAGTATCATCAGGCTACTCTCTATTCTGATCTAATTAGGTATCGGGTTTGGTAAGGCACAGCCCATCCCTGGTGACTAGGGGAATATCACTCTGTTTCTGCTCTCTCTCTCGGTCCCCCTCAGTGAAATTCACAGTAATCACGCAGTGAGGTCTTGCCTGCAACGGCGATGCTGAGAAAATAGATGTGGCTGAGATGCTGTATTGAATACAGCCCGGTTTCCCCCCAGTGAATTACTTGTGAGCCCAGGGAGCCCCTTCAGGTGTTATCCTTCAAGGTGCAGACCCTCAGTTGTATCCATTGCCCCGCAATACTTTTCATAGTCACCTCTACCAGCTATGCCTGCCAGCCCCCTCACGCAGTTACCTTCACTTTGGCTACCCCAGCCAGTGGCAAAGTGGTCTGTGGTGGAGCTGCAGCCGCACATGTGTCTTTGAACTCCATTCTGCCTCTGCATCAGTCTCCCACCAGGTGGCTCCCACTTCAGGTGCAACAGCCTCAGCAGTTCTTCAGCCATCCTTCCATCTTTAACCCCTTCATATCACTCCTTCTCCTTCTTCCTGCAATGCACCAAAGATCTCCTTGTGCCACACTGAGTTGATATTAAAGGAACTCTCCCGTCTGTCAAAAAGATTTCATGGTAAAATGCAAAAGCTTCCCCTGTTCCTCTGCCTGTACCCTCAGTCAGTGATTAGTGCTGTTCTCTGCTTTGGGCACTGCACATCGTTTTCCCACCTCCTTGCTGTCAGGAGAGATGAGCCTGTTCTTAGTGGGTCTAGCCAGAGCAAGGAAAGCCTCTTCAGGTCTGCAGGGCATTGCTGCCATGAGTCATGTGGGCAAAAGGAGTCCCTCCATGTTGAAGGTGAGAAGTTTTGTGATGCCCTCCCTGATCCTGCCCTTGGGATCTCTGTGGCTTCCCAATGACCTACACTTGGAGAGAAGGGCCAGACAGTGACTTCTGTGCTTCCTGCTAGACCTGATGTGGTTCTAGACTCAGCATGCAGAGGAGCATGGTTTCACATGGGAAAATTGCAGACACCTCCATTCACTGGTGGAAGCATGTCTGATGCTGAGCCTGTGCTGCTCTGGGGTAACAGGAGGGAGAGCAATATACAAATCTTCCCAGAGGAAAGCAACATGGGCATGTGCTTCAGATGGATAGCCTGTAAAGTGTGAATTTAATTCCCAGCTGTGGATTAATGCCAAATTTATCAGGGTTTCTATGAGAACAGACAGAGATGATGAAATTGAGCTCCCTACAACTATTGTCTCATGTGGATTTTAAATATAAGAGTCTTGGTTTCTCGGAAGGTAATATCTTGGCTGGCAAACCACTCCAGCTTGGCTTTTTATGTGACTGAACAGATGTCTCAGGGAACTGGGCTAAGCTTTGCCAAATTGCTCCTGAGACAAGGGAAGACTGTGAAACTGAGGAGTATTTTGTCAAAATTACTTGTCCTTGGAGAATTCAGAGTGTAAGACAGATATTGCATTTCATTGTGTATTTGTTTTTGTAGAAGTAAAACACCTAAGATGGAAAAAATCAGAATTTTGCAACTGTTAACATTTACTTTACTAAAAAGCACACACACACATTCTCATAAATTGCTTTTGAGAATATCCATTGTGTCTAGAGAGCACTGAGCTATAGGTGTATAGGTTAGACATCGCAAACTCAGGTTTGTAATGTTCAGTTCTGTCAAACTTAGCAACTTTCAAATAAGGTAAATTATTTGACTGCAAGGTAATAAATAAGGTAAATTATTGACTGCAAAAACCCCACCAGGGTAGACATAGTAGAAATGCACGGGGCCTGATCAAGCGACCTCATGCAGATGCTTTTGATCCTCTGAGCTTTGTGCTGTCTTGTCAATTCATTCCTAGTAACTTTAGAGCCCTTTAATCCATTCCAAACAGATGACAAAACACTGATGACCTCAGTGCTGTTTAGTTCTCCTACATCTCTCGAAAATCTGGACAGCAGAGAGAAGACAGACCCACTGCACTGAGCAAAAGTGTGGTGTGAATTCGTCAGTTCCTCATAATATTTAGGCTACTGGCTGGCTGGTCAGCACACATGCAGCCCAAACCACTTACATAGGGGTTGTCAGAGGGTACAAGCGGGAAATGGACTAAGGAGATGTTTGGCACAACCAAGATGCAGGGAAGCAGGAGAGCAGAGAGTAACCTTGGGGATATGGGGAACTGAGATCCTACTGGGGACAATCACACTATACACGGACAAAACAGAAGGGAGAAAGGGAGAACCTAGAAGAGCCCCAGTCTTGCCTTTTGTAGACTGAGTGGGATTTTGGTCACTGAGAAAGTGTTATAGTGAGGAAGGCTTGATGCCTGAGTGAAGAAAGTTATCTGGACCTAAAAGAGGTCTCCCAGAGGAAAATCCCAGTGACTGGAGATGCATAGGACAAAACAGAACATGGTGGAACATGGTGGAAGTCAGAGTCCTGAAGAACAAGTACACATATCCTGTCCACCTCCTCTTCACAAGAAGAATGAGGTCCTGTATATAAAAGAAAATACTAAGCCACAGCTTGAATATGAATCACTGGATTTTCAGCTTGGAAGCTGAATTCCAGGTTCTGATTTCTGCTCTCTGGCATAAGTATTTTGGGTAGCATTTGATATCTTTAGTTGGTTTAATAATACACAGACTTAACTTCTAGTTCTACTTCATTTCCTCACATTTTTAAACCCTGACTGGGAGCTCTTTTACGGGTTTTCAGTTTAATCTTCATGGCAAAAATTTATAACCAACAGATGACTCTTCAACTCTTCTCCATTTTCAGCCTTCCTCTCTGCCAAGTTGATGTTTATTGGGAAAGTGTGGGTGTGTGCTGTTTGTTTTTTGTTTGGTTTTTTTTGTGTGTTTGGTTGGTGTTCATTTGGTTTTTTCGGTTTGTTTGGGATTTATTTATTTATTTTTTTATTGTTTGTTTTTATTACTGTGGTGTCTAGAATGGATAGTCCCTATTTTATCTTAATAATTTTTTTCACCTTTTTTGACTCCTAAATTCCAATTAGTGTACAGGCCATAGTCAGCAAGGAGAAAGAAAAGCACAGGCCCCCGTGCATGCATACACAGCAGTGCAAATTATTCCCATAAAGTAAAGTGCACTCAGTCAGTATTAAAAAACATCTAATATCTTCTAGCCTGCAGACAATATGACATCTATGCTTTATGGTAGATTATAAAAGACTTTTCATATGCTTTAAAAATACGTCCCTCTGCACAGCCCCAGCTGGACTAGCGTGAGGAGCAGTTCTCCTTGCTCAGCTGCAACTGCTGGCTCCAAGGAACTGTGCTGCCAGGTCTTGGAGGTTTTTTTGTCTTTGCCTTCTTCAGAACAGGCCCCGGGGGGGAAGCTGAATGATTGCTGTGCTGGATTAGTGAGGCTTCAGGGCTAGAGGACTGACCAGAAGTTGAACTCAATGTACCTTGGGGAATTGATGGAAGACATGGTAGAGGTGACTACACCCATAGATTCAGCTCCAGATGATCTGAGAGCCTTGTAATTCATCTTGGCCACATCCACAGGCATACCACGCTTGTTATTTAGGACTGTAGTTGCCTACCTAGCATAGTTTTTAATCAAACTGGACTCTGTTCCTTTAACTAATGACACTTCAATGTGTATCACTGCAGGCAATGAGTGGTAGCTTAGCCTCTAGAAAGGTGTAGTGAGGGGACCATCTTTCAGATACATAGCCTTGTCACATGGACACAAAACAATCTAGCTTCATTTCATTTAAGAATAAATAAAGGTAGACCCACAAAGAGTACTTTGTTGCAGAGCTCTCATGGGAGGAGTGATAGGAGTTTGGTGCCTGTCTCTTATTTATGCCTTCAGAAACTTCCTTCAGCACATTTTACTTATTTGCCTGTTTCTCATCTTTGGCACTGAAGTATATCAAAGTCCAGCAAATAACAGAATGCTGAATTTCAGAAAGTGGGGAGTGGAATGGACTAATAAAGCTCCAAAACAAAGTTGGCCTTTCAGACCATGGAGCAGATGGTGGCACCTGTGGCAATACATTTCCTTTCCTTTCCCGCCACTGCTATATTAAGAACTGG
Organism: Jacana jacana; assembly: GCA_013400555.1. Lineage (NCBI taxonomy): Eukaryota > Metazoa > Chordata > Aves > Charadriiformes > Jacanidae > Jacana > Jacana jacana. The sequence goes on from VZTM01026450.1 coordinate 64,402, forward strand.
TAAGGAAATTTTGCATCTGGGCTGGTAGCTTGCCATGAACTTCAGCAAAGCTATGATAATGCTATTTGTTAAGGGGATTGCAAATTATTCCAACCGCACTATTAAACTGTTCTTTAGTTTTTCTTCCAGGTGTTGAGCTTATGGATTGTTGAAGATTTCTTTAAGGTTATTTCATTTTTACCAGATTCCTTACACGATGAAGAAAGTTGTCAATATGCCTCAAAGTGAGTGACAGATCACAAATAAAAACCCCATGCCCTTCAGTAAAGACACAATTTTATTGCTTCTTCTGACCCCTTTGAGCAAAAAGCTGAAGGTAATTTTAAAGCACTGGTCTTTGCAAGGAGAAAGAGGTGCAGGGGGAAGGAGTGGTTTGCATGGTGTTGTGCATACTTGCACACCCTGTACTTTGCAGCTCTCTGTGATGCTGCTTTATGGGGCAGTGAGCTGTGAAAACTCTCCCGGTCAATGGGACTGTCACTGTGAGTAGCTGTGTGCAGCAGGGTAGGTTAGCAGCACAAGGCAAGGTGATCCTGTCAGATGGTTTGAATAGAATGAAGGCTTCTTATTGTCCCAGGTTTTCCCTGTTTTGCTCACCCAGCTGGTTTAACTCTGACCTCCCTCAGATTTTTTTCTTTCCGAAAGGCAGAGAGATAACCTGGGGCAGGCTCACTTGTGCCTGTTACCCACCATAGGGAAATCAGCTTCTGGCTCCATGGGGCAAGGTAAAGTAGAGCTCACCTTCTGTTCAGGTGTATTCCTGATGTATATAGGATGTATATCACATCTGTATTTTCAGAAATGTTCTAACTTTATATGAGAAGAGTGGAATAAAACTTAAATAATTGAACAACACAGCAGAGCTCACTTTACTAATGCAACTATACTATCACATCACTGGACTTGCTTGAATCCACAAAACCAGAATTAACACTGCCCTGCAACAGTGTTGTTTCTTGTTGCTCATTTCCAGCCCCTGCTTTGCAGATGTGGTTGTGCTGGGCTAACAGCAAGGCAGGGAGAAATGCTGTTGTGTTTGGCTTTGTCAAGGCTGTTGCAAGCAGCCGCCAACTTGTTCTACCCGCAGCCTGAGCAAGGCTACAGCTACGTAGCTCTGTCAGCAGGGCTCTTTGCTTGAACAATCTCAGCAGATTGTGTCAGTTTGAAATCATTATTCATAGCCAAAGAGCTTCCAAGTGGGACTGGGCTTTTACTGCGGTGGCTGGCAACATAGCTAGAGTGTGTATAATCCTGTCTTTTTTGCCTCTGCAAAATACTGCAAGGTGCAGCCCTAATTATATGTGTCATGCCTCACTTGCACTTCTCTCTCTATCTTTGCAGGCTAAATATCTGCAAGCAGTTACCTATGGCAGATGGCTACAGGAAGAACAGCAGAGACCACAGAATAGGAGGAGATGGAACAGATTTAGGGTCTTTGTGGTAGAGGTGGGAAGAAGGAAGCAGAAGTGATGAAACTGGAACGAGTAAAAAGTGAAGTTACATGGTGGAAGGAAGAGGGAGCACACATAGTTGCCCGTGAAAGAGGAAGGTGGGAGTCAGGCACCAAAGAGAATGGTGCTGGTTGCTGAAAACTGGAGAGTTGTGGGAAAATTAGAGGATTCAAGGACCTCAGAGAGAAGGAATAAAATCACTATGAATAAGAGGAAAAGAGACCTAGGTCTGACCCTTACAGACCAGCTTCACTAGTCCACATACATCTTACCTGTACAGATTGTTTTTGCTTGCCAAGGATCAGTTGAATAAATCTTGTCCGTATGAGGACAGGAGGGTGAAAAAACCAAATATGCAAGTGAAAGCTTGTCCTGGTTTGAGGTAAAACAAACCAAATTTCTGTTCAGTAATGTTACTTTTTTAGCTGGGCCTCTTCTAACTAACTAAAGTCTGAAATTAACAGCACATTGTTCAAACAACTGTTCAGTCTCACAGTGATAAGACCTGATTATACCAAGGAATGGTCTGCAGAGAGGCCCTTGCTTATACTTATTGCTAGAACAACCAAGGTCAAGTAATTTTGTTATTTGCCTTGTTGGAGGGCCGGAAGTGGAAAAGCATAGAGGGGTCATATCTGTAGGGAGGAGTGGACAGGACAGGTGACCCAAAATTGACCAACTGGGGTATTCCATCCCATCCACATCATGCTCAGTATAAAAGCTAAGGGATCAAAGGGTCAACTCTCTTCCTTCAATGGCTGATGTCTGAGGAGGACCCTGTCTGTTTGTCTGCCTTTGATCCTGATCTGAGCACTCCTTGCTCCATCTCTGGAATCCAGCTCCTGCTGGTCACTGAGTCCAGCCTGGGATGTTCACTGATGCTGCTGGTGACATAACTGTCATCTCAGGAGCTTGATACGGTTTTGCATATACTGTATACTTTTGTTTTCCCTTTTATTTTTTTTTTTAATTTAAAATTTTATTATTTATTATATTCTTTATACTTTCATTAAAGTAGTCTAGATTTCTTTTTTTAAACTCCTAAATCTCTTTAATCCCTTCCTCTCCTCTCTTTTTCTTAGTGGGGTGTGTGTGTCTGTGTCTTTGTGATTTGTCTTTGTGATTGGTCAAAACCATAACAAAGATGTAGGAGGCAGATGGTAAGGCAGGGTAGGCAGAAGTGGAGTGTCCAGGTGGGGAAAGACATTAGCAGTGGTGGTGCTTCCTGAAAGTCATGGGTGTCCCATGCATCCCCTCCATTTCCCTGACTTAATGGGCCAATAATCAGCTCTGGCTGAACACCAGATACCATTAGCAGAGTTACATTGGTTGAAGGAGAGCAAAAAGACTAGGGTACTCAATGGAGGTGGAGCCCCTCTGTGGAGGGAGCTAAAGGGAGATCTGCTTGAAAGGAGAGGCAGTGAGTCAGCACTGAAGAGGCAAGGCAGGGGACATTTCCATTTCCCGGTGCACTAGAGATTTGAGGAGATAAACGCTCCTCACTGTCACTAAGCTTTCCCCCATCAGCCTGAGAGCAGTGGCACTGTAAGAGACAGGTGGCCTTGTGTTGCTTCATGGCTGTTGCTGGGTGATTTGCAGATCTTACACCGAAGCACAAAGTTAAATTCCTAGGAGTTGCTGAACCAAGGAATAAAGACAGGAGGTAGACAGTGAAGTCGATGGGATGACAGAAGTTAATCCTCAGAAAGACACTCTCACAACTCTTCAACTCCTCACTCTCTACAATTGCTTGAAAGAGCACTGTAGAGAGATTGGTGCTGGTCTCTTCTCACGGGCAATGAGCGACAGGACAAGAGGGAATGGCTGCAAGCTGCAGCAGGGTAGGGTTAGGCTGGACATTAAGAAAAAATTTTTCACAGAGAGAGTGGTCAGTCACTGTAATGGGCTACCCAGGGAGGTGGTGGAGTCCCCATCCCTGACTGTGTTTAAGAGTAGATTAGATGTGGTGTTGAGGGATCTGGTGTAGGGGAGAACTTGTAGAGTAGGGCTGATGGTTGGACTTGATGATCCCAGGGGTCTCTTCCAACCTAAATGATTCTATGATTCTATGATTCTAAGACAAAAGCAGCTTAGGGAAAAATGAGCAACTGGGATATTTCTTGGATCTCACCTTCTTCCTTCCCCTGCTGAGCTCCAATTTCATTGCCTCTCTAAATGTACTGGTTCTGCTGGGCTAATGCCAAGTGGTACATGCAACTGGGGCTGAAGAAGAACCAATCAGGGTGTTGTGTCGGAAAGACAAGGAGTGGGAAAGCAATTCAAAGGGGAAGGAAATAAAACAGGAATTAACAAAGTGGAACAAGTTTTAAATAGTAATCCCTTCCTCCCCCAGGCAAGTAGGGAAATGGTGGGTCTGAAGGAAGGAGAAGAGCTGGAAGAGAAAATAGAGATCTCTGCACTGTAACATGCTAAAACAGTAGGAGGGAGGTTGGAGGGTCTCAGAAAATACCTTGGCAGGCTGAGGAGGTAGAGAAGGGATCATCCCAAGCCTTGTTTTCCAGCTGGCTCATTGCAAATTGCTGGTGTTCACTATTCCCATGGTATCTTTAATAGCATCTGTCTGATGTACTAATGACAGCATGCTCCATTCACCACTCAAGAGAAGGATTAGGAATGAAATCGCCATTCCAGCTTGTCACTCACCAAGGAATTAAAATCTTCTTTGAATGTGGAATTTACTGACCCCACGGGAAAGTCTAATACTAAGGAAATGATGCTTTAAGCATGACATCACTGAAATAAAACAATGCATTAGCTGGAGAGCTTTCAGCTTTCTAAGCTGTGGCTGAGAGCCACTGGGCAGCATTACACAGAGGCACCTAATTCATGCTCCAGCCAGATCGTCATGAATACCCTAGCCATTTCCTCCTCTGAAGGAATAGCAGAGTATAGAGCAGGGACCCCAAGAGATAGATAGTTTTTAAAGAGTTTCTATGGCTTATATGGAAAAGACTTTGATCTGTGTCTTACAGCTGGCCATGTTCACAAGTCTGGGTCAGTGGCTGCAGAGAAAAACAGCTCAAATTTTGTCTGAGCAAAAGGCTGATGCTTATAGTGACTACTTAAGTGAGCCTTTATAGACGTGCCCAGCTTCCTGCACTGCAAGCCCATGGTCTCGGCCAGCTCAGCTGCTCTGCAAGGTTTTTCAGAAGTGAGCTGTTAATGAACTAAATGTGCACAATGGTAAAGAACATCAATGTCACTTATCTCAGGAAACTAGATGGTAAGACTAGAAATTTCTGGCACTTGTATTTTTATAAATATGTCTTTAGAAATGTCCAGGAAATAAAATATTTTTAAAATTGAACTGTGGATTCAAGTTCTGATTATTTTGTGTTGGTTGTGGGGTTTTTTTTTGTTTATTTGGTTGTACTTTTTTTAAAAAAAAAATATTCTAGGTCTAGTTTTCTGGTGATACTACAGGTAACCTTGTTGGAATTATTCTGAACCTTTGGAATATAAATGCAATTTGAGCCAAAATGTGCTCCAAATTGAAGCAATTCAATTGTAGTTGGTGGAGTTATTATGGATTGGTGGAGGTAAAGGATGTGACTCAAGGCCAAAACGTCCTTTTCTGTTCCCTGTTTTGCATGGGTTGGATAATACATTTTGGTTTAGCATTTTGATATGTCCAGTCCAGCTGGCTCAGCCTACTCAGGAGTTTTCCAAACTTGTTCAGTACATCCTCTCACAGCTTTCTGTTTGCACTGCCATATGTCAGAAATAATAATATATTATTGCCTCACATGACATCTCTGGTGTTTATACCTCTAACTGTGAGCACAGTTTTGGGGTCCAGCTAGGAACGATGGGAGCATGAATTTGAGAAGCGCTGAGCACGGTTTGCTGTCTTCACCTCTAGTGGAGACTGTGACTTGCTGGCAGCTTTGATGCTTAGGCTTGGACTGTCCAACTCAAGGAGCCAAAACTATGACTTCTTTGAAAAGATAATCTTAACATCTGACCTTTCTGGTAAGGAAAAAGCATGGCAGAAGAATCTTCCAGTGCACAGTAACATAAATAAGGTGACAACCTGAACATTTCAGGCCACAATAGGATAGACATGTTTATCCTGGGCATATCCTTTCTGCTTGGTTCTGTCATTAGAAACTGAAGATTAAAAGAGAAAATCCTGTTCACAAAGTGTAATTTTTTACCATGTATGTGAGATTGCTGAGAACTGGTGGATATGACAGGATATGAAGGGGAGGTAGATCAGGCCTCATCTGGAGCATCAATTCCTTTCATCTGTGGAACAATCCCTGCTAACATATCAGCATCGGTAGCTCTTGCTGATTTTCTGATGGAGGAGGATTCTGAACCTCTCATGAGTGAAGCCTCAATTTTCATCCAGTCTCAGAGGCTGATGAAATCTCTCTGGTAGACTTAAACTGCACCTGAGCTCCTCTAGGGATGAAGCATGGCTAGGAATCCAGCCATGTGCCATGCCTGCACATCATCCCTTAGAGGGCTATGTAAGCTGAAAAATCTCAAGAGACCACAGCAGTAGACAGGCCCTACAGCTCCTACAGGGCAGGATAACATGAAGGTAAAACTAGACTAGGAGGGATTAAGGGTTGCCTGAAAACAGTAAAAGACTGTCCTGACTCCTTTTTCTGTGGAGACAGAAGAATTGTAGTAGCAGAGTTGTTGATGTTGAAATCCATACCTTCCACCCCACAAGTCCTTCCAGTAATGTCTCACCAGAGTAAGGAGGTTTTTCTGCTTGTTTTGATTCTGTTTTATATATTCACATGTCTCCTCCCTATTCACTTTTGTCCCAGGTCCTCAGCCATCCATGTATCTAAGTATTTACTTAGTGTCATCTCATACCAGACATGGATCATCGGGCCACAGTGGCAAGGAAAGCTGAAGTTCAGATTCTGGTAGTCCCCAGCTAAGAAGCACTAAGATTTAACAGATTGCTCCTGTGGAATTGAATTTCAAAGCAGCTAAATTAATCTATGCACTTAATGTACTTTTCTTTAGTTTAATATCACCCCCTAGTGTCACTTGGGTCCAGTTTCCATGTATTATATATTTCCAGACCAGTCTTGATTTCTTGCCTCTGCCCCTCAGTAGTAGCCTTGAAGGTGCAGCAACAGCCACACCAGCAGCCATGGTCAAGAGAATTCGGCTCTTGAGAGCAGGACTTGCCAAGATATCAAACTTCAGATGCTTTTCCCAGGGAGCTTAGCAAACTTTAAAGCTCCTTTCTTTTATGCCTTTCTGGGAGAGAAGCCTTGGGATAGGTTTGGGTTTTCCACCTGCCAGCAGAGGTGATGCACTTATTAGCAGTAAATTGATCAGAGGAGACAGCTTAGTCAGGAGTAAGACCAGACAGATATTTTAAATATTAATAAGTCAGTAGGAGTGCATGACATTTGCCTGAAAGTCTTGAAGGTATTCAAATGTGGAACTGCAAACTTCTGGCCAGGCTGTATAACCTGTCATTAACGTCTCTGTGGCAGAGCACTGGTGGACTGCCAGTGTAACACCCCCCACCTCCCCAGCTCCCCATAAAAAATGGCTGGTGAGTGTCTATAGTGTAAGACAGTGGTGTCTATAATAAAGAGTAGGACTGATGAGTATATGAATAACGGTCTGTTGAGAAAGATGGGGTCATTTGCTGCCCACTCCTCTGATAGCATCCCATGGACAGTGCATTTGCAGGTGGTCCTTGAAGAGAAAGGACAAATGCTACCGCTTAGGGCTGGCACCCACTCTTTCTCTGGAAACCCTCTGTCCTGTGAGGTCCCTGTTCCACCCACAAGGCAAACTCCTTCCCATCTTACCTCCTCAACCCATCTGAAAGCTCTCACCCAAGCAGAGAGACGCTGCAAAGGTGACAGGTTAGCTCAGCTATTTAAATAGCAGCTATGGGGTTTTGGGAGAAGAGGTTGCAGCACAGGGCCATGAAGCATTTTGCCTTGCTAGCTTTGCCCAAGAGGTCCTGCAGCATACTCGTGCCACCACAGCATTTCATTAGTAGAATGAATGAGAACAGCTGAACCCAATCACAATAAAACACTGTTTGATGCTATAACCTGGCTGTGAGACCATCCAGTGGCAAATTCATTGTGGAAGATATAAGAGCAAGGAAGTACGTAGTAAATCCCCCACATATTGTGCTAGCCTCCAGCAGTTTGAGACAGATGTTGAATCTTTATATTGGATTGCTTTTCCTCTGCAGCATCTCCATCCAGTTATTTTATGAAACCACATTCATGTTTATTACCCATGCTCTCCTGGGCAAGGTGTCCATGGCTGACGGCTTACTGTGTGAGTCTTGTGTTTGTTTTGGACCTGCCTCTAGTTCTTGTATCATATCTTTTGAGGAGTCAGTGAGCAGTAATTTATTTTCATCTTACTTATTCCCCTCAAGGTTTTATTATACCTATTTATTACAGCTATTACACCTTCTCTCCTCTGACATCTTTTCTTAGAAAAGAAGGCAGAGTTAGAGGCAGTGAGGAGCCCATCTCACTGGATGTCTTACAGAGAAGATTGGACAAAACTTTTTTTCCAGCAACCTTAGCTGAAGCAGCCCTGGGGTGGGGACCAGGAAGCACAAACCAGCCTTGATCTGGACTCTCAGCTGAACCCAGCTCCCACCCCCGGTCCTGCTCTGCTCCCACATTATGCCACCACATTGTGGGACACTGTAGGACAAGCCCTGGCTGGTGAGTCCCTGCCCTGCCAGCCTTGTTATCTTGCTTGTCTCCTGGCTCCCTGTGACTTAGGAGCAACTGGCCTCTCTCGGCCTTGACAAAAGGAAACTTTCCCAGCAAAACTTGTCTCTGCCCCACCTAAATCCCACTCTTCCTTCTCAAGTCCAGCCTTTCCTCCTGCAAAGCACCGCCACAATCATTCCCTCCCCAGGTTCTGTTTTCAAGCCATGTAAATCACCAGCCAGCTCAGCCTGCTGTGATGGAACCATCTCACCAGGCTAGGGTGCTTGCTACAAGATGATCTGCCTCCAAGACAATCGCTAGCTGTGCCTATGGTGACAAATAAGTCATTGAGCTTCTGGGAGAAAGCTGATGTGCATTATCAATACTGGCAAATTTATATTGTTTTAAGCCCTGAAGGACAGAATGGGAGACATCACAACAGAAAAGGTTAAAAGTACAGCTATTGGAAGTCTGTGTCCCTGTGTTGGGGTGGAAGGGCACAGTCCCAGCATTGCTGCAAAGCACTTGGATCAGTGTTTGTGGATATCAATGTATTAGCTCTGCTTCGTGCAACTACTCCAACAACAACATGAAGGGAGGAGGCTGAAATGGGACTGGGCAGGGTGTTTTGAGGCAGATATGTTGTTCAGCGGGTGACCAGAGGTATCAGGTATAAGGGGCTCTGCCAAAGCTGGGGAGCATGCTTGAGAAGCACCCCTGGGTAGCAAGGTCTAGGCTCAGCATGAGTGTGTTGTGTTAGCTGGCAGGCGAGGTAGGACATTGTACAGCGCTGTCAGGAAGACAGCCAGCAGATTCCTCAGTGATGGGGTAGCGCTGAATGACCTCAGAGCACAAATGGTCTGCACAGCTGGTGGACTCCTCTGAGCACCCTGCCTGTGCCTAGGAGAGCTCAGGGCCCCAGCTCTTCATCCAGGAGGCAGCCTGCACCCTGTAGCACCCTGCAGATTGGCTTGCTTGTCTGCCTGCTGAGGCTGGAGGGAAGGAAAGTGTTGGCAGCTCACAGAATAATTAATACAAGAAGATGAAGTAGGAAAGCGATGGGGAAAGTCACTGGGCTATTCCCACTCAGCATCAGGTGCAAAGCTGATTCTGAAAAGGGCCGAGCAAAATTGAATGCTTGAAATGAAGGGATCATGACTGCTCTGAAAAGCTGGTTATGGCCAGTTTTAATATATATAGACAACCTGAGTATTGCCATAGACTACAATATTAAAAAAAACAGTGCCACTTTTGGTCCTGGTAAAGGAGCTTGGTGGTCCTATTTCAGTAGCTTTCTCTCACATATGTCCCTGTTGATAAGCCTCCACACCCATGCAGTGTCAAAGAGTGCTGTCTTGGGTCCAAAAGGGGATCAAATCTTCCATCACCCTAGATACTTATGGCATCTTTGATAGTACACAATGGAACTAAAGAGTCATGTGGAGTCGGGTAACTTTGAAACAGGTGTACAGACCCCTCCACCCAACTCATCTTGTATGGAAATCACCGGTGTAACTAGTTAGGGATATGGCAGAGGAAGGGTTCATACCAAGGCCAACACTTGAGAAACTGAGTGTCCTGTTAGTGGTGTATTGGAGCAGCCAGTTCCCTCAGTGGCTCTTTGGGTGTTTGCTGGAGCCTGGTGGATTTCTCTTTGAAGGGGCAATGTTCCAGTTGCAACCACACATCTGGCATTGTTTGATTTTGAGCACTCACTAATAGGAGTTCAACCCCGATTCAGTAGAGTGTATACAGGAAGAACTGCTGCTATTCTGATGGGAATAAAATGGGCTGTGGTGTGTATGCCAAGAAAGAGGGATAAGGGAAGAGAAGGAAGGACCAAACAAGTATGTGAGAATCTTTCTTCATGAGGGTCGTTCACTGCATCTGCTTTAGTTCAGCTGTTCCTTATGAAGTTGTCTCTGCTATGACTTTGTGACAATGGCTGCCATGTCTGGCTCTTGGGCATGTTCACATTCCATTATTTTTTCTGTGTGCTGCTTATTCTGAACCAGACATGCAAGGGACAGGATATTTATCATGCTAAACTCAACAATAATTCAGAGGAGGAAAAGGATGTATTTTCATTAAGTACTTGTTATTAGTTATCATAGGCCATCTCCAAAGCTTGTGTGTGTCACAAAGCATAAACATACATCTGCAGGAGTCTTTGCAGTGGACAATATTAGGCAATCTGAACACAAATGGCATTAATAACTACTTGTAATTCATCCCCTCTTCTACTTTTCCTCTTCCATTCACCCCTGATGGTTTCCTACAGAGTTTGCCTGAAGGATGTATAAAGAACCACAACTGACCTTGACTTACTGCTTTTTGCAAGATTCTTTGTGGATCGGCTTATGGCAGCAAAGGCAAATTGTTCTGCATGGCTGGAGACGGTGTAATCTCAAGTCCACAGCCTGGGACCAACTTTCAAAAAACAAAGGTGGTCTCGGTTACATCATACAACTTCCTGAAGGGAGGTTGTGAAGAGGAGGGGGTTGGCTTCTTCTCCCAGATAACTAATGATAGGAATCGAGGGAATGGCCACAATTTGTGCCAGGGGAGATTTAGATTAGATGTCAGGAAAACTTTTTCTCCCCCAGAGTGGCTAGGCACTGGAATAGCCTGCCCAGGGAGGTGGTGTAGTCACCGTCCCTGGCAGTGTTCAAGAAGCATCTGGATGAGCTACTAGACATGATTAGTAGCTTAGTAGGTAGTATTGGTGATAGGAGTAGTTGGACTAGATGATCTTGTGGGTCCTTTCCAACCTTGCACTTCTATGATTCCATGATATTTCCAGCTCTGCATTGTCTTGTACCCGTGACTTCAAGCAAGTCCCCAGAGATACTTCTCTGTTTAACTTCTGACTTTTGTCTCCAGTAAAGGTATGTGTCTTACTCATTCTGTCCCGCAGAAGCCCATTTAATACAGGGGCCATGTTCCTGGGGAGCAGTGGCTACACTACACCATTTATCCCAGGGCTGAGTCCTTGGATATTGGATAGGTGTCTCCTGTGCACTTGAGCTGCCTCCAGCTGTAATGTTCCTGCCTGTAGGGACTTTGCACATTGAGGGCCTTTCCCAGTTACTAGAGCATCCTTCAAGAATGAGTGTGAAGAGGCAGTCTTGAATTGCACAAGACCTTTAGGTCATCAGCATCACAACCTCACTCCCCACCTGTTACCCAGAAGTGGAGGGACAGCTGGGAGCCTGACTGTGCTACTGGTCTTGCCTTCTGATATGCACCATCTTTGTGTGGCAGCAGACTTGTTCTTCAGAGATCTGTGATGGCAGTCCAGTGCTTCTCACCTTACTAACCTTACATGGGGCAGAACACTATGTTGACAAGCCCTTAGTGTAATGCCCATCCCTTCAGAGAGCAGGCAAGAAGGTTCAGTCCTGTGCCAGAGACCCAAAGTACTTATGGTTATGGGGACTGCTCTGCTCTCCTCTGTCAGAATTTCTTTCACCTCTGTCCTCAGTCTTCCTCACCATACTGTGCCCCCACAGGGAGCGCATAGGCTTATCTGGTGGTTAAGCATTACAGGTCTCTTGCATGACTCCAGCTCCAGGGAACACGGAGGCCGGTGACACAGCGGTGTCACATCTGCATGCATCACTGCTTCCTATATACAAATTAATCCCTCTTCTTTTGAGCAAACTCCTGTGCTTCAGAGCCAAGGTATAGGACCTGCATGGTGTCAGTGTCCCCAGGGATTGCTTTCTTCTCCAAGCTCAAGTGGAAGAGAGGACTCTTGTGCAGGAATATAGTCTAGGTGGAGGGTATTGAGAATAGGCAAAATGCCTGCAAGTCTTTGTAATTACCATTAATAATTTCACCTGTTCTGTAATGCTCTTTAGTACTTGTGCACATGAAAAGCCTGACTCACTGGGCCCTATGAAAGAACCTTAAAGCAGTTACAGTTTGTGCCTGGTCTCTGATGATCACTGACACAGGCAATTGTGACTGACATGTCTTTAGCCTCTTTGGTGGCCAAGAGCAAGTGCTGGTAGCCCACAGTTGTTCTGAGCCCTGCCATCACAGTCATACCCTTACTTGGCATAGCTCCAGATTGAAGACCATGCACCAACCCAGGGAGCGGCTTTGTTCCCTCAGCTGTAATGAGAGCCCAAGATGGAGGGAAGGGCTGAAAAGGGTGGGTCTGCCAAAGGGTCCCCAGGGATTATGATGGTATGGCAAGAGCAGAAACTACAACCCCAGCCTGACCCCTGCAACACCTCCCCCTCCATAAACAAGGCAGATGGATAGTGCTCTTCCTTCCCTCATTCCCCCTCTTTTCTTCCCTCCCAGAGGTCACCTTCAGCAGGGAGGCAGTGTGCCCCAAAGGACCAGGGACATGGGGAAGGGGCGGAGCGTCACGCTTCGCCCCGTAATGCCTGGCAGCCCCCTCCGGCTGCTCAGCGCAGGCTGAACCCAGCCCAGCGGCTGCGGCGGGGGAAGCGAGGCAGTTCACGGCTGGCCGGCAGTGCTGTGCTGCTGGAGAAGGTGAGAGGTTTGGTAGGGACGGGGAGGGAGCTTGGGAAAAGAAGTTACAGTCATAGCTGTATGGATACAAGACTGGATAGGCTTGTAAAAGGGCACTTACCCCACACAGACCAGTTTTGGAGACTCCAGTGTAGTGCGCTGGCACAAAGTGGAGTGTCCCCACTTCCCACATCTGGTTGATGGTGGGCTCATTGGTGGCTCTTCCCCAAAAGTTTGCTTTGTGTCTGGTAGTGTCCAACTGGGATGGTGTGGCGGTACTGGCTGGTTGCTTGGGAGGCTGGTATGATGTGCTTGGTCCCTGTGAGATTGCTGCCGATTTCTGCCTGAGAAGGCTGCTGTGCGGAGCTTGTGGAATACTGCTTGCTGGGGAGAGGCTGTCTCTGGGCAGGCTGCTGGGTGTTTCTTTCCAAGAAGAGGAATCCGCAGTTCTGTGAGGACAGTCATGCGGTTCTCCGCAGTGAGATTAAGCACTAGCCTGCTGACCAGGTTTAGAAAGAAGCTCATAAATCTATCAGCAATAAGGCCAGAACAACCACTGAGGTAATCTGCTCCGATCCCTTTCCCTGTATTAAACATGGTTTGCACTAGAGCAGACCTTTTAAGGAAAAAAACCGCTGTTCTTGAGTTAGAACATCTCTCCAGAGATGGAAGGATAGTCTTCCATACTGCTTAATAAGATTTTTAGGGGCAAACATCCTTCACAAAACGCGTACCTCAGTTGAAATTGCCTCATTTCAGCTTCAGTTATTGCTTTCCTTTCCAGCTTCAGCTAATGCTTTTACTTAATTGGGAAAGCCCTCTTGAGTGAAATTCTAGTACCCACAAACGTACACAGAGATTGACTCACTTCTTTGCTCTCCGCTTGATAAGCTAAAAAGACTGCTCCCTTGGAAGTTTTCCCTGCTATTGTCAGCTCTGTTGTCATTCTGATGGTTCTCTTCTGGTCTTTTTTCCATTAAACTGCAGACAGCAGTGCTAGCTTGTGGAGCTGTTGTCTCACCAATACCATTAAAAAGATGCAAAACATCCAGTAACTAATTCTGTTGGCCCATCAGCTGGTCTCCAGCAGGGTTCAGGTAATTTACCCTAGAGAAACCAGGGTGGTTTTGACAGTGTATTTTTGAATAAGAATGCAAAGCAGAGCAAATGGAAGGAATGCATTTCTAATAAAAATACAAAATCCACTGGTGCATGATATTCTCGATTCTAGGGCAGAAGCCATTAGCAGGTGGCCAGCTCTTCAGAAATACAGTTTTCCTAACTCAGCTGATTTTCAGAGATTAAATTTCAGACTGTCTCAGGGCATCTGTGTAGGAACCTCTGCAGAAACGAGAGTTCAGTGTAGGAGACACATCGTCTCAGAACAGATATCTTGTTATGGTCTGTCCTAATCTATGTAAAGCTGAATGGCTATATATTTTTTGTTGTTGTTGTTTGTTTGTGTACAGTCATGTTTATTTTCTTAATTTATCATCTGGAAAATACTAGTTTGCCTCTCACTGCTGCTGTTCCCTGCATCTGATGCTTTTCGGGCATTCTCTTCAGGAGACTGAATGCAAAAGTGGAATCTGCAACAGTAGTAGCCCTTGTACCTTTATTCTCTTAGACTTGGATCTGTATCAATAAGATGTGTATCTATATCACTGTTGATTATTTCTAGTGCAGTTTCGTATCTTCCTTCATATTCAGGCCTGCAAAGGAAGCGAGGCTATACCAGATCTACATTTCTGGGTTTATGCAGTGCCCATTTTATCAACAAAGCAGCATGAAAAATAGATCTTTCTGATGAATATGACATTTCTTTTTGCCTTTTTTTTTCTGTTACTCAATGCCAGACTAAACTCCTGACTTCTTTGCTCATTTGAAACACCTGTGTATGTGTGTATGTGCATGCATTAGTTTTATCAAGCAATGCATTATCTACCCAAAGCCATTTTGTGTCATTTGCAAACATCTGGATTAATTCAGTGCTTTCTTCTAGACTATTGACAAATAAAATTGTCATAAAATAACAGTCATGATTAAAGAAAATTAGTTGTGTAGGGTGAAGATGCCAATAGAACGCAGTAATTTCCACTTTATTGAGTTTAATTTTAAATTCATTAAAAATGTGTGGATTATTTATTTTGACCAATGTCAGGATGAATTTGTACAGATAGCTTTCAGGGGAGGATCAGTGAATGGGACAGGTGGGAAGGCTCAGGTGGCATCTTGTCAGTGTATATAAGTACCTGAGGGGAGGGAATAAAGAAAAGGGAGGCAGGCGCTTCTCAGCAGTGCTCATTGACAGGACAAGAGGCAATGTCCACAAATCAAAACACAATAAATTCTATCTAAACACAAGAAGACTTTTTTTTTTTTTAATTTTGTTTGTTTGTTTGTTTGTTTTAGAGTGAGGATTGTCAAACAGCATGATAGATTGCCAGGAGAGGTTATAGAATTTCCATTTGTGGAGATATTAAAAACCTGACTGGCCACCTTCCTAGATAACCTGCTTCAGCTGCCTCTGCTTGAGCAGGGGAATTGGATCAGATGATCTCAAGAGGTCGCTTCTAATCTAAACACCTCTGTGATTCTGTCATCATAATACCGTCTTTACTATACAGAGTTTACACTGTCTTTGTCTCTTGACATATACGAAGTGATTTTTTGGACCAAATATATTAAACATTTTGGTTAAAGAACTGGAATAACATTACCTGGAGTAAGATACCATATCTCCATAGGCTAGCTCTTTCTCAGGAAGCTCAGAAACAATGAGTTTCTCAGTCAGTGGAATCAGCTGCCCAGGGAGGTGGTGGAGTCACCCTCCCTGACTGTGTTTAAGAGCAGATTAGACGTGGTGTTGAGAGATCTAGTGTAGGGGGGAACTTGTAGAGTAGGGCTGATGGTTGGACTTGATGATCCCAGGGGTCTCTTCCAACCTAAATGATTCTATGATTCTATGATTCTAATGGTGGAAAGGATGTCAATTTCTTACTGTTGTAACTAGAGACTATTTTGGGAAATTAGGGTTTGTGACACTTTGACAGCCTAGAAACAGGACCTCTTGCAGGGATGAAGCACAGGAAAGATAGTAGAAAAAAATTTTTTTGGAAAAGGACCATGCCTGCTGCCTTCAATATTGCACAGCCAAGAAGGATGAGTCTGTCCTGGTCAGGGCCCTGGTGGCCTCATCCTCAGTGCTTGTCACTCTGCAAAGGGCAAATGGCCCTCTAGAAGGTAACAGAGGTAGGTAGGTAATAGAGAACCCAGGCACACTCTCACTCAATGGTGACCCAAATTCGACCCTCATCTAGTTTCCTAGACAATGGCAGTGGTATCTCAGAGATAAGACCTGACAACTTCCATTATTTCCTGAAGTGTAGATTGTGTCCTGTAATCGGTTTCCTCAAGAACAGCAAAGGCCAAAGCCTGAAAACTGTTCTGGAGGGACTGCAGCTGGAGTTTCCTTCATATAAAGTCCTGATCAGACCCACAGCATTGCCACTGTCCCTCAAGACACTCTACTCCTATCCACCGACTGATCTATTTTTCCAAACTGGCTCTTTTACATTGGTGCTCTACTCTATGTCCAGACAATCTGCCCTCCCAGGCCAGTGGGGCCACACATGGAAGTAAAGACCCTTGCCACCTGTACTGCAGTTCATTTGAAATGTGGAGTGGAAAAACAGAAGAGTTTTTTGGATTTTTTTTTAATTGCAAAAGCTTATTGACTGAAATGTTTTGACTCCCAAGCTGGAGCGAGAATCAAGAATGAAGAGAAAATATTCTCCCATACAAAAAGCAAGTTTTCACACAGTAAATAGAAGTGGTGAATGATATAAAAAATAAAATAGCTGAATCATTGTTGTAACTTGAGCCAATATAAATAAAAACAAATTAATGAATAGATATTTGAAAATAATATCATTATTGAATAATACATTAAGTGGGTACAGTGAGGAGATTCTAACCTTTGGGACAGGTAGCACTAACAGCTGGCCAGCCTACAAAGGAAGAAATTTTATCTAACTCAACTTTGAGAAATTAAGTTATCTGAGAAGATCAGCAAACCATTTGCTGACAAGAGTTTGTATATGACCATGAATTTGACACAGCAGAAACAGCATCTTATGGAAAAGACCTTTTGTTGGTTTTTTTTGGTTGTTGTTTGTTTGGTTGTTGTTTTTTTTTCCACAAATATAGATCTAATGTGTTCTGTACAAGACAATGATAAATCTCTCCCGTTGCTCCATTCCCCATTTAGTGTGGCTTTAGCCTATCTAATATCAAAGGGAGGGCTATGCCTTTCAAAAATCCATTACATTTTAAGTTTTTTTCTCTATGTTCCTAGCTAGGACTCTTTAAAAGGCTTTTTCAGCTATTTGTTTTAACACCTGAACACAGTTTGGAATATCAGTGGTAGGGTGGGTCCGTCTGTGGGTTCTGTGATGCCCTTTCTGTGTGGAATGTCATAAGCTGTGTCGGCTGGGTAGCAAACAGGAGGACATCAAAGCAAAATCTCTATAAATATTTTCCAGGCCATCTTTCCCTGTGAGTTTCTCCCCAGCCTTCCATTCATCCCCTCCCATGCACACACTTGTTCACTGTTGAACTCTCTACAGACTGCACTCACTTTGACTGCTGTTGGCTCTCACACCAAGGCAAAACCTTTGCAGAAAAGTAGGGCCAGTTACTTGATGCTTCTGAGTTGGATAAGATTTAGCAATGCATTATAGGAGATAAGGGAAGGGAAAAGAAGGGGATCTCTTCCACAAGTAGTCCCAGATCACTGTACAGATCTAGCCTGTTTGTAGTTTTCCTAGTTTTAAATAATTCTGTTGCTAAGTTAC
Organism: Jacana jacana; assembly: GCA_013400555.1. Lineage (NCBI taxonomy): Eukaryota > Metazoa > Chordata > Aves > Charadriiformes > Jacanidae > Jacana > Jacana jacana. The sequence continues at coordinate 81,892 of VZTM01026450.1, forward strand.
TGGATTCTTAAGAATGACCAGATTTAGCAGCAACAGGGGCTGGAAGTTGTGATAAGGAATTGTGATAATCTCTGGTCTCAGACTGACCAATATGAGAACTAAGGCTTCATTCTTTTTGTTCCCACTCATATTCTCAGGATGCCATCTTCCTTTTTAGCAATGTGAGGTCCTATTCCCTCCACAAAAAGGCATCCTGTGAATCAGAATGTTTCATGGGAAGATGTCCTAAGTGTGTAGGTGCAGAGGTGAGCCACTGGTTTTATAATGGAGCTGTGTTTTGTCGCACATGAAGACACATCCAAGAATGCTGTAACCCTCAGGCTTTTGGTCTACTTTAGTCAAAGTGTTACCAGCAGGTCAAGGGAGGTGATGTTTCCTCTCTCCTCAACACTTGTGAGGCCACATCTAGAGCAGTGGGTCCAGTTCTAGGCTCCTCAGCAGAAGAGGGATGTGGACATATTGGAATGAATCCAGACCATGAAAGTAATTATGATATTGGACCATCTCTCATACAAGGAGAGGCTGAGAGCTGGGACTTGTTTAGCTTCAAGAGGAGAAGGCTTGAGGGTATCATCTTATTGATGTGTACAGATACCTGTAAAAAGACACAGCCAGAATTGTCTCGGTCATATTAAGTGAGAGAACAGGAGGCAGTGAGCCTGAAACACAGAATTTCTATTATATAAGCATAAGAAAAAACTATTTTACCATAAAGGTGGTCGAACACTTGAATAAGTTGCCCAGAGCAGTTGTGGAGTCTCCATTCTTGGCAATATTCAAAACTAGACTGGACACAATCCTGAGAAACCTGCTGTGGTTAACCTTCGGAACTGGAAGTTGCAATAGGCGATCTCCAGATCACCTGCCTTCTGACCTTGACCATCCTGTGACTCATTGCTCCAAAGCCAGGAGAGGCTCACAAGCCCAGGGTGCCTGTGTTCTATGCACAGGGAGGTAGTCAGGGGGCAGAGTGCTGCCACAGGTGCCTTAAAATACTGCCTTGTAGCTGGCTGGAGGGACTGAAAAAGTATTTTTCTGAAATGGGACTGAAGCAGCTGGCTGTAGCTCAAAATGCCATTGATGCCCAAACTTCCTTCCTGTCTAAGTTTCTTGGCTGCATGGATGAGCGACTTTGGGTCAAAAATGTCACTAGGTATGTGAGATACTGAGCTCCCTTTGGCTTGCTCGGAGCATGCTGCCTCTAATGAGTGATCCTTTTTTTGTCATGGGCTAGCTGTGACTCTGCCTAAGGGGCAAGTCTGTCCCTGTTGCTACCTCAAGGACTTTCTTCAACAAGCAGTTGAACTCACAAACAAATGCGTTTCTGAGNTGGAGGGACTGAAAAAGTATTTTTCTGAAATGGGACTGAAGCAGCTGGCTGTAGCTCAAAATGCCATTGATGCCCAAACTTCCTTCCTGTCTAAGTTTCTTGGCTGCATGGATGAGCGACTTTGGGTCAAAAATGTCACTAGGTATGTGAGATACTGAGCTCCCTTTGGCTTGCTCGGAGCATGCTGCCTCTAATGAGTGATCCTTTTTTTGTCATGGGCTAGCTGTGACTCTGCCTAAGGGGCAAGTCTGTCCCTGTTGCTACCTCAAGGACTTTCTTCAACAAGCAGTTGAACTCACAAACAAATGCGTTTCTGAGTAGAGAGTCTTGCTGCATTAGGTTAAGGAGAGCAAGAGGACTGGGTCACTCTTAATAATCTGGGACTCTGTTAACATTTTGCTTTTTGCCTAACACCTTGGAAACTAGAATAAGAACAGGCCTAGAAGGCCAAGCTTTAGTACATCTGACACAAAAATGTGATCCAGGTCTTTGAAGTAAGAGGCACCAGGGACCACAATTACAGGGAGTCAAACATCTGTCTGGAGGCCAGAAAAGATTAGAAGGCTGAAGGAGGATGTTTTGTATGATGAGAAGCTTTGCCCAGCGGTGTAGTGTATAAAAGCACAAGCTCAACTCTAGCACAGCTGTGAGAGTGCTCAGGCTGCAAGTGGCAGAAATATCCCCTGGTATGGCATGGTTTGTGTGACGTGTCTGATCTGGTTTTCTTTGTGCACATTGTGATGTTCCTGACTTGGACTGTGGTGTTTCTGCAGCACTCAGCAATGACCGAGAGCTCAGCTGTGGCAGCAGCAGGGACAGAGGCACCAACCGTGCTAGATGAACTCCTGGAGATCACAGCTCAGAGTCTGGTGCACACTGAGGTGGCTGAGCACTATGAAGTTATTCGGGAGCTGGGCAGGGGCAAGTATGGCCATGTGATGCTAGTGACACACAGGCAGAGAGGTAAGGAAACAACTGCACCCTGTGAGCTACTGTGCCTTGCCTCCTCTCCACTCTCCCGGACACTGGGTGGGTTAGTGGCTCCTTGGGGCCAAGCACCAGGTGTGGTGGGGGGGTACCCTGGGAGACCAGCAGGACAGGGATTTCTGCAGCAACCATCCCACTACCCAGCCAAGAATCTGGTGATACCAAGGGGCAGACCAGAATATCAGGCACGCTTATTGTGATGAAGCAGGTCAAAGGTCAAGCCAGAAAGTCAATCCACAAGTCAGAATCAATGGAGTTCATGACTAGGCACTGCCACGAACATGATATAGCTGGAAAGCAGCACTCCCAGCATACTCCCCTGGTGAAGCCCAAAGCCTGAGCTTAAATGGTACCCTATAGCCGATGGACAGAGTGTGAGTGGAGGTGTTAGGTGGGGTTGGCCAAGGTCATTAGGGTGTATGAGTTCCCATAGGGTCCTGACACTACTCCTCCTAGACAGTCCCAGCTCACACTGATAGGCCCACATAGCTTGAATTTTCCTTGCTGTGCCCAGTGCTACTCTGCATGCACTGATTGGCTCAAAACTCACACCAGCAGCAGATCCGACTCCTAGATCTGGTGTTCACAGGATATGTCCACACAAAGCTTCGGGTCAGAGACTCCCTGTGGCTGTGAGTGTCCAGACCCGTGGCTACTCAGTGCCCTCTGTTTGGTCTTGGTGTGAGTGACCCTCAGGGGAATCTAACCCACTCTCCCATCCCCAGGGACTCCTATGGCTCTCAAGCTTCTACCCAAAGCCAGTACCAAGCTGCACACCTTCCTGTATGAGTATTGCGTGGCCCTCTCCCTTGCCACCCACCCTGCCATCATCGGCATGTTTGGAATTGCTATTGAGTCCAGCCAGTACTATGGCTTCCTCTACGAACCAGCACTGCACAAAGACCTCATCTCTATCATCAAACCCCGGGTGAGTGCTGCTACAAGGCCATGGGGAACAGAACTGTAGCATTTGGCCTTTGTGCAGACTGACTGGGTCAGAGGGAGGGAGCTAAAGGCAATGGACCGTGGGTCTCTCTAGGGTCTATAGCCCTGAACCAGCTTCAGGCTTGCAAGACTACAAATGCAAAGGTCTTCCCCACTATGGAGCACGTAGGTGAGAGCCCAACTGGCAGGGCTGCCAAAGAGCCCTTCATGTGCCATAACTGCCTGCCTCTCTCCCTGAGCAGGATGGGATCCCCGAGCCAGCCGCTAAGCAGTGTGCCAAGCAGCTCGTCAGTGCCCTGGAGTTCATCCACAGCCGAGGGCTCGTGTACCGTGATGTCAAGCCTGAGAACGTCCTGCTTTTTGATCCTGAGTGTCGGCGCATCAAACTGACTGACTTCGGGCTTACACGGCCCAAGGGTACCAAGCTCAAGCTGGTCGCTGGGGTAATCCCCTACACTGCCCCGGAGTTGAGCAACACCACTAATACCCAAGGGGTGCCCATCGACACCAGCTTGGATGCCTGGGCTTTTGGTGTGCTGCTTTTCTGCCTGCTAACTGGCTACTTCCCCTGGGAGCAGAGCCTGCCAGATGACCCTTTCTTTGAGGACTTCATGCTGTGGCAGGAGACAGGCTTGGAGGAGAACCTGCCTCGCCATTGGAAACGCCTGACGGCCGAGGCTGCCCTGATGCTGCGGAGCCTGCTGGCCCTAGATCCTGCCAAGCGTGGCCCCGTCAGCGGTGCGCTGCGCTATGTTGATTGCCCTTGGCGGATGGAGGACAAGCACAATGAGGAGGCTGCAGTGAAGCCCTAGAACCTGCCCCCAGTGGTGGGGAGGGAAGGCACGTCTCACCCTGCAAGGGGTTTCAAGGTTTGGGGCACCATGGTGGCCTGGGTGTGATAGGCCATGGTGACCCAGAGAGCAGATTCTCTGGAGCACTGTCCCTGCCACCAGCTGTCCCTTGCCCAGCTGCTGATCCTCACCCCATGACTCAGTGCTGCCCAGTGCCACCTCCTTATGCTTCCTTGGGGCTTTGTTTTGGAAATGACTGTCTGCATGTGAAGCAACCACTCGCTTCCTGGCCACAGAGACTCCAGGGTGTTTTCTAGGGGCTGCAGCACCTGCTTTGTCTCAAAATAGAGCAAAATACGTACTTTTGTGTTTCTGTATGTGGTTCTTTTTCCCTTATAATAAAATGCCTGTAGGGGTCCACTTGCTGTGGGAGCAGGGGCGTGACAGAGTCTGCAGACATCTCAGGACAACCTACTCAAGACCAGGACCACCCCTGGATGTTGCCTGGACCTCCCATGGCACTCTTGAAGGGTGGCTTCAGGACAGTGAGGTAGAGGTGCTGCGGAGCCCCCAGCATGTGTCTGCAGAGGATAGACATGGTCTGATGATGACACTGAGAAGGCGGTGGGAGCCATGGAGGGTGGAAGGTGTTGGAGAAAGCTAGAGAGAACTGCATGTTGTAATCTGCCTACTGCCGTGCATTTGTTCCCATTTCCTTGTGTTGAGGACCAAGTGACAGATGGGCTCCTCTGTGCTGAGGGATGCTAGCAGCAGGAGTCCCAGTGTCAGTTTGCACAAGTGTCCCCCTCTAGCTCCCATCACTCAGGAAAACAGCATTCTGCAAACACTGACAGCCCTGCTGAAGCACAATTCATCCCTTTCCCTCCTTGAGTAGCTTAGATGCAAGTGGAAAGGTGAGCTCACTGCCACAAACATCCATATCCATATGGATCCATATGAATCCACAAGATTCAGGTGAGAAGAAAGTCGCAGTGTGGAGGTCGTGAGCCTGGGTATCACTGGGAAAGGCTAAAAGAGGAGCTGTAACTGCAGGTTGCATAAATTTATCTGTACAAATAGCTCCAGCAAAATTTCCATAGTGATATCTCCTAGCAGTCCTACATCATTGCCTTGCTTTCACTCATCCTCCTCCACACTGACTGTGCCCTCCTCATAGAGCAATCCCCTATCTGTATGAACCCTCTCTACCACTTCTTCCCTGCTCCAGTTCTCCTGAATCCTTCAGTCCCAAGGAACCATTTTCAAGACTATTAACACCAACCCAAGCATAGCTCCTCCCTTCTATTGCCTTCAGGTCCTATGAGAATGTCCTTCATGCTCTTTTAGACACCTTCTAAATGACTTCCCCCATTTCCTACTACCACTTTAACTCTTCCTCAGCAACACACCTCTCCTAATCCCCCATGTCCTTCCAGGTGTGCATTTTAATCCTGGAAAGAGGTAGCAAGGAGAGAATTAGGGGTTAGAAGTTCTTCTTACTTTACGACCTCTTTCCAGCCCCCAGGATCATAATCCCTTCCAGGTCTTAGCCTGATCCTATTGCTAGAAACATCCCCAGCTCAGTTTCCATTCTCAGTGGCTTTGTAACTTCTAAAATTGCACAGTTCCACCACCATACTTTCTGGCATTCCAGTTTTTCTTTCACCTCAGATCCTTTCTTGCCCAGTCTTCTGTAGTCCCTCAACCTCCAGCTCTCTTTTTCCAGCTTCTCTCACCCATTTGCATTTTATCATTACTTGCCTTCCCTGCTAACATTTCCTTTCTACATCACTTGGTAAACACCTTTTTGCTCATTTCTCTCTCACCATCATCACCTCTATACTACTCTTCTGTAATTGCCTTGCTCCCTACATCACTTATCTTCTGTGTCTTCCTTCTGACTCCCCATTCTACCTTTTTAATCAGTGTCGTTCTTACCATGTTCAATACACCATTTGCTTCTGTCCACTTCCATCTCTTAGAATCTTTCATTAACCAAAAATGTAATAAACGCTGCTCAACTCTGCCCCCCTGAGATTAGACTTTAATTACTCTTTGCTTGCTGTGGGAATAGCAGAGGGGTTTTAAGGTACCAACGCCGTTCCTGTATTTAAAGTGGAGAAGCTCAAAGACCAACGGATCTACAAGCCATGTAACCAACAACTGCCCAGTGAAAAAGAATGGAAAATCTGATACAAGTTATCTGATACAATAGACAGTAATAGGACAGGAATGTGACTATTTGGAATGTGAAATTCTATTTCATAATAAAGCTGTGTTTGATAAAGTAAATTCAGAGCATTACGATACACAATTTTTGTGAGACACGATCTATTGATATAAATAAAATGATGGTATTCTGTATTAATTAAGAAGATGTACTATGCAAAGTCAAAAAAGCATACATTAAGTGAATGCAAACTTGACATTAGGAAGCATTTCTTTACCAAGAGGGTGCTCACACTAGAGCAGACTTCCTGGAGAGGTGGTTGATGCCCCAAGTCTGTCATTGTTTAAGAAGCATTTGGACAATGCTCTGAACAGCATACTTTAACTTTTGATCACCCCTGAAGTAGTCAATACCAAGAGTGGTTTTTCACAGGAGCTGATCATGCCGATGAGGATTAGGGATTTGGTGCTGCCCAGGAAAGATGATGCGACAGAAGCTATTGGTGGTGAGCAGTGGCAATGACTGGGATTGTTTCTCTGTGTCTTTTATCGCAGAGCCTTGAGACTTTGGCAGAAGGAGTTTCTGCCGCCAGGAAGTTGTATGATATGTAACTAAGTGATGAAATCAGCACTGTGACTGTACCATGCTTGTGATGGTGGTGTGGACAGGGTTACACTGAAGCAAGTACAGCAGTGAGCACCGTGCCAAAAGCCCTGCCTTCAGCCAAGTCCCCAGCTTGGGCTCCTTTTCTCAGTAGCTTAACCATAATTGCAGCTGGATTTCTTAAATCAATGAATAAACAGACCTGTTGAAGCCTATCCCCAGGGGGTCTGAAAAAAGATCTGCTCGTCCCCATCACCCCCGCAGCAGCTGCTGGAAGAAGCTGAACGGAACGAAGCTGCGTGCAAATACGCTGGCCCTTTGCACACCCAGCCGCTGGCTGCAGGAGGGCTGGCCAGGCGCCCGGCACCATAAAGGGCAACATTTCAGCTAGCGTAGGCACAAGGTATGGGGTGGATCTGGTGTCATCCCAAAAGAGGAATCAGATGGCACCAAAGGGGATGGAAAGACATGGTTCTTCACTCCTCTCTGGAATGGAATGAAGAGATAAACTGGGTAATTACAGAGCTCACTACATTATGTAAGTTCTCGCTGCAGTGTCTATGGCCCAAGAAGTGTGAATCCAGGCCCTAGTGCCCTGGTGCCTGCAGCAAACTGCACGTACAGGCTGGGAGCATGGATCCCATGGCTTCTGGTAGGATGTGTGGTCCATGCTTCTGGATACCCTTGTGCACCTCAGTACATATTTTGCTCCCTCTTCTGCACCACACACTCCACATGGCTCCTGAATAGTCGTGCTCAGCAGCATCCTGGGAGATGTGATGCAGACTGGGGACTTCAGGGTGTAAGGAAGGCACAGGCCAGCACTTTGGTATAGCAAGGGCAGGGTGATGGGTTGAGCCTGGACCTGTTAACTGGACAGATCCCTTGGTCATAATACTCATTCCAGTTTGGAAGTGTCAGTAGGAAGCAGTGGAAATGGAAGCTGTTTGCCAGGCAGAGATGTGAAAATGCAGGCAGATATGAAAGTGATTCCCCCTGGGCTGACTAATGGTCAAACAGCGCCACAGATGAGTCACCTCAGAGCTAAAATCTTGATTGTTGAAGAGAGCACTTGGACAAATTATTTGGGCTAACTACAGGTCAGCAATGTCCCCAACATATAGACTGTGTTGTGATGCTGGCTGGACTTAGGACATGAAAGGGAGGGTAGGACCAGGTTGGATAGCAGGGTAAATGTCGTCTCCTCCCTCTACAGGAAGGCTATTCAAAGTTGTTCTATTGGACTGGCTGACCCAGTGATCAAAGGCAGGGAGGAGGTCCAGCCTTCAGCACCCCTCCAAGTTAGGCTTCTGGTGTCATTTGTAGAAGCTTGCAGAATATAATATTCCTTCTGCAGTATATAATATTCTTTCTGCCTTGCTGACTCTGACACCATGATACTTCCATCCTTTCCCATTTAAAACCTGTGAGGTATCATTACTAGGACTGTGACTGAAGTATCTTAGGAAGGGCAGCAAAGGAGTTCCCTCATAACCCTGACTGCTGAACACAACCGTATGCTGACCATCCTGTGTGACCCTTCCCACTCCGCACATAGATGTCAGATCTTGAGTCTGCAGAGGGATTGAACATCAGATCCCAAAAATGAGTGGGGGAAAGCATCTCAGGCCAGACAATATGATAGGGCAGATGAAAAACTGCATAGTGCCTGTGCCTGCCTCCTCCCCCGCTGCTTGTTCTTGAGCTTTGACTTTCACTTCAATGACAAAGCAGGCCAGAGCTTTGATAAAAACCACAAAATATGACCCTATCCTGAACAACTGTCCTTCTGAGCTTAGGGGTGGAAAGAGATAATAGCTGGGGGTTAAAGATAGTGGGATTTTATTATGTTTTCATTCTTACTCACGTAGGTATGTTGGTGACAACTGCAACCCAGCTGATGTCTTCTAGTGCTGTCTGTAGGTGGGAAGCCATGAGAAGTCATAAAGCCCTCTTGTGGTGCAAAAGGACAAAGAGCATGAATCAAAGTGGCTGGATCAGAAAACACCTGGTGCCTGACTGGGGAATGTGCAATGGGTCATTGAGCTTCAGCTGTTAGCCTGTTTTTTCCTCTTATCCTGCATCCCTGAGTGGAGATACATGAATCAGAGGGAAATGCCTTAGACAGAGAGACCAAAGGAACTGCCTCAGTATTTTCACACTCTGTAGTTTGGGTTGCACAGTACCTTGCTGCCCATACTAAAATTTTAATTCTCCTTGTGCTGTGATGGGCCATCTGTGACAGTGCTGACCAGAAGAGGCTTGACCATTAGTAAATCCCATGACAATTCTCCAGTGCCTTAGACTTCCCTACTAACCCAACCAAGGTCTGACAGCTGGCCATGCCAGCCAATAGTCTGGGCTTGCCCATATACAGGCCTGCCTGTCGCTGTGGGTGTGTTTGGATTTTTTTCCCCCTGGGCTGACAGGCATCTGTGCCTTGGCCCAGCTTTCTGCAAGAGAGGGAGGAAGGGGAATTTGGCCTGACCCAGAGTGGTGACAGAAGATGGTCACAGTTGTCACACGGTCTAATTGCACTTCTAACCCTTCTTTGCTGTTTACAAGCTGCCCCACAGCAAGGACTCATGTCTCTGGCTGGCTTCTGTGTCTCAGGGTAGAATGGCACAAGGCTCCTGCTCTTGCTCTGGGCCTTGGTATACACCTTCTGTGTGCTAACTCTGACTGAGTGCAACTTTCACCTGAGCTTTGCTGACAGATTTCCTAGGGGATAGTGAGAAAGACAATCCCTAACCAAATGATTTTATTTAAGCAACTGAGGTGCATAGGAGAAAATCTATCCTAAGTGATAAAACAGTCTGGGGTTTTGTTTGCATCTGACATCTAGCTATATAGAGTTGGCTTCAGGCAAAGCAGTCCTGTTACTATGATTAGAGGCTGCTGGGAAGTTTGCAAACAGTTGCTTGATCAGGAAGATCTGCATTCCCTGTCCCCATCCCCAGCACTGTTCTGCATCTGTCTCTGCTGGTTATCTTCCCTTCTACTGGCTGATTAGGAGATGGAAGCAGAGAAAGAACAGCCACTTGTGGATGTTGGCTGACATCTGCTGAATCTGCTCTGTCCAAAGCTAGGTAGGGAAAAGGCAACAGCTTTCACATCCCCTTGTTCTGCCATTAACAGTTGTTGTAACTGACACTCTGTCTTAAGAAATTATTTCATCTTCCTCTTTAGGGCAGTAAATCTTGCAGAGATTGCCAAACATTGAGCAAACTCATAATCATCTTCCTTAGGGGCATCCTGCATAGCCTAAGCTCCTGACAATTCTTTCTGAAGCTACTAGATAACTTCTGGCTGCTCAGTCTTCTTGGTAGGAATCAAAACACATTTTATTGCTTGTACCTTTATTATTATAGAATCACAGAATTCTGGAATTGTTGAGATTAGAAGGGACCTTTGAGATTATTTAGTCCAACCACCAACCTAATTCTGATAAAAAAACAACAACCCATCACTCAACCATGTCACTAAGCACTAGGTCAACCCAGTACCTTCAGGGATGGTGCCTCAACCACTTCCCTGGGCAGCCCATTTCAATTCTGAATAACCCTTTTAGTGTAAAAATTTTTCCTCATATCCAATCTGAACCTCCCCTGGTGCAACTTGAAGCCATTTCCTCTTGTCTTATCGCCTGTGACTTGGGAGAAGAGACTGACCCCTGCCTCTACAACCTCCTTTCAGGTAGTTGTAGAGGGCCATAAGGTCTCCCCTCAGCCTCCTCCTCTGCTAAGCCACATGTCTCCTACAGGTCCATGATACATATATATCATGGAGGCATGGCAATTGTAGTTGTGCTATGCTCAAGGGTGTAGACTACCCTAGCTGGGGGTGAAAGCTGCTCCATCTGTATGAGGATTTGGTAACATTACAGTGCTCATGCTGCTGTGGGCTAACATTCCTGATGCTGAAGAAAGGTACTTACCAGGGACTTCTTTTCTCCTTCAGTTCCTGAGGAGCTTTCAGGGATCTTCCTTGTGTTGTACTTTTTATTTTCTCTTCCTTTCTCACTCTATTCTCCACCTTTCTCACTCCTGCAGCCCTTTTTGTGTATCATTTGCCCATCCACTATTTACCTTCACGTGAATCATCCTGCTGCAAAAGAAGTATCCCTTGATACAAAACCCTGGAACACATTATGTTGTCAAGAAGCAATACAGGGTGCTTAACATACAACTTAATGGCTCCTTTCATCTGGCTGGGAGAAGTGCTACTCTCTTTCCCTTATGTCTCATTGCAATCAGTTCATTTCCTTATACCACTGACCTGGGAAGCTGTAACAAGAAGAGGCATGTACTTATGTCCTCAGGTTCCCCTTCCTCATGCCCATACTGCTCATAGCACTTCTGAGACTGCTGCACCTTTATGCCTCCAGGACTGTTTATCACTCATCTAGAAGCATAAGAAAACAGTTCCATGAAGAGCAGCTGCTGGTTGTGTACTGCTGGTACCAGGAATGGACCTCAGCAGTCAGGTTGGGCAGCTTCTATTCCCAGTGCTGGAGAAGGTTAGGGCAAACAGAAGCTGGACCTTTGTGCCTGCCCTTGAAGGTAAATATTGCCAGTCTCTGTTTGAGTTTGCTGTTGCTGGGCTAACCCAGGAACTGCTGAACTGGTTGGTCCCCTTCTGAACTGCTCTATAATGGAAATCTGGGGATTAAGTGGGAGCCACGATAGGCAGCAATACTGCCCTGCTCCTGGCAATTTGTCACCCTCTCACTGGTTTCTGACTGCACAAGGGCATGCCAAGAATTGGACACGGCTGGCAGAGACCTGGTTGTAACAGGATGCCCCTGTATTTTCCTTTCCTTCCGTCACTGCAGGAGAGACATGAGTTTATGGCACGTGGTATGTGAGGGCTGCCAGGTGGCACTGGCCAAAGGAATGATGGGACTTCAAGAGGGGAAGGTGACTGGCTATTCAGCACCACAAATCAGGTTGGTTCAATGGGTGGAAAACTCACTGATGAGAAATTTTGATACAGAGCAGTCCTGAGTTGTAATTCAGGTCACCCAGGAGACAGGAGTTGGGAATGGTATTCCATAATCTTGACTTCAGGTCTCCCTACCCAGCAGACATATCACTGCTCTCCCAAAGTTCAGCAAAGAATCAGAAGTTATGATGATCCTGAGCTCTCATTTTCCTTTTCACCCCTTCCTTTCTTATCATTAGCTCCCACCCCTTGGACTTCAGCTCAGGACAGTATTCTTTGAAACAAAAGCCTTGACTTCCTTCCGCCCTGTCTTTAGTTTACAATTTACTGGATCCCTTGCTCTACCTGCATTGCAGCCACTATCACTTTACCGTTGTGTGTGCCAACACCCCACTGACTTCTTTGCTCTCACTATTGTGTGATTTCAGCCAATGTGAAGAATTTTGGTAGAGCTTTCTGTGTTTCACCACCTGAATCCAGCAGCAGACTATAACCTTCCTTAGGGCTGGTCCCTAAGATATCTGGCATTAGTCTCTTCCCGTAGAGGGCTGTAATGAATCTCACAGCTCTGGAAAGACAATTCCTTTAGTCCCTAAGTAGGACTTATGTAAAGTTTGATCAATGCTATATCAGACCCTGTCCTGGAGGTCTCTGGAATGGCCATATTGTCCACCTAGGATGTTAATCTAGACACTGAAATATCAGCTGGTCTGCACACAGCAGGAGCTACCTCCAGGGCAGTCCAAAATTCCCATTGGGGGACTTCTGCAGCAATTAGTCAGTTAATTATGAAGGTGGCAAGGAGTTCAGTTGATTGCTTGGTCTCAAGTTGGTCCACATTCTCAGGTTCGTCTATTGCTTCATATATGCAACTAAACAGCGAGGGTGTTCCTGGACCATGAGGGGAATGAATGGTTTAAGTATGCTAGGTGTGGATACAGACAGAGTTCTGCCACTTGGCTACACAACAGTTAAAACTCTAGGAAAACCTGAGTTTCATACTTACAACTTAATTCTGTATCTCTTGTCATAGACCAAACCACTATAGAATGACATGAAAGTTTAAGTTGGTCTCATTCAAATACATTAGCATTTTGCTGTAGCTGCAATCCTTTTTGCTGGGTTGGTTGGCTGATAATTGATGAAGTCTAACAAAGATACCTGTTTGCACAACCCTACATAGTATTTCCACAGAAACAAAATATTTGGGGCATTTCTGTTGCTTGAGTTGCATTCCCAATGAAAGAAAGGCAGCAAAACCAATATGTCTCTGTTTAGTCACAACAATTTCCTCTGAACAGCTCTGGTAGCTCCTTTCTAGGTCACTTAATGATTAATTTCTCTTGTCTCGATTAAAGTAGACCAGTCTATATTCATGCAGTTTGGATCTTTTATCAACAATGGTAGACATATACCTCACCACAATCCATGTAGGCTCTAAATTCATAATGCTGGGGAAAGCAGGGGCATAATGCCTGTATGGACCTAGGTCCTGTTTCCCACATTTCCAGCTTTTATCATGGCTGCTCATTTTGTCAAGCACTGATACAGATTTTGCTGTCCCTGGGGCTGTTTTCAACTTGCTAGCAAGGATGGCTGTGTAGCATCCACATGGTAGAATTGTGCCAGGGAGAGTAGCAGTTCAGGAGTGGTGGGATTAGGTTGTATTTCACATTCATGCTTCTAAACTTTCAGATTGTTCTTAAGGTCTGAGGATAATGTTATGGGGAAATCACTATTTTCCCAGAGGTAAATCTAATCAGGTGATGGTAAAGAAAAAGAAAGAGAAACGGGAAACTCTTTGCTAGTGGTGAGGAACCTTTCCTTAACAAGAGCAAATCCAGATCATTTGCAAGGCAGACTCACTACAAGATACATAGCATTCCACTCCTTTTTCTGGCTCTTCCCATTATTCCAGAGTCTCATGGGGTGCTGGCAGAATTTTTCATGCTCCCTCACAAAGCTGTTGTTTTGCAAATCTCCCTCATTAGCCTTAGCTTCATTGTCTTTGTGATTTAAACATGTGTTTACTTCAGTGATAAATCTGCTCACTATTTCATTGCCAGATCATATTGTTGCAATTAGAAACCAAGGGCTACTGTCAGCCTGCAGGCAAGGGTAGAGCTTTTGTAGGTACATACAGCTTAGATCAAAAGACTAAAATGCACCCTTCAGTGCCAGGCAAATGCTAACACACCAGTCATGTCTGGGCAGTCACTAAAGAAGGTAATTTCTATGTCCTATGTCCTGGGGCTGAAAAGAAGCATTTTAGAATAGAAAATCAGCCAATTGAGACAGTTTTCTCAGCCTCAAAGCTGAGAATCAATTGGATTGTCTTCACATCCTTACATTTCCTTTCCTCACAGTGCTGTTGAGTAGGCTAATGATTAGGGAATAGCTATAAATACCTCCTGAGAAAAAGCTGTATAACCTCAAACCCACTTTTTCAGGCCTGCAGCTTTGCCATGAGATTCAGTGATGTTAGTATGCATAGAGGATAAATGTGCATATTTTCTGTCAGTGAGTAAACGGTACACGAGATAAATTCAACATGCCTGGATTAGGGGCTGGTAAACTTCTGCAGCAAGTAAACTAGGATATGTGTAAATTATTTCCTTCACATCCTTTCTGAATCCCTGCTCCATGATGGTGCACAGCCTGAGCATGCACTGCTACTGGTCACTCAGATCCTGTCTTCCACAAAAATCCTGGCATATAGACCAGAAGCCAGCAGGACTACGTCTCTGATTTGGACAATAAGGACACCAGGGTTGCTAAAGTAGCTTCTCTGTCTGATCAACAAGACCCCTATCTCATCTGTGGCACTGCTTAAACCCTTACTGAATCTAGCCTGTCTTCCTTTAATGACCTGGAGCAGAGCCTACAGCTCTGATTTGGAGGTAAGGATTATTATAATCCCACACTGCACTGCTACTTGGTGTGCAAAGGTCCTGTCCTCATTTTGCCTCATCTGCAGAGCAATTTCTTGAAGTGAAGTGAGATCTGGTTTTTGCAATACCTTTAAGGGACTGTTTAACTACAGGGATTCTTATTACTACATCTCAGTCCCTCAGATGCTCACACTGCTGTGTTGCAGTATCTGAAGATTCCAGTGCTGGGAGGGTGCCAAGGATTCAAACACCCATACCCACTAACCCCTGCCTCAGGAATCCAGATTTGCTTGGGACTTAGTAACATGACCTGTTTTCCACCAGCTCTAAACTGCTCCCTCCAGAACCAAGTTTCATCTTCTCCCATGCTTAGTTTCAGCCAAGAAATGAAATCACTGCTGAACATTCACTAAACTTTGTTGGCCCTGTTAGCTTCTGCACTTCTACTCCAAAGCAATAATGCTCAGCTTTGAAAAAGACACCTCAGCTTTGAAAAAGGTACATCTCTGCTTATGTTCTCTCCTCTTTCTAAACTAGCAGGAGCTGGAGGGTACATTTTGTATTGGCAAAACAGAAGAAATTGCTGCAAATTTTCCTTGTCAAGGAAGAGAAGACAGGACTGCACTGTTCTGTCCATCTCCTGGTCATTCACATAGTCCTAGTGTGAAGGAGTAAGCGAAAGCACCTGACCCAGATCCTGAGGAGTCAGAAATGGAGCTCCCATGGGATTTGTAGCAGTAGCTTTTCTTAGGCAGTGAGTCAACATAGCTGAAAAGAGAGGCAGTGTGACAAGTATTAAGAGGATGTGCCATCGCAGCCTTGTGCAGCAGCTACTCAGGGAAGAATCTTTCCTAATTGGGGTTTCAGTCATTTCAGTCACCCCTGCTTCCCCAGAGCTCACCACACATCACCTTCTATCCCTCTGAGCTCATTCTTGATCACTGGTACTCACACTCAGTTGAGCTCAACTATTAGTACTTCCCTACCATTAATACCTTAACTATTACTGCTGCCCTACTAACTATTAGTAATATTAGTCAATTATATTAGTCAATATTAAATCAAAGGCAGTGCTGGCTATTTGCCTTTCCCTGCCTTTGGCCTTCTTCCATTCAAGAGATGTGTTAATGAGAAGACTTCATATCTAACCGTCTAGTCAAGGCACTTGCAAAATGCCAGCCAGCACAGTAGCTGGAAGTGAAAACCAGGAAACCAGCTAACGTCAGCTCACACCAAGACTTAACTCAAACAGCAGCAGAGAGCAGGGAGAATTGACAGCCACCTGGAGTGAGCACATCACAAGATGGTACAAGGGTCCTTGGAGAAGCATTATGTTCACTGGAAAACCCAGCTGAGTGTGAGGACCATCAGCTCCTGCCAGCAGGTTTTGGGGACACATACCTGGCAGCAGACGGCAGAGGAGCCAGTGGTGCATGCGTAGGAGAAAGGTCAGGAGATTGCAGAGGGCTTTTCACTTGTGATCGGGGTGATGGGAATGGTCAGTGAGTGATGAATATGAGCAGCTGGCAGAGAAGTTCACCATGAGACGGTCCAGTTAGAGAGTGGGAACTCAGCAATTTTAATATTGGACAGGTTTTTTAATGATACTCTGAGAACTAGGTGCCATAAGGCACATAAATCAAAGCAGCTTCTTGAAACTGAGACAGTCTGAGGCTCTAATGCATTGACATCAGAGCAGCTGAGGTGATACTAAATAGCCCTCTGTGTACATGGGCTCTGTCTGTACCAGCAAGGAAACCACTCCTTCCTATCTGGAGTGAAAAAATAAATGACATTTTTGAAGAATCAGCTTGGTTACTTACAAGTTTTAGAGAAACAATTTTCTTCACATGGTGTTAAAAGACACTATATCAGAAATCACAAAAATTTTAAATTCAAACGAGACTTTAAAATATTTGGGTTATATTTATTTTTCTTTTAAAAACAAAACATTTCAAGTTCAAAACCATTTCAAGTTAATTTACTATCCAACTAATAAAAAGATTTAAAGAGGGAAAGCACTGCTGCTTCAGTGGCATCTCTGCAAATTATATTGAGTTAAAGCTTTTTTGCTTATTGAAGTGGTACAGTATTGGCCCAAATATAAAACAATTTTACTTGTTTTCTGCTAGGAAGTAGAGTATGGGAAGAATGCACTCCTCCTGTAACTTCTGGCTATGTTCCAGGAAAAGAGGCACGTTTACAGACATTTTAAAAACTCTTAGGCAGCTACATAATTTTGGCAATTGCCTTATGAGAATCAGAAACAGTCTGCCAGTTCACCAATGCTAACCAGTTATTCCTTGTCCTTTAAATCAGCTAGTTTCATCTGTAACATAAAGTTTGAAAAGATTGCCTCAAGATACCTGTACTTAGATAATAGGAACGTCTGTACCATGTCAGACCGAAAGGCTAATATAATCCAATATTCTGCCTCTTAAAAAAAATAAAGATAAGAACAAGGCAAGCATATGGTGATGATTCCTTAAAGACACTTTGCAACTTTCAGCAGATTTTGATTTAAGAGGAGCCTGCAGGTCGATGGAAACTAAATTTCCTTGAGGTTCCCTGGCTTTCTTCTGCTCACTCTGCCTTCGCTTGCACAGCCCTTCTTGCTCATACTCTGACAACAGGAGAGTTGTCACCCCACTGCCCATCCTATAAGGAGTAAGAACTGCTTCAGTGGTCTTCTGAGGTGCCCCTTCCAGACAACTTCTGGCCACTGTTCTCTTTCAGAGCTCCTTGACACCACCATACCCAAGCAAGAAAAGCAGAGCCAGTCCAGCCATGGTAACCAGGGTTACTGAAGAGTCAAGACCTCCAGGCAAGTCGAACTTCACAAGGCAAGGCTAAGGGCAAGCCAGGAGGTCAAACTAGTGACTGTATCAGCAAGGTACAGGTGTAGAGGAACCATAGCTCAGGCAAGGAGCAAGGGCATGGGCCTGAGCTTAAATGCAGCTCTGCAGAAAAAGTAGAGGGGCTTCTCCTAGCTCTTTCTCACCCCCAGCATTTTCCCCAGTAGTCTGATTCAAGGTGACACAGGTGTGCCATGCCAGAGCTGGCCTCGAATACCAGTAGCCCAACCCATGGGGTAGAACCCACTCAGGGCCCTGACAATCTTGTCCTGTTTTCAGTGAGCACCCAGACAGCAGAGAACTGGCAGAGACCTGTTTCTTCAAGTGTCCATGCTCCTGCTGTTCAGCACTGTGGAGTGGCAGCATCACTGGAACACAATTAGTGATCCCAAGTAGCTGAGGCAGGACTGTCACAAGGATACAGATAATAGTGCTTGTAGAGCAGGCAGGTATCGCAGGGTCTGTATCTTACAGAAAATATACTAAAACTTTATTGCCCCCCAAGTCATTTGAGTTTAGCAAACTGTCTGTTGTATCACAGAGATGAGTTGTTTACAAAGCAAACACTGTCAGTCCATTTAATTGGCTCTTTAACATGGTGAGAAATGTTCCCTGGCAGAGAGTTCCTGGGAAACCCTCCAAGATATGAAATGGAGAGGTACTTCTATTCAGGGAGGGCAAACAAGGCTAGTCTCCCAAACCCAGACCTCACAACTAAGTCATTCCTCCTTGGGTGATGGTTAGAGTACAGGGGCGTAATAAACATCCCCACAGCCAATGCAACAGTAAATTTTAACAGTGCGAGGGATGCTCATGCCATTCCACCACAGAGGAGAGCATCTCCCACAGTGCCCTCTTTTCTGTACAGCCTTAGCACAAAGACACACAGCCCAGGCAGGTTCCAGAGAGAGTTGTCTTAGTTTAGGGAGGTCTGGGTCTAGGTAGCCTAATACCCCAGTGTCTTGATATAGCAGACCCATATGTTAGCAAGGCTGCTTGCCTTGCTCCACTAGAGACCCTATGTATGGTTGCTTGTAAGGTCCAGGGTAAGTGCCCTAGGATGATATGAAAACTAAAAGGGAAGATGGGGAGGGACTCCTTAGCAAGGAGTGTAATAGGATGAGGGGTAATGGTTTTAAACTGAAAAAAGAGAGATTTAGATTACACGATAGAAGAAATTCTTTACTGTGAGGGTGGTGAGACATTGGAACAGGTTACCCAGAGAAGCTGTGGATGCCCCATTCCTGGAGGTGTTCAAGACCAGGCCGGATGGGGCTTTGAGCAACCTGCTCTAGTGGGAGGTGTCCCTGCCCACAAGGTTGGAACTTAATGATCTTTAAGGTCCCTTCCAACCCAAACCATTCTATGAGAGCACATGGTGCCAGTCATGAAACTCGCTCAAGTAACTGAGCCCTTAAGGGGAATTCGGAAAGATTCAGGTCTTGCTGATGACATTTGTGTGCTGTGCCAGTGATGCTGGGAAAGACTTGACAGGCTGCTGCTGCTGCTCATTTTTGGAAGGTCTGGCCGCAGCCGGCTCCGGCAGCGCTATGCCAATGATGCCCTCCAGTGGCGCACATCACTTTTTCCCTGGAGTAAGGGAGCAGTCCTTGAAGGGACTGTGGCCCTCAGCCCCAAACGCGGCTAGGCAAGGCGTTTGTTTCCCGATGGTTACAAACAGACCATGATTAGCTTGACTATCATTACTCAGGTACATTTGCTCTGTTTCATTTGAGCAGAGCCAGGCCACAGCACAAAATCACAACACTGGTATCCCCAGCGCTCTGGCAAAGCACAAATTCAATGACTCCTGCTGCGACAGTGTACCGGTTGGAGCTGCACTGCTTCCCTTTATACTTCCCTTGACACTTTCAGTTGCACCTTTGCATGCTGTGATCAAAGTCGTTCGTCCTCCAATTGCCTCTACACAACAATTACCCACAAAGCTAATGCTATCTGTTTGTTATGTTGAAAACTACAAGACACCGAGAAAAAAATTTAAAAAGGACTTCCTTTTCTTACAATTTTATCAAAGTTCCATCACCAAGCTTCAGACCATCCATACTAAGATCTGGTTGAAGATTAAGAAATATTTCTATACAGAGAGCAAAACCTTTATTTATTTCTATTAGTCAGATCAGCAAACCTGCACGATCTCACAATTTCTGAAATAAATTGCCCTGTGTTCCTAGAGGCGTCTGAATCAGGCAGTTTAATCAAAACCTGCCCTTGTAAGAAAAAAACAACCCCAAAGCCAACACACCACCACCTAATTCTGGCCAGGTCTCAGCTCCCAGCACACCATACTGAACATCTGTCCAACATTTCTAATGGTGAGCTCCAACGTGCTGTGAAATAACCCCATACACCACCTGCAGAGCACCTCCACAGCATTTCTTCCCTCCAGCTGCACCATTGCCGGCACAGAGCCCTTCCTCCTCTGCCTCCTCCTCAGCTCCTGGTCAGGACATCCACAAGCAGAGCCGTGGAAGCGGTGTGTAGTACTGCCCTGTTCATCTTCGCCTCTCACGTATTAGACACAATTTCTAAGCTATACCGAATAGAAATGTAACTGAAGAAGAGTTGAGAGGTGAAGCTCTGAAACAATTTGGTACTAGGATTCACTGGTGTGGACAGGAGTGGTGTTCTGGCCCTGGCTGGGATGGGGTTAATTTTCTCCACCGTAGCCATATGGTGCTGTGCTTTAGATTTGTGACCAAAGCAACGCTGGAAACACACTGAATAGAACTTGAGCAGTGGCAAGGCCACCTCTGCTTCTCACTGTCCCTGTCAACAAGCAGGGTGGGAGTGTGCAAGAGTTTGGGAGGGCACACACCGACAGGTGACCTGAACTAACCAAGCGATGGCTCATGCCCTGTAACACTGTGCTCAGCAATAAAAGGTTGAGGGAAAGTAGGAGTGGAAGACGTTCAGAGTTTTGGTGCTTTCCCCAGGTAACCATCACATTTGATGGTGCCCCACTTCTCTAGAGGTGGCTGAACACCAGCCCACCTCTCAAAAGTCCCTTTTCTGTTTTGCTTCTGTACATGGCTTTTGCCTTCCCCACTAAACTGTCTTTACCTCAACCCACAAGTCCTCATTCGTTACTCCTCCCATTCCTCCCCCCCATCGCCAGCAGGAGGGTGAGGAAGCTGCTGAACTGCCCACTGGGGTTAGGCCACACGAGGGGAACGGAGGAAAAACTAATTACAACCTGAACAACTTCTCTTTTTCCTTACCAACACATGTACAACTTCACCATGAGCTGGGAAGGTCATGTTAGTGCAATTTAATTATTGCCTTTTAAGTTCTAGCTACACCCCTTTTCGTTTTGTGTTCCTGAACAAAGAGAGGGCTCAATGTGCACTAACGTATTATGGGATTTTAGATTCACAGCTAATCAGGAATCGGTTCAGAGTGCTAGATTTCAGCAGCCATGAAAGCGATGAACTGTTACTGTCCACTGAACTGAATGTAAATTAAGCTTAATTGGGAAAAGGCCAAATAACAACGAAACACTCAGTATTCACTTTTTGACAGTGAAAATAAAGCTTTGCAGGATTTTTCCTCAAGCAGTTCTGGAAATACACTTTATTATACCCAGTCCAGGAGCTCTTCCACAAAACTCAACCCTTATTTCTACCGTTCTTCCTCTACCAACACTCACTGAAAGACTTTGACTCAAGTGATGTATAATCATAGTAAATAATTAGAACAAGATCTGCTAGCTAAGAGTGATCAGTAATAAAAGTTTCCTCTCTGCTCCCATACTTTGAAGCTTTAAAACTAGGCAGGTGAAATGCAATGCAAACAATCTGTGCATTTTCAAGACCTCCCTATTTTTTGAAATCTTTTAAAAAAATGTATATTAGTTCTGGTCTACAACTCATTAATTTCACACACAAGGCACTTTACTAGTAAATTTTACTCTATACAAGATGTTGCTTCGGACTTGCCAAGTAGAGGTACTCAATTATGGTGGCATTAACAGAACTTCTGCAATATCCCCCATTTGGCTGACTGTGTATATCCCTGAAAAACCACTTCCCTGCACATAAATCAGGAACACACTTCAAGAGTGCCACGAGAGATTTGCTATACTTAACATGTGAGAATTACTGTAGGCTACAATAATTTTCTGCTTGTTTCAGTGAGAAGCTGTGGGCTTTCTCACAAGGCAACAATGGAAAAGGACCAATGGAATTTTATTTCTGTATTATCAATGTGTTTTTGGTATACACTCAACAAGTGCTTGCTATGAATCTTCACACCTGTCTAAGAAAAGACACAATGATACTTCTGAAAACAGTCTTGAAACCACCAGTGCTAAAGTGTGTTTTATTTCCAACAATTAGCCATTACAGTATCTGAAACAAAAAGTGTCCAAAATAAATAGCGGAAGATGAAGCATCAGAGTACTACCGTCTTCGCTACTGCTGTGGCCCCCTTCATGGTTCCTGCTTTTCAACGCTCACTCTTCAGATTCTCCAGGTCTACGGATATCATCGATCTTCAGAATCATTCTAACCACCTGAGTTGCCAAAGAAATCTGCTGTTTCTTACCAATCAGGGTTTCTATAACATGTTGCTGCTTCATATCTGCCAAGAAGAAGCAGAAGAATTAGACATCCTCCTCAAATCTACATGCAACAGTTGACCCGAGATAGTAATTTACACGTTATTTTAAACAAGGTTTAAAAATTATTACTCTTGGCCACCATAGTTGACAATCAATCTGTACAAACTAGAGTTTCATGGTGGGGTTCTGACCAAAGATCTTGGACCATTAAGATCTAAACTCTTTTTCCAACCAGGTTTTCCCCAACCACAGCTTTCCACCTTTCTGCATTAGTTTATGAAAAGCACGGTTTCTGTATATAAATACTGGAAGTACCCTAAGGGCTGAGCAACCACTAAATAAGTGAAAGTTCAAATGCTGTACAGCAGAAACTCCCTATCAAAGGTGGCAAATGTAAACAAACACAACGCCTTACATTGTGTTCCAAAATTTACCATCTTCTTTTCTGAAAAAAGCAATAAAACAGGAGCGAGAAAAGCGTATGTCCAGATCAGTGTTTTCATACACCGGCTTCTTCTCCTTGTTACAGGTCTGTGTTTGCATACATACTGGTGTGAACACCACCCAAAGACATTTCCAAACTTTTCTTTACTTCTTTCACAAGCTGTTTCTCAAAATGTCTGTTTCTAGGGGCACAGCATCAACTGGATCATTGAAACTGCAGTATTGAAAGCACAGCCTGATCTTGCCTCATACTGAGTAGCTTTCCTTACTGTATCACAACATCAGTCAACACCTTCAATTCATCTTGCCACCAAATAAAAGTTTTCAAGACATTATGCATTCTGGATGCAGACATGCATGTGTCTCTCCACTCGCACCCCCATTTGTTGTGACAAGGGAGAAGAGTTCCTAACTCAAGTGACACACAGGTTAAAGCAACAAGCAAAGGCTGTGAGGACACAAAGAGTAAGCCTTTTCACCTTTTAATACAGAAAACCCTGCTATGCTCCTCCTTCCCCACGCTGCAGTTCTTACCATTTGTTCCTTTCTGCAAACAATCAATGCCGAGGGCAGGATTATTTTCTTTCACTTGCCTCGCCCGCACTTCAGTCATAGTCTGGATTGGATTCATACCACTGTTCTCCGACAGTGCCATGGGAATTACCTCCAGGGCATCTGCAAAAGCTCTCATAGCATACTGTTCCAGAGAGGGGCACTACGGAAAAAGACATTTGCATTTATAGCTATAAGCTCCAATGTTAACAACAGCATATTGTCACACTGGCTATAGAATATATCCATCATGTGTGGATTTGCCTGGGAGTACATAACTTAATAACTGAACTAACATCTTCATATAGTACCTACTTGCAAATTAAAACAATTTTAAATTGCTCTTACCATAAAGGGGAAAAGGTGCTGGCAATGACATTTTACAGAGGAAGAAAACATTTTAACACTGGTTATCAGCAAATATCAGGAAGTGCCATAATATGCACTTTCTGAAAGTTCTCTCAAGTTCTTCAGACTTAATGGACTTAATCTGTACTTTCCCTTCATAAATTAAAGCAAGTTGTAACTTTTGTTTACCTTATCTGCTGCTTCACTGACTGCCAAGGCACATGAAATTTCAGCTGCACCACCACCATATACGATACGATTGTCACGAACCAGATTCCGGATTACACACAAGGCATCATGAAGAGAGCGCTTTGCTTCTTCAATAATCTGGAATTGTAACATACACATATTTTACAACATACACAACTGAAGGCCATGAAGATACCTTCCCTAATACAGCAATGCAAATAAACTGCAGGATCTTTTAATGGGTCTAATGTAGCTCTACTGCTGCTACGTTGTACTATTTTGAAACAGAAGGTGTTAGACAACCAGTGGCAGAGAAGGAATTAAAACCCCCCAGACCGTTACCATGTTATTTATTAAATCTATGCATTGAAACAAAAACTTACACGAGGTTGAAAGCCTTATCACCTATTTCCAACACACAGACCACTTAAATTTAAATGCCAACATTATTTGCACTTTTTGTCAACTCCCAAGCTCAACAGATGCAGAATGGTTTTACAAGTTATGCTCAACTTCAAAGCACTATTTCTGCTTTCTTAAATAATTCTTCAGACTAAGGGTTGTATCCTTTTCTTACTAAGGGTTTTCACTTAAAGGAGGACTTGGCCTATACTGAACATAATTTAACAGTCACAGGACAATCAAGAACCAGGTGAAGTACCATAAGCATTGAAAATAGTCTCATTCTGTGGGGGTTTTTGTTTGGGGTTTGTGGTGTTGGTTTTGTTTGTTAGCTGGACTAAATCAGAAATCACATACTTGGCTCTAAAATAAAACCAAACCTTTCAGAAACGGTAGTATGTCTTTACTTATAAAAATGACCTTCCTATGAGAAAAAAAAATATGAAAATGTCTGTATTTATGAACTATATGGACCAATAATGAAAAAACAGTTCTCATTCAAAACCAAAGAACATGCTTCTAATAAATGACTTCTAACACACAGTCACCACTGCCTACAGCCCTCCCCTCCCACTACCTGTCCACACTGCAAGGAGAAACCAAGAAAATGCCTATGCTTTCGAAAGAAACTACACATTCAGCAATGTATACATCAGGTACCAGTAACAAACTAAGCATCTCACCATTTTGTTTCCTCCTCTAATGAAAATGGTGACCGCTCTGGAATTCTGACACTGTTCGATGACAAGCATCCTGTCCTTGGTGGTTCCAAAGGAGATCTCCCGCACTATACCCGCAAGCCCCAGCTTCTCTGCCGTGAGTTCACAGAAGCGAGGAACAATGCGTCCTCCAGTTGCAATGGCGATTAACTGAAGTCAGACAAACCACCAATTATTTGGAGAAGACTTTTCCATTATGTTTTTCATGACAAAATTAGTGGAAGAAGATCTGTGAAATGCCCGCTCCAAAAGGTTATCTCCCCATCACTTCAAACGATGTGTGCTGATGCCTTGTTTCTGCGAGCAAGGAGGCTAAAGCAGAAACATCCCTAGCCAACATAAAACTTCTAACAAGTAATATGCATACATTCCAATCATAAACAATAATCCCATTCATTGCAAATTCTTCCCACAGATCCCCAGTCATATTCCTGTACGCACAACTACGCAGCTCTAGCCAGCCAGCCCCAACTTTTTATTGGCACAGCATATCACTTAACACATGTTTGAGAACTGCTACAAAGCCCAATTTTAGAAGACTTTACTTACTTCTATTTCAGGTCCACCGACCCAACGAACAGCTGGCAGCTCATTCTGGAGCAGCAAGTGATTTGCCTCATCATCAAAACCCCACTGGCAAATAGCAAGATTTGCACCAGTGTCTTTTATCTGAAAGCAACACACTAGATCAATCTTCTGATCAGAACTAACCCAGGAGTGAGAAACAATTTCTTCATGGTTTTAATTCTCCTGATTTTCTCACAAGTCTGAAAAAGAATCATCTACCACACACACAGATGAAAGTAAGTTTCAAACCAGGGTGTAAATCTTAAACTTAAACTTAACTTTTAATCATAGCTTTACAACTGCTTGTTTAATGGCTCCTACCAGAGTCAATAAATAGTAAGTGCTATTTTGTGTAAACACTACAAAAAACACCAAAACCAGAGAAATAATTCTAAAGACTACCTGCTTCACCATCTCCTCAAACTTCTCCTTTTCATATTTCTGCAGTGCCTTGTAATCTTCCACGGATGTGACATCAAGCTTATGCTTGGTTTTAGGCTTAGGTGGTTCAAACGGACAAGTAAGGATTGCGATTTTGGCATCTTTAAGCTCCTGTACAAGTTAAATTAAAAAAAAAAAAAATTCAAGTTCAGTTTTAACCTCAATACCACCTCTTTCTCATATTTGCACAACATACAGACATACTTCTTATGTCTGTGTTTTTAGAGATGATTGTGAAACTCACTATACCCAAACAATTCCATCACAAGTCTCTCTAAACCACCTAGAAGAAATTCCACAGCCTCAAGACATTGTTTAAGCACTTAATTTTTATCAGTGGTGCCTTTTTATAGTTCAAGTTTAATAAAAAAACAAACCCAAACAAATAAATTTTCAATTAAACCATTATTTGTCCTCCTATCCACTGTGACTCACCCTCACAGCCATGTTTTATGTATGACAAGGCTGGCATTTTCCACCAGTCTTCCTTTTTATAGGATAAAGCATCACCTACTAAAAAGGTATTTCAAATTACTAGAAATTCAAAATTACCTTCCCCTTTCCTGAAGCAGGCTAGAGGAAGACTTGGAGACCTTACCTACATGAAATGTAGTAAAGGGACAGCTTCTGAAGCATTCCCAACAGGACAGTACGGTAACACATAAAGCTTAAGAGCAGCAAAAGCATCTCTTGATACTGAGTTATATTAAGCATATGACACATTATGGACTATTATTCCTGCTTCAACACAGAACTGTGCACTTGTCTTCATTTGGTTGTACGCTAATCCCCCAGCTAATTCTCAATTTCTAAAGACTGTTATAAATTCTAACTTAGTTTCTTCCAACATGAAGTAGTTATTAATGCTCCTCTCCCCTTTCTCTGTTGATCTATAGGTGAAAAAACAAAGCAAACCACACTGTTTAAATACTTAAGAAATGCTAGGACAGCACTCAAAGTGGGCTACGTGATCCCACTGAAGCCACTAGAGACCCACACATGGATAGCACTTACTTTAGGCATCTGTGGATGGCTGAAATCTTTATCCACAATCACTCCTTTAACCAACTGTGTATCTTCCAGTCTACCTCCAACTTTGCCTTGTACTTTGATCAGCTCAAAATCAACATCTTTACGTTCCATATCGGCTACTGTCAGTACAGCATTGACAGCAATCTCTGCCATTTGTCTGTGACAACGGTTAACTCTACATCAAAAATACACAAAACAAACCCAAAGTTGTGTTATATTTCCACAGTTTGGAAGAAGAGAATCACTATAGCTAACAACTTTCACATGATGCATTAAGGAGGGGATCCTACTCTGACAACAGGAATAAAAGACGCTTAGTGTGGCAGAAAACAGAAGATGCAATATGGTTTGTCTAAGTACTCTCTGTGGACATAGTGTGAAAATACAGATTTGAAACAAACGAGGAGAACCAACTACTACAAAGCATTCAGGTTGCAGAAATCACTTTCAAGCTCTGCAAAGCAAGCCCTTAAAGTGTCTTAATATATTAAAATACACATAGGTCACATCATGAAAAATACCCTTATGGAGCTATCATACAGGTGTTGGTTTTTTTGTTTGTCTTAGAATTTGCTATGAAGCCAAAATCTGGAACTACCACAACAGGTTAGAATGAAATTAATTTTGCATCTGTGTAATCTCACAGAGTTGACCCTTCATAGAAAAAGGATTTGCAATTTCTTATCCTGAAACGTGAATCCACTGAGAAATTAGCCAAAATCCAACATAAAAGAATCTTCAGCAGCCACATGACTAATACAAACAATTTACTAATCCATCAAAACACAAGTAAAACCACGATTCCTTTTTTCAACTCAAAAGTGTTTTTAAGGGAAAGGTAAATATTTGTCTAAAGTTTTTGTGACTTACACTTTAGAGCCCAGAGTTGTCTTTGCTGTCTGGATCAGAGGCTCAATGTTCTGTGGATCAACTGGAAAGCTGTCACTGATTTTGTCGAGATGCTCAATAGCAATGCGGGCTGCCTGCTCATAACCATCTGCTATTCTGATGGGATGAATGCCACGATCCAGTAACTGCTCAGCCTGTTCCAGTAACGCTCCAGCCAAAACTATAAAACAAAATTGTAAAATAATGTTTGCTCTTCGATACATTGGAAGATAATTTTTGGTACATTATCAAAAAATATCAAATAGTAATTTTTTTTTCTGTAATATTTTAACAGTTCAAGGTTTCTTAAATGACAAAATATACGCAAACAACCTCCTACATGCAATGCTGGAAAGAAAACTGCATTATTTTAGATCAAGAGGAAACATGGGCTCCAAGGTGGGACAGGTAGAAGATTATTGAAGAAAACTGCACAGAAAAATTTTGAAAGGACAAGGAGGAATCTCAACAGACTTCAAATGTCACCATACTTAGAAAAAACACAAAAGAATCTTTTTGGTTAGAAGACTTCCACCACGAGAACTGACAAGAATACTTAAGCAGCAAATATTCTAAAGATGTGCTATGGAAAAGCTTACTATTACTTCACATACATTTTTTTAAAATAGCTGAAGCAGCTTGATTTTGAAGCTGGAAAAGCCAAGTTAAATTTAAATCTTTTCTTACCAACAACTCCAGTAGTTCCATCCCCAATCTCATCATCCTGAGATTTAGACAGCTCCACCATAAGTTTGGCTATCTGGTGATCCACATCCATCATATTTAGGATGGTAGCACCATCATTTGTCACAGTCACCTCACCATCTTTGTCCACCATCATTTTATCCAAGCCTAAAAATAATAAGATTCAAAGCATGAAGGAAAATCTAGAAAATACCCCAAACCGATTACTGAGAAAGAACGATTAGAATTGTTCCCCAATTACCATTAGGCCCAAGGGATGTTCTCAGGGTACTTGCTACAGCCTTTGCTGCCATTATGTGAGACTGTAAAACAAAGGAGAAATAAGTTAAATTACGATCATGCATCCCCAAATCATACTCTTAAGCTAAGAAAAACGCAGGGGAAAAAAAGCCAATGCAAATATTGTAATTTAACTGACAACAGCCAATTATGATTAAAAAAACCAAACCCAAGATCAATATACGTGTATTGCTTTTATCCCAGAAACCTTTCCCGTGCCTTTCTTTGCACAGCTTCCACTTGCACCGCCAAAGCACACAAAAGCAGAGCAGTTAAAATGACAGCCCCGACATTTAACGCAGGGAAGCAACAAATCAAGAACGAGAAACCAGTGTAATTCTGCTCCGCTCTTGCACCAATATTTAGATCCCAGGGATCCATACAAGGCTGCCTACCTGCTCAGTCGCCACCTTTCTTGCGAACAACGAGCAACCCTCAGGTGGGGACCGAGCCTAAAGGGGGGCTGGGGGGGAGCCCCCCTGTCCGCGGCGACAAGGCGCCACCGAGAGGGCGCCGCACGTACAGGGCAGAGCACCCCGAAGTCATACGGCTCAGGGCAGGGGGACCCCGCAGACTGGTGGCGGACCACTCCGCAGGTGGCGGATTCCCAGTCCCCGCGGGCGGTGGCTTCTTCTCCCTCTCCATCCCCTTCCATGCCTGCAGGCCTGGAACAGACTTCAGGCGAACTGAGCCTGACACCGAGGCAGAAGGGCATCAAAGGCAGGAATGACTCGTCCCAAAGGGTTCCATCCTCCCGCCAAGGCCTAACGGCGTCCGCTCCCCGCTACCCCACCCCCCAAAGGCAGCATGGCACAGTGCGGCGCGGCGCGGCCTGGGCCAAGGGCCCGCGGGCGGATCGGCGGCCCTTTTACCCCGCTCACCTTGAGCGCCTCAAGCCCCATAAGGCGCGTCTTGCGCTCCTGGTCCTTAAGGATGAGGAAAGGGCGCCCATACTCGTCAAAAGCCAGAGTCCCCATGGCCGACATGGCTCCCGCCGCTCCGCGCTCCAGGCGAGCACGAGCCGGACACCACCCCGTGACGCCAGACGCTCGCCCGACGCACGAGCACGGCGCCTGCGCAGCCGGCAGCCGCGCGACCTTTTTCTCAGGCGAGACATATACGGCGCCGCCGGCTGGCCTTTCTGGAAGCATCCGCCAGGGTGGGCCGTGCGCGGCCGGCCCCTCCCACAGCTGCGGGAGGGGAGTCGAGGGGACGGGAGATATTACATTAGGTAGAAAACGAGAGCCAAGCGCGGCAGTACCGGATTGTATCGGGTGACGCGAAGAAGTAGACACGCGGCGAAAGGGTGCGCGGTGCTCCTCTCATAAGCGCCTTCAGAAAGGCTCCGTCCCCTCCTGTGTGGCGAGTTGGTATTGCCCTCTCCGATAAATGTTGCCAGCGGAAGCCGTTTTTTCGCTGGTTCTGAGGGATCTTACAGTGGGAAGTGGTGCGCTGGACGGGAGGGTGGCCGGCTGGCATTATGGCTGGGGAATGCTGTGCTCTGGTGAAAAGCATCTCCAGCTCCAGAAGGCAATGGCGGCAACTGCTGAGGGATGCTTCCCTGAGCGCGGGTTGCGGACTGTCCCTGGTGGGAGGGCTCCGTCTGTGCTGCCTCTCTGCCGTTCCGAGTGAGCCGGAACGGAAGCACTACTACGGGGCCTAAAAGGAAGCTGCCCTGAAAAACTAACCTAATGCTTCAGCTCCTCAAAAGCAGTAATTGTAACGTTTCCCTGGAATCTAGGAATAGCTAGGGGGGGTGTAAGGTTTTTTTCCCCGCTGTTCTATCACTTTGATACAATACACTGCTTGGTTTTAAGTGAGCACATAAAAAAGCTATATTGGAGCACATGGTCTTTCTAATCTCTGTCTTCAGGTGTGATGTCTGAGGCACTGGTGAAGGACAGCCAGGCAGCAGGTCCGCAGGAGGTGTGTGAGGCTGGCTCCCAAAGGAGGGGCTGGGGGCTGATGGTTACTGCTGGTGTTGGTGGGACCTTGGTGGCCCTGTATGCTGTGGTTACTCCCTTCGTGACCCCTGCACTGAGGAGAGTGTGCCTGCCCTTCGTTCCTGCAACATCCACCCAGATCCAGAACGTGCTGAAAATGTTAGAAAACAGAAGTGGTTCCCTAGTTGACATTGGTAGCGGGGATGGCCGTATTGTAAGTTATGGACATCACCTTTTTATATCACCTCAAACTACTGCAAAGCTCTAGCTGTGGCTGCTGTTTTTTGTTTGGGGTGTTTTTTGTTTGCTTGTTTGTCTCCTACATATCAATGTCTTGTCTTTGGTATCCAGTGTTTTTGACGAGTCCTTAGGAAAAGGCTCAGAGCTGAGAAAGATTTGCATTCAGCTTAGGTGAGTAATCAATATTTTTGTGCCAGTCTTACCTGCAGGTTGACAAGGTAGAGTACAAAATTATAACCTCATCCTGTTGGCTGGACAGAATCATACTACATTCACGTGAAAAGATGCAATTGAGGTATTGATACTGTGATTGCCAAAGAAACTGATTCCATGTAGGTCTATAGCTGCAGCACATGAGGCTGTGAGATTAAATAGCACCGTGCTTTTGGAGCTGCAGCTCTATGCTCATTGCATAAAATTTTTTTTTTAGCAAAAGAGAATGGAAGATGAGCAATGAATCTCAAAAATAAAAATCCTGGCATTGTGCGGTGCTGGCTGCCTCACTTCAAAATTAATGGGGTGAAACTAGACTAATTGCTGGGAGAAATGGTGAGAATCACCAAAGGCAAAGTGGGACTGTATTTCCCGGATGTTGTCCGAACCCTTATTTGTGGAATGTGGTGGTATATAATAGAGAATGGTGTGGGAGTTTTTTTGTAGTTGCACTGTTTCGGGTAGTACTTAACAAACATCTGCTTCAAGTCTGTTCTAGCAACAGGATGGTGCACTAAGTGAGTTTTTGATAGAAACAAGTAAGTTCTTGAATGCTGCCTTTATCCATATTTCATGTGAACGAGTCAGCCATTTGTCCACACCAAAAAAAATCTGATTTGGAAATCCAAATCTGTGAAGATGGCTTAAAAGGAATTGTGCCTGAGTAGGAAATGGAGAAAAGCATGTAGGTACAAGGGAACTGCAGTTTTTGATGCCCTCTCTGCTCAGCATCTGGCTGTTGATCCTAATCTGAAGCACTTAATTTGACTAGATATTTCATGTTTATTTCTGATTTTTATACATATATGTATGTGCCCAAACAGAGATTGAAGACTACTTGGAGAGCAAGGTGCCTGAAATTAAATGGCTGGTGTTGTCTTAATGCATCTGTCCTGAAAAAGATTGAGCTTTTGTTGTTGATACTTTTCAATATTTAGCACTTACTGGTGTGTAATTGGTGGATAAAACTTTTTCTTTCCAAATATGGTAAAAATGTAAGCTTTCTAAAGTGTATTTGCAAATGCTGTGTGCATGATGCAAGACACATTATTTAATAGTGTGGAACACACTGTCCAGGTCATGCAAAATTCTATTAAGAAATGTGTACTTCTTTCTGATTTCACCTTGTCTATTCTGTAATTCGTAGTTCATATTTTTTTTTTTTTTTTTTTTAATGATAAAATCTTGACAGTAGCCCTTTTAAATTGTCATTTAAACTTTAATTCTAGCAACTGGTGCAATTTTATATTTTCCTTAATTTTTTCTTTTTCTAAGAAATCACTGTGTTTTGATCTTGTTTGAGGACACATAGTTTAACCATTATAAATCTTAGTGCCTAATTTAGAGGAATGTTTGAAATTCTATTTATCACTCAGGTTACCTTTTCTTTTCACCTTTTAAAGTGATGCCTGAAGTTTAGCATTGGATGAAAGCTGTACTGAGAGATTGATGTTGTTTTTTCTTTTTCCAATTTTTTAACCCACATTTTAAATTCTTGACCTACATTCATATTCTTTCTATTGGTAGGTCATTTTGGCTCTAATTCAGGGATCTCTCAAGTGCCTACCCATCACTGCTTTTCAAATAAGAGTATTTCACTGTTCAATTTTGGTACTCTTTACTACTCAAGTAGTGTCATGAATATGTTAAGTAAAACTTTTTATATAAAATTATGGAGGTACTACAAGCTAAGAGTTTTGTCCTGTGCATGTTTAAGTGGTTCATTTTCTTCATCTGAACATATCTATTAATTTCAATGGGACTACTCATAGCAGTAAAATGTAGTTTGAGTTTTTGTTCACTATACTACTAATCTGTTGGAGTTTAAAACCTGAATGACTTTAGAAAGTGCATTCCTTTGATTCATATTGTAAATAAAACTAAATCTATGCTCCTGTTTTAATGAATACACTCTCTCTGTTTCTCAGTGAAGATTTATTTTCTTCTTTGTAGGTGATTGCAGCTGCAAAAAGAGGATTCAAAGCTGTTGGTTATGAATTAAATCCCTGGCTAGTCTGGTACTCCAGATACCGTGCGTGGAGAGATGGGGTACATCAGAACACCAAATTTTATATTTCAGACTTATGGAAGGTAGGTGGTGAAGTATGTGAGAATGAATTGGGGATGTTTGAGAGATTTCCATAATTTGGTGACACTTTCTTGTAAGAACCAGAATGCTGCCTGGCCACAAGGGGCTGTATTGGGCTTTGAGAAAAGTACTTGAGCCCAGAGAAACCAGAGTCACAGCACAATATACTGCTCTGCTGGTTTTGTGCCATAGTGAAGTGCTGTCCTGTTTCAGTGCAGGCTCCTCAAGCACACAATGTCATGCTTGTGCCTGATGGGTGTGGGATGCTGTGATGTCAGGCTTCACTGGCAGCTGATTTTGTAGAGTCAGTAACAAGATGCTTATTCACCAAACGTGCAAGATCCCAATCTCATCTGATATTTCATTAGGCGTGTTTTTTTCTAGCTGTGCAATGTGTTACCTGGTTTTCAGTGTTGCATTAAGGTAACACGTGTGACTGAGATTTTTTTCACAATTTTCAGTCACAATTGCTTCTTTAAGGTGGGCTGAACTTTTTTGGGTCGCACTTACGTGGGCCTCTCCCCTGCTATTCCTGTCAAAGTTGTGGGTTTGGGTTTTTTTGTGTTTGGTTGGCTTTGGTCTTTGGGGTTTTTTTGGTGGTGGTGATTTTTTTGGGGGGGGGGAGTTGATGTTTGTTTGTGGCTTTTTGTTGTTGTTGTTGTGAGTGGCATTTTGTAACGGGTAAGGTGAGTACTGGGGAAAAGTGTGAATGTAGTTTTTTGTTCTGAGAGGAGCATAGGAAAAAGTCAGGTACTGACTGGTAGAACCCAAGCGTTGGAAAGCCTGGCAAGCTTTTATAGCTGGCTAGCATTTAACAAAAGTGGGGGCAATCTTAAAAAACATACCTCATTTTAACATATATAGGAGTTGTGGAAAAAACAGCTGTGAGTAAAATCATGTTGGTTATTTTCTTAATACTTTCTGTGCTATTAAAATTGATTCCATAGTCTTGGTCAGGCAGTAGAAGTTTGCTGCTGTTCAGCAATATGAAGTTTTCTTTCTGTGGAAATCTGTGATATGCAAAGTTGATATGGGATTGTCTTTCTTGGTCTAAATCCCTGTTGAAAGGAGTGCAGCTAGGGGGATTAGGGGAAAAGAACGGTTAGAACTTCTCCAAATATAAATGCTATTTTCATTAAGACTTGTTCTCAAATTGTATTTTAGGTTTCTTTTTCCCATTATGCAAATGTTGTTGTTTTTGGGGTACCTCAAATGGTAAGTTCACTATTTTTGCATTAATTATGTTAATCCTGAGTCATCCAGTGTTAATACATTCATCTGCAAAATTAATCAGCCTGCAGAATATCAAATGTAGTTGCTCCTAATGTTTTGATATTTCACTGTTGCTTATTAGTGTCCATTATAAAACTTGGGACAGTATCAGACTGGGCCTCTGAAAACACAGGTATTTTTCTGAGAAGTATTTTCTGACCATTAGTTCAGAACCAAACTGAAAACTGCTGTGCTCACATTGCTGTGGGGAAGGCAAGAGATTGGTTCTTGAAAATTTCTGGTTTTCATACTGAAAAATGGTGGAATAGGAAATTGGCAGCAGCTGATTTTTGGGAACCTTGTTAGAGGACTGAACTTTGATTAAGTTCTTCCACAAAAACTGGATCACCTCAAATAGGCCAGCAGCTGGTGTATTGAAATAGTTCCTTGCCCTTATTAGACTGTGAGGGTTTGGGAAGGGAGAAGTACTTCAAGTATAATTGCTAGTCTACAAATTCTTTGTCTTTTTGGAAGGTTTTGTGGCCTGTGTCCATTGTGTGCCTGGGGAAAATGCGTTCTTCAAACCTGGTGTAGCAAGAGTTGCATACTGATTGCTCTAGTGATATGTTTGATAAGTTTAGTAGGATTTCACATTCACTTTGGCTTTCAGCTTGACTAGTTCTCTTTTTCTCTTTTTACTAGAGTAGGAAGAAAAATCTTAAATGTTCTTGATATATAGAATATTTCAATAATAAGAGAGATTGAATGCATGTGGAGGAGTGAAACAGAAATATCCTATAAATGCTTCTGTATTGCTTTTTCCTCTGGTAAGGCAGATATGGGATGAGATGAGTAGGGAGCTCTATGTGATGCTGTACCATACAATGTATACCAGTATTGCTGTAGAAGTAGCAGGAAGATGCAAAAAGAAGCATAATAAAACTTCCTTTTTCTCTGCTTTATTTTTAACAGCATTGCTATTAAATACCTACTCGAGATTCAAATCGTAACTCATCTTGGAACTGAAGTGAAAATGCCTTATTTCCCCCTTACTTTTGTGGGTGGCATATTAGTAAGAGCTATGATGTTACTTGTGCTACAGCTGCTGCGAAACTTGACTATTATGTGCTCTCCAGCTTGAGTTCCAGGAGGGGGCGGTATAAATACTTGAATTTGCAGTGGGAAGTTCAGCAGTTGCATTCAGGAGCAGGTGAAGAATGATATTTCAGTAAACTAGAAATAACAGATTCCCTGGGAAAATGAGAGTAAACCTAGCAGAAATACTGGCTTAACTGTAAATGTAATAGTATAAAGTGGGATAAACTAGTAACAGCTGTGATAGAAAGGGCTCAGAATAAGTTCAGTAAAGGCTAAATTATTGCAATAAAAATACTCTCATAAATGTAACAAATCCAAGCATATGAACTACTGTGTTTACTGTACATTTTTTGCTCATGATCCCCTTTGCATTTACTTCTAAAGTCATGAATGTTTAACCTCCTGAATGACTAAATTAATTTTCTAGAAACCTTGATACATTTTTTTTCTTTTTTACTGAGGGCAATAGATCTCTTCAGATTTATTATTTTTTTTTTAATAATACTGGTGTGATTTGATGCTGTCACACAGTGCTTTGGTGTCATATCCAAGATTAGTTGACAGAACTGGGAGTTATTGATCTTCAGGGAAGATTAAGACTTCTCTGTTCTTGCAACAAATGGGGCAAAGTGTGTTTGTCTATGAGTCGCTGCAGAGAGACTTTAACTTTTTCAAGGTGGGATGACAGAATTCTTGTTAGGTGTTCATGTTCACAGCTTCTGTGTATTTTAACCAATTATATTCTGTACACAAGGTTTACTAAACTGTATATCTGTGTAGACATACAAAAACCCCAACATTGGCATGATATAATATCCAGGATGATTATAACACTGCAACTGACAGATTTAGCTTAAAAACTATTATGACTGTTTGGTTCAAGGATACAATTCTTTTGGCTGAACTATTAACAAAAGTTTCCAATTTGAGCTAATATAGATACATTTGAGCTAATATAGACTCATTAAAAATTAGGCTACACCTGTATTAGTAATTTCTGTAACAGTTTAGTCCTTCCTTTTCTGGTGTCTCAGCTCAGCCTGAGATACCAAAATGGGGTTATTTTTCTAGTTTAAAGTGTAGTAGCAAAATATTCAGAAGCATTTACTGTATGGATTAAATCAGAGCATGGAGTGCTTAAAAATATTCAACGGTGACTCTTTAATATATTAGATCTATGAGTATAACTTTCCTAAAATATCCCATTGAAAACTTAAACTTAGCTATAATAGGATGTGACATCAAAGGCACACCCTGCATGTATGTGATAGTGGAAGCTATATGCAGCCTTTGGAAATAAATTTTCTTCAGTCAATCTTGTTTTCTAATAATGTTCTTTTGTGGTTTATTTTCTTTTTTTTGTGGGCTTTTTTGTTAATTTAGTTTGTGTCTTTTGTGATTTAAATGAGCTGTATTTGTTTTAACCTTTTAGTATATGAATGCTACGTCATGATATCAAAGTAAATAGATTTTTTTACATGTAATAGTAGTAAATTGTGGAGCTTGCTATTATCTCCCTGAGATAGCTACAGTAGGTAACAATAAAAGGAATTCCAAATGGATGTGCACTGATCTACTTAAGCGTAACATCAGACTTTTCTAAAGGACAAAAATGGCTAAATCTATCAAGTTTCACTTCTTCCCCAAACCTAATCACTATCTGGGTTGGGAAAGAAATTTCTTTGAAGTCTAGGTGCATTTCACATTTAATCCATAGCAGAATTCGTAAGTAACTATTTGGGACAGGGTATCTGAGCTGGCAGGGTGTTGCTTTGTTCTGCAAGAGTAGTGATATTCCTCTTGGCTTTCATATCTACTAATTTTTTCATATGGGAGGAAGCTAGACTTTAGCTGTTCAATCAAGGGGAGTTATGTAGTAATATTTGACATGATCCCCCACAATATCCTTCTCCCTAAAATGGAGAGGTATGGATTTGATGGGTGGACTGTTTGGTGGATGAGGAGTTGGTTGGATGGTCCCATCCAGAGAATAATGGTCAATGGCTAAATGTCCAGATAGAGATTAGTGATGAGTGGTGTCCCTCGGGGGTCTGTACTGGGAGTAGTACTGTATAATCTCTTCATCAATAACATAGTGGGATTGAGTGTACCCTCAGCAAATTTACAGATGATATCAAGCTGAATGGTGTGGTTGAGATGCCTGAGGGATGGGATGCTATCCAGAGGGACCTGGACAGGCTTGAGAAGTGAGCCTGTGTGAACCTCATGAAGTTCAACAAAGCCAAGTGTAAGGTCTTGCACCTGAATTGGGGCAGTCACCAGTACAGGGTGGGGAAGGGATTGTGAACAGCTCTGCATGAGAAGGATTTTGGTGTACTGGTAGATGGAAAGCTGGACATGAGGCAACAATGTGTGCTCACAGCTCAGAATTCCAACTGCATCCTGGGCTGCATCAAGAGAAATGTGACCAGCAGGTCAAGGGAGGTGATTCTGCCCCTCTGCTCTGCTCTCGGGACCCCACCTGGAGTACTGCATCCAGCACTGGAGCCCTCAGCGGATAGCCACAAAAATGTTCAGAGGGATGGAACACCTCTCCTATGAAGACAGGCTGAGAGAGTTGTGGTCGCTCAACCTAGAGAAGAGAAGACACTCTGGGAAGACCTTATTGTGGCCTTTCAGTACTTAAAGGGTGCTTATAGCAATTGCGATAGGACAAGGGGTAATGGTTTTAAACTAAAAGAGGGTAGACTCAGACTAGATGTAAGGATGAAACTTTTTAGGATGAAAGTGGTAAAACACTGGAACAGATTGCCCAGAGAAGTGGTAGTTGCCTTGTCCTTCGAAACATTCAAGGTCTGGTTGGACAAAGCTCTGAGCAACCTGACCTTGTTCAAGATTTCCCTGCTTGTTGCAGGGGAGTTGGACTAGATGACCTTTAAAGGTTCCTTCCAACCCACACCATTCTATGATTCTATATGCTATTTCATACAGCATTATTGCAGGGATTGACACACAGCTGTTAACAGACTAGAACCAACAAGGCCTATTTTTAATAGTGTGTAACATACCAGTACTTTACCATACAGTGACAGCAGAACGTTTGCTTTGAGTTGTTGGCCATACGATGTTTTGAGTGTGGCAGGACCTGTTTTGGGGTTAGGCTGGGTAATATAAGAGGCACTGGTCTTTGAGTATCCCATAATAGTTTGTATGACTTGGGTTGTCATAAATAGCATAAATTCAGGGGGCTGAACTCTCATTCTCTATAGAGAAGAATCCTACTTATCATGAATTGGAACATGGGAAATCTTTATTTAGGTGTGTTTTTTATCTAAGGGATTATTTATGGGTTTTGATTGAGCTTTATAACTTAAGAGTTAAGTTTTCCTTGATCTCGTCAATCAGGGCACAATAACCATTTTCTAATTTTAGATATTCTTTGTTAATGCATCAAAGCCAAAATGTAAGTACTTTCCTAAATCTTTTTCTAAAAATTTCTCAAGCTTTGGACTTCTCTTAAACATTTGAGTTATAATCTAGAGATAACACTTCTCTTTTTTACTGATTCTGAAAGTTTTCTTTTATTGTTGCTCAACAGATGCCGCAGTTGAAGGAGAAGTTAGAAGAAGAACTTGAATGTAATGCCAGAATCATTGCCTGTCGTTTTCCTTTCCCTTCTTGGATCCCAGATCATACAACTGGAGAGGGAATAGACACTGTGTGGGCCTATGATTTGAAACAGTCTAGAAGACGTGAAACAACAATCTTGGGAATTAGACCAGAGGCAGAGTTCTAAATATCTAGTTTGGGTTTGTCCTGAAAATTTCAGTTTTGACTTTACCTGTTAAAGATAAGATTAACATAAAGACAGCCCCAGGATTGGAGATACGGATTCACTATAATAGCTACAAGTACTCTGGTTATCTGGAAGTGCAAAAAGGTTAGTGAAGGGAACTGGGAAAGCATTTTCTTATGTCCTAGTTTTTCCTATTGCTTGCCACGGTCATTTGATAGTTTACAAGATTAAATACTTAACTGTGACTTCAGTTATCACGGTGTGGATTATTATGTTGATACACTTGCAATTGCTAGGGTAACATGTTATGATTTCATTGATCTGCTACTTCAGAGTACAAATTTGGTTCTTCTGGAAACCAGGAAAGCCGTAGAGAACTGGTGTAATCAAATGATAACGTAAGTCTGAAGCCAAAGGAGGAAACCTTCAGGCTACATGTGCTGTTCGATACCAAAGTAATTCAGATACACAGGAAAACATATAGATTATCTTTGTTTACGCCTTCCAGTAGAATCACTTGCCTTCTGGGAGTCACTTGTTTTATTTCTTTCTTGCCCTGCCAGATCTTAGCAAAAAAGTTTCTACGTCACTGAATGAGTAATGTGTTCCTGAAGTATTGTAGAATTTGACCTGTTTGAAAATACTGCAGGTCAGAGTTCTCTAGGAGGCAGACTTTCAAATCCTCTTATTTTTTTGAGACATGAGACAGGTTGTCCCCACAGGCTTTGTGATGCAAAATAAATTGTACCAATTTTGCCAATGCAGCACTTGACTGCTGCAACTCTAATTCTATAGCTTTCTACTTTGCATAAATTTGCTTTCTAGGGAGAAGGAGAAGTGGTATGACTACAAGAGAGCCACCTGATACACAGGTTGCTCAGTATAGTATACTGCACAGTCACAACAGCTATACAGCAATGCCAGCCAAGCTTGTCCAGATTTGTTTGTGAAATGCACATGTTTTGTGAGCTGTAGGCATTTCCATATATACTGGGTGTATGGATGTTCTCTATTTACCTTCTGGAGTCTGTTAAAAGCTGTTACTTAATCTAATATTGCTCTAAGGAAGTTAATCCTCTGTCGGAGTTGCTGTTTATTTCTGACTCATGAGTTCTTGTCAGGTAAGAGGGTACAGAACCAAATTTAAAACGAAGTACCACATTTCAGAAGCCAGTTGAATGAGTGTGGTCTGTTGGGGGAAAAAAATCCCAAAGCCCAGGCTTTGGGAAGGTTTTTCACCTCTAATGAAGGACACAGTTCAGGAGGTGGCAGAAATATCCTGAATTCTCTTTTTTTTTTTTTTTTTTTTTTTTTTTAAAACTTTTGGAGTTTTTTTTTTTTTTTTTT
>VZTM01026451.1:0-13876 GCA_013400555.1 Jacana jacana
TTAGAGGATGCAGTATGGAGTTTCTGCAGGATATGGAAGATGGATAAGAGCTGATCTGGCAAAAACCATCTGGGAATACAGCAAGTAGATTTTTATTGCTCTTGGTTTTCTTTGGGTGCTGAGGCTTTGTTCTTTGCTTCAGAAGGGGTAAGAAGGTTGAAGCAAAATGATAGAGGGGAAGTAAATCTGTATCAGTTTGTGCTATATCAGCTTGTGCTGTATCAGCCTTTTGTATTGTGTGTTTCATGTGGTTTTGGCATACTAAAGCTGGATTTGCTGAAAGATCAACCCATGACTTCAGAGCATGAATAACACCTGGTGGAATAGGGACTGTGCCTTTTTGGATATAAAAGAATGCCTCCTGGGCCACTCAATAGACTGTCATGCAGGGGGAATGACAGCATGAGCATCTGTAAAACTGTCTGTCTCTGTATCACCAGAACAGGCATTGGCTGTATGATAACTTAATTTTTAAAATGTTTTGTGCTGTTGCTGCATCCCACAGCCTGATTCTGCACCCTGTGAGTGGCAAAGTTGCATCCTCTCCCGGTAGAAAAACCTCATATTTAACAATTCTTTGTAAGAAAGAGAAGTTATTTCTCTTAGCAATTTGATTTTCACAATTAGATAACAAAAGATAGTAATACTTTGTTCCCAGATCACACTGTAAATGTTGTAAGCATGAAAATTAAAAAGGTAAGAGAGGCATCAGAGTTTTCAGTGCCACAATCCTCTTCCACAAATGCCACATCCCAAAGGTGAAGTTGCTCACCAGAGTTTCCCAACCTAAACCCACACAAATGTTCATCAATGTGTGTTGGATGAGGAATATTAAATTTTCTAGATACCAACGACCAACTGTAACAAGCACAAATCAAGCACTTTCAAAACTTGTCAATGCTCTCAAAGCCCGCAGAAGCACTGTGCCTTTCACTGCCAGCAAGACCAGATAGATATGGTTAAAAAAATTGTCTTAAATGCATTCCAATTCAGACAAGTAGAAACACTTGGAAAAATGTTTTAAATTAACATCTCCAAGAGAGAGTTGTATAGTCTCTAAACCACAAGCTGGGTCCCTTTGTTAAGAGGGGTTGGGCGAAAGGCAGAAAAAAGCAGTAGCAGGTAACAGAGAAAAACTATTATGTCAGTGCAGAAAAAGATAAAGGTAAAAGAAAGCGCTGTGAAGCTTAAAATATAATTTATGTTTTAGAAAAAGCTGTTAGGGATAAGGAGCAACATCCACGGTCACCATGAAAAAAGTATTGTGCTTATTTGGATTTTAGCTTTGTACCTTAATTAGGGCCTTGATTGGTAAAAAAGTCTGTTTCCTTCTATGATACCTTCACGTAATTATAATAGACTGCCAGAGCAATTTTGAAGCACAGGCACTGCATGACAGTGTCTCCTCACCCTGTTACACAATTCTGTTCTTACTTTCCCTGCCAACCCTGCAGCCACTATAAATTTTTGTGGCAAACTTGAGTATTCAGATCAAAAAACTACATTTCCTCCCCTAGATAGACTTCCCATACCTGTGCTCACAAAGGTAGACTGATATACCTCCAAATCAAAAAGAATTTTGGATATAGGAGGGGGAATTACCTTCAGTACATATATGATCCTTGCTTGAATTGCTCCAAAGAAAGTGCAGAAGAAACACAGATCTTCACAGAGGTCAACCATTAAATGAAGCAACTAGTAAGGGATTTTTAAAGTGGTCAGTGAATCCTAGAATGCCCACACATTATAATTTCATAAACTTCCTATGAAATATTTAGTTCCAGTCATTAGCAGAGACAGACTATCAAACTAGAACAACTCTGTTATAGATATAACAATATGTGGATTTATCCCAGGATATAAGAATTAAAAAACTGTTGGAAACCACTTTTTTACCCCTCCTTATAGTTCGTTTCATTTCATCTACCACTGCATTTCCAAGGTTCTGCTGAACCTATCTCTGAGCAGAGATAGTTGGATTTTATCACAATTAAAAAGGAAAATAAAAGCACCTTCACAAAAGAAACAGCTTCATGTTTGTCTTGAGGGGTTCCGTCAGGCTTCAGTAAGCAGCTAAAACCATTGTTTTGAACTAGCTTTTCCTATCTGAACAAGAGGTTGAAAAACACCCACAATAAAGACCATCACATGTTAATTTTTTATCATCTGTAAATGCAGAAAACTCAGCTGGAGAGAGCATGAATTAATGTCTTTAATAAATGGCTACCTGAATTTAGTTTTCTAAGCACGTGCAGAGGTATCTAATTAACTGCTGTAGTTTCAAAGTTGCTGAGCAGCAGCTAAGTGCTCTTAACTTCTGTTTAAACTATTTAGGCAAGAAATTAAACCGAATAACTTAATCTCTGCCTGTTTTTCTAACGGTCTCATTGCTTCTCTTATATGTGCTTTTTATATTAGTTTTTTGTATAAATAAATAAAAAAATTGTGATAAATAGCATTATCTGATGTAACTTGCTGCGTGTCGTGATTTAGCCTCAGAAGGCAACGAAGAACCAGGTGGCAGCCACTTGCTCTTCGAGCCCCTCCACAGTCAGGAGGGCAAAATCAGAAGAAAAAGGCAAGACTCATGGGTTGAGACAAAGGCAGTTTAACAGAACAACAAAACAGTAACAGTAACATGGATAAAGAAAATATAAAAACACAATTACGATGCCGACCACTCACCGACTGCACCCATGACCATCCCCAACCGTGCACCGCACCACCCGACTTCCTGTCCCCCTCCCCTTCCCGGCCAGCTCCCCACTAGCCCCTGAGCATGGCTCACAGGGGATGGAATACCTGTGCCCTGCTAGGAGAATTAGCCCTGTCCCTCCTGGAACCAGGACACTGTGGTACC
Source organism: Jacana jacana (assembly GCA_013400555.1). NCBI lineage: Eukaryota > Metazoa > Chordata > Aves > Charadriiformes > Jacanidae > Jacana > Jacana jacana. The sequence goes on from VZTM01026451.1 coordinate 2,861, forward strand.
TAAAACTTGCTTGCAGTTTTTATAGCATGCAACAGTGAGATAAATAGAGAAACAAAGGGATTAACACAAAATAATCCAACAGCAGGGGAAGTCCTGTTGTATCTTCCTTGAGGCTCTTAGCTAATTTGTGTCACCCCACTGAGATTTGTTTAAAGAATATTTCACCTACTAATGCTTTCCAGATATCCAAATACAGAGGCCAGATTCCAGGATTTGTAATTCCCACCCCCTTCCCCGTTTTTAATGTATACAGAACAGAGCAATCTCACCTGTTTATACTTCATTAACCCGTACCAACTCAGTTAACTAAACTAAATACTGAGTCACTTGTCATTGCAAGGAGTTTTGTGATTAAAATATTCACTTACAATAGTTTCTTTCTTTTTTCTTCAAATACTGTGGTTTTAAGGAAAATAATCTTCTGTCTGGTGTGGTTTTGGTATCAATGGGAATATAATATCAACTCAGCAAATGCTTTCACTGATGTACACCTATTTAGATAATTTTGGGGGCCCTAAATTTAGCTCTTGTGGCTTCTCAAGGGGTGATAATCCCTATCACCCATTAGCAAGCTTTACAAAGCAGAAAATTTAGTGGGATTGCCGTGTAAGTTTCCAGCTAAATCTGCTTGCAACAAGAACAACCCAGGAAAGGATTATGTTATGATTTCATATAGAATCTCATAAAATTCCTGGCTGGTTTTGTTTTCTAATTATAATTCATACATACATTATGGGACAGTGTTTAACAATGATACACTTAAGGTCTAATACTGAAAAAACGTACATTTGCTATATAGAAGGCAGTCTTCTTCAGATACACCGTGTCTGACTACTGGAGAATACTGAGGGGAATATGGAATGTAGTACACACCATGGAAATAAAACAATGATAGACCCTCAGAAGCATTAGGCTTGATAGCATCAGACAGGAAAATTTTGTCAGTAATGGTTACTGCAACCTTCCTTATGAATGGTTCATCTGCATTTGTCTTTAGCAGCATAAATTTCATTGTACCTTCCCAGCTACATAGGTACAAGGTAAGTACAAGCAACCTAAAGAAAAAAAAAAATCAGTTAAAAAAAGAAGGAAGACAACTGTCAAAAATTTAAGATCATTAGGAGTGGAGAAGAAATTCAGGAGAAAACTTCCTAAATATTATTTTTTTTAAAATTAATGCACCTTTTTTTTTTTTTTTTTTTTATTTGTTTCTTTCTTCTTCAAAAGAGTGTACTTCCTACAGAAGTGCTGGAGAAAGTGCACTTCTGAGAGGATGGAACTAGGAATGTAGATGCAAACAAGGGAAAACTAAGAGAAAGCAAATAGAGTAATTAAAAGAGAGAAGAGCAACAAGTGAGTGATGTTAAACATTAGAAAAAGGAGAACAAGCTTGATACTGCCTTGATTTGTCATGAGGGGAATCTGAACACATTAATTCAGTTTTGGCATTGGAGTAATAGGAAGGACAGCTGACTCCTGTAATACCCATTCAAGTGTTCTCCCTTACCCACAGTTTCATTAATTTCTAAACAGTTGCTGTTTTCCCAGCTGTTGCTTTCTTCTCAGCTTTTTTTTGGTTCACTGGTATCTATCTACACTAAGGGAGGTATTCAACACTAGTATGGGTTTGTTACCTAGCCCCTTACAGGATGACTTAATGCAAACTAAAAAGGGTGTCTATTAGTGTCTGTGAATGACTTTAGTAATAGTCCATAGAGAATACTAGAGGATATACTTCAGCTTCTCAAGGCTTCAGTTTGCATCACAATTATTTGCAGAAAAGTTGTGCTTGTAGTTCAGTTTTGCATATTATTTTCAGCTCCCTCTATCTAGATTTGTCAATTAATTTTTTAGAAGACACTTACAGAAAGACTTTCACAGTAGCACATTTGCCATGAAAATACCCACAGGAGATATGCATTTTCCCAGAACAGAAGGTTTCAGTTAGATGGATTTGCAGGGGAAGCTGTGGTTTAAATACATGTCTTACAATTCCTTGTCCCCACATACACCAGTAATTGAAATGGCTGTACAAATAACAGTTAGCTAGCAATTAAAAATTACAGAAGTTCGATATATTGTTCAATTATTTGCTGGGTTTTCAAAGCTCAGATACAGTAAAACAGCCAGCCATTCAACACAGCTGTGTAAGCTGAAGCCAGTTATTAGCATCCAAATGGCTATGACAGATCCATTTTGCTTCTGAAATTCTTTTATCCTGCACTTCTCCAGTGAGTAGATATTTTATTGATTTATTTATTTATAACCACATAAATAATTTAACTAATAATTGTAAGTCTCCATTTTCCTTTCTAAACCTCAAATACAATAAGGGCCATGGCTAACTCATATATCTTAGAGAATGCAATTACTATTCTTATTATTATTCCTATTATTTAATCATATTCTAAGCATTTCAAAAAAGAAGAGAGTGGATAAAAGTTCAATTAATATTACGGCATAGTTCACAGCAAAATTATATTGATATGGAAGGAAATTTATTTGTATATCACTGACTACAATTGATTTGACTAGTGGTTGTTTAGAGAAAGGGTAAGGATTACATAACAGAAAAAACAACAATATTCAACATTCATTAATAGTTTTTTTCTGTATGCTATGAATCAGACTATAGAAGATATTACAAAAAGGTCAAAACAAAAAGGAACCAAAAAGGTAATATGACATTCTAAATGTCTCTAGATGCCTAGGAAAGCTATTTACAAGATTATTGTGCTTGCTACAAGCTTTTTGAGTTACTATCACAAAACTACTTTCATTTCAAATCTTGTTTCTCATGCTCAGAGCTCTGCAATGAAATATCAGCTTTACTTCATGAATTGGCCCAGCTTGGCCTTCCCCTAAAATCCTTAAAAAAATCCTTAAAAATACATGTGTGCTTTAAGTCCAAACCCAGTTTTCTGGTCCTTTGAAGTTGTAAATGGCAAATGCATAAGTACCATTATTATCAGTGTAGAAATGTGTCCTCTTATTCAAATATTGAGTAAAGAGAGACTCTGCTGTGAAATCCAGTGCTCAGGCTGACCTAGGTATATTCAAGCCAAGGGGGCTGGACATGAGAAGAGCAGGCAGCCTGGCCTGTCCAGGGAAAATCTCCGCAGCTGCAGTGCCAGCAGGTGGGCACAAGGCTCTTAATCCCCCTACTCTCACATCCCATGGCATTGACTTTTGTTGCAAAAAAGAAGTATGTGGTCCTCAAACACTCCTTACAGAGACTAGTTCCAAAAGGCAGGACCTAGAAAACATTTGTGCTGGTTGGGAGAAACTATGTGTACTCTGAAAACTGTTGATTGTGAATAGTAGGTTTCAAAATGAGAAACTAGAGTCATAGTGAGGAAAATGGGAAACTAGTCACCTGAGATCCAAAGTGGTGGGCTGGGGTCAGGCATGAGAGAGAAGAGTCTATATTAACCCTGCCCTGCAGAAACAGACAGCGTACATTGGAGGAACTCCAATTATAATATGCTGTGGAAAACATGACTCAACGGAATTGAGTCTGTGTTCTATAAAAGACAAGTTTTCAGCCAAGGCTCCTAAATACTATATGTGCAACACTGTTTTAAGTCCAAAGTGTCAACATAGAAAAGTTTTAAAAACACATCTGATATGGGAGTGGCAGGGTCCCAAAATATAACTTTTTGAGATAAGTAAGTCTTGTGCTAACACCCATTAGAGCAACCAAGGACATGACAGGCTACAAAGACTAAGAATCATTAATTGCAGAAATTAAGGAACAGTTAATTTATGGTTTATACCCAAACTGTATAGCTGAAAGTACTCTTTCATTACAAAAATAAGATAACAGATACCAAAATGTGTGGTCATATGAATCAGAATTGTACCATTTCCCCAATCTGGTCATCTGTACAAAAAGGCAGGAAACACTGAGCAGCTAAAATGAAGTAAGAATGTAAATGAAAATAAATAAATAAGAAAAAGAAAAAAGATGGAACACAAAATTCACTGTACACAGAAAAGTTCACAGAGATTTCTCCTTTGAATAGAAGAACAGATTCAAGGTACCACCAGAGCAGGGAAATGTAAAATACAGAGTGAAACCAAAGAAAAAAGGAGAGGAGTTCAGAGCCAGTGTGATTCAAAACACTGCAGTCACAGCTGGACTACAACAGAGGCAGAGCAAGAATTAGATAAGACAAGAGACCTTACTGGGAAGAAAATGTGGTGACAGAAAGAATTCCCATGCTGCGAACAGGCTAGTATTAGACAAACAGAAGACAAGTATAAGCAAGCTGCAAGCTTGAGAAGGCAATGGAAGAAGAGATAGATGGAGTTACACTGGAAATAGAAATTGAGGCAAACTCTGCTATGATAGGAAATCACAGTATTGTTGGAAGACTGAAACTCCAGGTGGAAATTACAAAAGAAGAAATGGATCAGTCAAAGGCAGCGAAGGAAAAATGCTTACAAATGTGTAAAACTGAAAAGCCTCAAACCTCACTCTGTCAGAAAAACAGATAAGGTTTTGGGAGACAAACCTTGACAACCGCCACTCAGCATCAGACCCTAAGGAAATAAGAGACAGCCCCTCTAATTAACTTAATGATAACATAAATCCAGGAAAGAAATCAGAAGTATAGACTGCAAATGAACTGCTGAAAACACAAAAGTAATAGCAAGCAATATATCAACAGCAGACATAGCAAAAAGCAGTTTATGTACCATTTTACTCTCCCTGAAAGAGCTGTTCAGAGAAGTAAGGGAAAATAAATCCATCCCAACTGGTACCAGCTTTGAATCATTATCAAAATATTCTAACAAGGGACTTGCAATTACTGCAGCAACTGCAAAGGTGGCTCTGGCTTGCAAGGAAAAGGTCTTTTGCAACATAAAACTGTGTGGAAGACAGGAAAAGGTAGATGTGAAGCTGACAGAGGAAAAAGCTAGAGTATATAGAGCTCACAGGTTACTCAACTCAAAGAGTACAGCAGAAATGCAGAAGAAAGCTGTCTCTTCACATCCTCAAAGGTAATGACCTCCAAATGGCATTTGACAGCCTTTCTCAAATCTCCTTTTTGGAATATTAAATATCACAAAGACAGAAAATCCCCAAAGTTAAACATTTCAATTATCATATGAATCAAACCTATTCCATATACACAACAAATAGAAAGTAAGTGCAGGAAATCTAAAATTATAATTTGTACAACACAAAGGCATGTGAGGAGAAGCATGTCTCTGACTTCTCTCTAAAGTTCTTTCACCAGGCTTACATTTTCTTTCCTTCCATTCTGCAATAGTGAAAAGGAACTGCTAAAAACTTTTTTTCTTTTTCTTAGAAATCACAGTGGGAAGGGTAGAAAATACAAGGTGTCTCCCAGGTTTCCTAAGTCATTTGATTTTGATAGTCTGGTTTTACAGCTTGTTTGCTATGACAGTCATTCTCAACTTGTAAACTACATTAAGATTTTGTTATTGTGTAGTTACCTTCTATATCACCAGGATAAAAAGAAAAGAAAACAAACAAAACCAAACCAAAACAAACAACAACCTCAACAAAATCATATAAAGCCACTTGGCAAAGGTTGGATACTGCATGAATTAAAGCTAATGGCAAAACTCTGAAGATTCAGCAGTTAAACGACTCTGACCTCTGACAGCTTCTGTCAGATACTATTAGACCTTAAAGATGAATACAGATTGCAACATACAGAAAAGTGTTCTATCTGTAATTCCACTAATATCCAGGTACAAAAAAACTTAGGACATTTTTAGATTTTTGTAAGACAGAGAATGATACCAAAACCAGGTGAAATATTTTGCTGAAATCTGTTGATGACTTCTAAGCCAGAAGTAAGTCACTGAAAATTTCCCTGCAGTGCCTATTTTATATAACCCTCTAATAGTATTAACTATTAAGGGAAAGTGGTAAATAAAACTACTATAAAATTGAAAAAAACGTAGACATCTGTTTTGAGTTTGCCAGACAAATGTTGCAGAAAAGTCTTAGAACCCAAGGTCTCTTCATAGAATCACAGAATCATAGACTCATAGAATCATAGAATGGTTCGAGTTCGAAGGTCTCCGCAGAATCTTCTCCAGGCTGAAAAACTTCAGCTCTCTCAACCTGTCTTCATAGGAAAGGTGCTCCAGCCCTCTGATCATCTTTGTGGCCTTCTGCTGGACCCGCCTCAAAATCAATGTCTCGCCAGAGAAGAGCAGAGGGGTAGAATCACAACCAGAGACCTGCTGGCCGCACTTGTTTTGATGCAGCTCAAGATGCGGTTGGCATTCTGGGCTGCCTGTGTGCACTGCCGTCTCATGTCAAGCTTCTCATCCACCAACAGCCCCAAGTCCTTGTCCTCAGGGCTGCTCTCCAACCGTTCTCCATCCAACCTGTATTTGTGCTTGGGATTCCCGTGTCCCAGGTGCAGGACCCTGGCCTTGGCTTGGTTGAACTTCATGAGGTTTGTATGGGCCCACTTCTCAAGCCTGTCTAGGTCCCTATGGATGGCACTTCTTCCCTCCAGCATGTTGACAGTGCCACAGTGCTTGGTGCTGTCAGCAAACGTGCTGAGGGTGCCCTCAATCCCACTCTCCATGGCACTGACAAGGAAGTTAAACAGCACTCATCCCAGTACTAACCCCTGAGGAATGCCACTTGGCACTGGCTGCCACTTGGACATTGAGCTGCTGACCACAATCCTTTGAGGGTAGTCATCCAGCTGGTTCCTTATCCATTGTGTGGTCCATCCATCAAATCCATGACATTCCCATTTAGAGACCAGGACGTTGTGTGGGACAGTGTCGAATGCTTTGCATATGTCCAGGTAGATGATGTCTGATGCTCTACCCTGATCTACCAAAGCCGTGGCAATATTCTAAAAGCCTAGCAGTTTTGTCAGGCATGACTTGCCTTTGGTGAAGCCATGTTTGCTGACACCAATCGCCTCCTTATTAACCACATGCCTTAGCAGAGATTCCAGGAGGATCTGTTCCATGATCTTGCCAGGCATAGAAGTGAGACTGACTGGCCTGTAGTTCAATAGGTCTTCTTTTTCTCCTTTTTTGAATATCGGGGCACATCTAGGCACAATGAGGTATTCACAACCAAAGCATTAATATGGGAAGCTGTGAGTAACTGAAGTAAAGAAATATAAAACCTCTTTTCCCCAGTCAGCTGAAGAAGGCATGACACATGAACATCCAGCTCCTTCAAGCATAAGACTAGCAGCCTATCTAGCTTCCAACTCCCCAACTTTTCTTATTCCTCTTAGATTGCTGCCAGGAAATTGCTGGCTACTGCCAATTGTTTTGCTGTTCTCTGCAGCCCTGACATCTCATCAAAAACTTAATTAAAGCTAACTCAAATTTACAAATACCACATAAATGGCCAGTACCTGCCAATAGTGCTCAGCCAACACCAAAGATAGATAGATTTGAAACAACGCTGGACAATGGCTACTCCCTATATTACACTAGTAGTTTCCTTAATCAGCTGCTACTGTCACCAAAGCACCAGGCTCTGCAATACCACTGTACATCTTTCCCTAACTGCATTGTTCCTTCATGAAAGCATACCTGGGAACTTCTTTTGCCCAGGATTTAAAAGCACTAAAACGCTTTGAAGGACCATAGATAAGAACATTTGTAATTATCAATGTACTTTGCACATACTCATATCTTTAAATAAGATGCAGCAAATTGGAGATGGATTAAATCTCAGGATAATTTTCTCCTCGCTCTGTATTCAATTAGTGCAGTAGCTATTCTGGTTAAATTATCCTTTCTGGTGTTTTTAATTTGAATCTGACAGGGTTCTGAGCTTTTGCCTCTGTGCATGCATGAATTATATCTATGATAAGTGTTTGTTTTCCTCATAAAATTGGGAAGCTGAATTAATATTTATTAGAAGGTAATAGGAACAAATAGCACAAATTATTTTAGGATTATAATTTAATACATAGTTCCATATATGCTACAAGTTTTAGCCACTGATTTGTTCTTTTTTTTTGTTTTTAATTTCCAGAGTCCTTGAAATAGGAAAACAAAGTTCCACAGAAGAAGTAATATTCACTTTGCTTACTGCAAGATCTTAATTAATATGTGCAATCCTGTCAGCATGGAGCCTGTTGAAAGAAATACAACACAAGCAGGCCTTGATGGAAGCTCAGAAGGGACTGTCGTTATCTGTCATAGTAAAAACAGTAAATGTAGCACAATCTCTGGGCTTTGTTGTTGTTGTTGTTGTTGTTGCTGTTGTTGTTGTTATTATTATTATTTCCTGTTATTAATATTCTGTTATTAATATTCCATCTAGTCAAAGGAAATTTATTTTCCTGGGAATTCATGTGTTATATAAAGTAAGATACAGCAGAAATCCCTAGCTTGGAGAAAGATGAAAAAAAGGGCAAAGTATCTTTATTTTATAGTAGCACACATGCACACACACACATGTCAGTTTCATGACCTGTTTTTATTTTTCTGAAAATCTACTTGGCAGGCATCATAATAGAGAGAAAATAAAAGTGATAGCAGCCCAAGGCTTTTCTCTTAAGACAAAAAGCTCTAAGTTTTCAGAACAGCTGCCTTTTATAGCCTTTTCCCCTTTATTATTTTATAAGAAATTGATGGTTGGATTACCATTTTTAGTGTATAGATGAAACAGGCAGCCATGCACACTGATCAGAACCAAGAGAGCTTTGACAGGGCAGAGACATCCTCAGCGTGATTTTGGTACACACCAGGGAGAAATGAGCTACGAATGCCATCTGCTGGAGGAAGGATTTGCCAGGCCAAGAAGCAATGCTTCACAACAGCTTTGGGCTGGGCAACAAATATCCCTGTCAATGAGACATTGCAAATCATGAAAGTTTTGCCCTGTGTAGCCCGTCAGCTCTGTCAAAAGAAGCAACAGTCAGTGCTCATCATGAGGGCAGTAGTCTGTTCCCCTTCATTTTTTCTGGTCCTGTCTTTGAATCCAGTATTGCCCAAGGAATCTCTGGACAGCTGTGTGATAACAGACTGAAATAATAAGCAGAGAAGGGAAAAGCATAAAAAGACAAAACAAAATACATTCTTTTGATTGTGGGTAGGAGACCAAGACATCAATAGGTCCTCTTTTCATACCAGTACCTTTCTGGTGACATACGTCTGTCATCACACCCAGGTGATAACCTTAAGGAGAACCATTCTCTCCAGATTTAGTAAACTACAGCAGGTCCAAGGTGTTATGTGTTGTTAAGATGACAACTAAAGCTTTCTCCTGTAAAGGTAATTTGAAGACTTGCTGTTTCCTTTGGGAGCTGGACTGAAGAACATCATTCTAAGGCACTAACTATGCTAAGGAACATGGAAAATAAGGAGGTGAGGTTACAGTCAACATGACTTCACTGATGGTTAATTGGCCTTTTACAGAAAGACAGCTTGGACAGGCTTGGGAGGTTGGTCTGTGTGGATCTCATGAAGGCCAACAAGGCCAAGTGCAAGGTCCTGCACCTGGATCAGGGCAATCTCGAGCACAGATAAAGGCTGGGCAGAAAAGGGATTGAGGGCAGCCCTGAGGAGAAGAACATGAAGTGTTGGTTGATGAGAATCACAACATGAGCAGGCAGTATGCAATCTCAGCCCAAAAAGCCAAACACATCCCAATCTGCATCAAAAAAAGTGTGTCCAGGAGGTCCAGGGAGGTGATTCTGACCCCCTAGTCCCTTCTGGTGAGATACCACCTGGAGTACTGAAGTCAGCTCTGGTCCGAGTCCAGGGGAGAACCACGAAGATGATCAGAAGGTTGGAGCACCTCCCCTCTGAAGACAGACTGAAAGAATTGGGCTTGCTCAGCCTGGAGGAGAGAAGACTCCCTAGAGATTCTGCACTGGCCCTTCTGTAGGCCCTTAAAAGAGGGGCTATAGGAAAGCTAAGGAGAGACTCCTTAGCAGGGAGTGTAGTGATAGGATGAGGGATTAGAGTTTTAGACTGAAAGAGGGGATATTTAGATGAGATATTAGGAAGAAATTCTTTACTGTGAGTGTGGTGAGACACATGTTGTCCAGAGAAGTTGTGGATACCCCATCCCGGGAGGTATTCAAGGCCAGGGCAGCCTGGTCTGGTGGGAGGTATCCCTGCACATGGCAGGGTGACTGGAACTAGGTGATCTTCAAGCTCCCTTCCAACTCTAACCAGTCTACAGTTCTATGATTTTATGCTGGAAATTTCCAGAAGTTATGAATTGCTTTGATCTAGTCAGCTAGGATCCTTTTAAATCAATAGAGAAATCAGGTGCTTTTACAGAGAAAGATAAATTTAAACAACTAACACAGGAAGGGACAAACAGCCCTGTAGGCTATTGAATAAAGACAGCAGGTGTATGCTATGCAAGTTGCTTTCCATTGATTTCAGCTATCTGGTTAGTACTTTAAAACAAATCCCACTTTACCAGTCTCCCCAAATCAGCAGGATTTGGGGGGAGCTGGCTGTGAGTGATATAGTATTATTTGATTTGTGTAAAAGCTACTGTTAACCCATTCTTACTGGATAAATGACTTTGTTAATTTCATCTTTATAAAGGTGCTTTTCCTTCTCAAACAATGAAGACAAAAGCCTCAGCAGCCAGCACTCCATGAGGTAGTTACGGTCATCACAGCTAACATGAGAATTTGAGGTCCCTTCTCATCCAAACCGAGTTAGTTACAGAATATTAGATTTGAGGATTGATCCATTCTGTAGCAGTAAATCCATATTCATTCAGTGAAAGGAAAGAGAGGTGAAATCCAGGCACTCTGCCATGTTAAGAAAGATTCAGGCTTAAAACTCATCTCTGAACTTGGCAGATCTGGGACTTAATACTTCTGATCTTTACAACCCAGAGGAGCTCCTCTCTGTTTTTCTGTGCCTCACGTCTCCCCACCTAAGACACTTGAGCTCTCTTTGCCCCAAATCCAGTATGAACCAGACAAGTAAGTCTTCCCAACTAATATTACTCAGGTAAAAAAGACATTGAAACATTCCTCCTTACTTGCACGTAGCTATGGACAAAAT
>VZTM01026452.1:5344-18644 GCA_013400555.1 Jacana jacana
AGATGATGCAGTAGACATGATTGAAAAGAACTTGTTTACCAAATAGATTCTACACATTTCTGACTGGTTGCTAGAATTTCAGCTTGTATTTTCTTTACATTTACAATTTAGTTTTTTTTTGGGGGGTGTGTGTGTGTTACATTTTGTATTTTCAAATGAAGTATCTAAGTAACTACAGTCTGACTATTCTGGTCCTAAACATTAAATGACTGTTAAACATCACACAATGTAATTTCATTCATGCTTCTAATTACTACATAATTTTGGCATCCAAGTCAATCTATTGTTCTTAATCTAATGGGAGCACAGTTTTAATGCCATGATCCTAATCTGTGTGAATAACCAAAATTAAGGTTTTTGTAGATATTCCCAGTGTGAAACCAGACTGGTGACAATGTTAAGGTTCCTGGGCTGGAGTTCTTCTTGCTACCTACCCAGGTTAACATGTTACATGTATTTGTTTTTCTTCTGCACGTGATGGATTTCTCACAGCAGTCGGGTGGCTACAGACCTTGGTGCCATGGGTTTGAAACCCCTTAGTTTTGGGTAGGTTTGTATATGATGTTCTGGATTTTGAGAACATTATTTCAGGTTTTTTTCCTCATTCAGTGGTATGAATGAGGAAATATCCCCTCATAGCTGCTGCATATGGGGAACAAAACAGAGAGAAATGATACCCTTAAAAAATATGGATCAGCAGACTGTGACTGAGTCAGCTCACAAGAGGTTTCAGCTGCAGGCAATATTGATGCTGGGCATCCATGCCACAGTTCAGCTGGGCACCAGAAATTCCCCAAGCAGTTTCAGATCGAAATCTGGTTTCTGTTCCTGTCATGAAGTATTGTGCAGTGCTCATGTATTCTATTTGTATGACTTCCATAGCGTGAGAGGGGTCTGTGAAGTACATCAGGTGAAAGACTCCCAGTAAAACCAATTTTATTCTTATTCTGGCCATTTTACCTGTTCTTTTTAATCTTGCATAGATTCTTGGAGACTCATTCATTTTGGTCAAGCAATATTTGCGGTTCAACCCAGGTTTATTGCATAAGAATCTCGTAACAAGCTCTTCAGGATCAGTTAAGCTTGTTGTGGCATCATGAATCTTTGATGTGAAACTGGTGTGGGGAACACTTCCTGGTGTTGTTACAAATTTTTTAAAAGTACTCCTGCAACTAAATGCTGCACAAGATCTTTTTTTCATAGGTTGTGTCATGGAGCTTAGAGTTGTGTGACCCACACAGCTCACAGTTTAAATATTGTCATGCAGATTCTGCATGTTGTTGCTGGTTGAGGAAGTATGCTTGTGGAAGAGCATCTGAGGTACCCAAATCTCAGATGTGTCAAGAAATAAGATAATGGGCATTACCAATACTGGTGTCAGGTTGTCCTGGAAGCCAGCTGCAAGTCAAAATCAAGTCTGTAGTGGAATCATCTACTCTATGTGAACACTGGTTCTCATCCACCTAGGAAATAGCCCCTTACTTTCTGTCATTGTGTCACCTCTTGTACTTGGCCACAGGGTGGTTAACCTCTAGGTGCTAGATTTTCTTTTAATAATAACACTGTTATTATAATAGTTGAAGTTAGAAGATCTATGAGGAGGAAAAGGTTTATATTTGCAAATAGCTAAATTAACCTACACGTACAACTGAGAATTTGCATTCATCTGCCTCCAGACAGGTACTCACCGCCCCGTGACACTGTCTAAGCCAAAGGTGGCTCCTGCTTTCTGCTTTGCCCCTTCACATGTTCCAACGTTCAGAGCAAGACCTTGCCCCTCCTGAGGCATCCATTTCCATAAAAACCTGATGTGCATATTGGACAGTAGCCATGACACTGTCCAGTTCCTGATGTGAGTTACCAAGGAATCATGGTGGACAGTAGGTGTACTGGCCCCTCAGTTTGGCCATAGTCTCAGTAGCCTCAGTAATCTAACTGGTAAACTATACATTTTATCATAGTAGCTTGATTTTGTGGTTTTCTGTTGTCCAAAAGTCATCGAGACTTATCCAGAAATATATGATACAATTCTTTTCAACTTAGACAAATAAATAATGTACTCTACATTTCCAGCGGACCATAGAATAATAGACTTGTGCCAAACAGGTAATAGGTCCCCAGCTTGATGTGTTTATAATTTCAGTGCACTGAGGAAAAAACCTAAGTTCTACATGAACACAGTATGTGATAAAGTGGGGTCTTGTGACAGCACTTCTAATATTTCATGGAGATGGCTAGCCAGACATTTCCTGGAAAGAGGCTGCAATGTTTTGGTATTATTTTTCATCTTACAGTCTTCAAATAAGGTCTTATTGGTAGCATTCTTTCAAAGGTTAGTTTAATGTAGATTTTTTTTTACATTTATTTTACCTTAGGGATTTTATGCCTAAAATGGTACTCTATTTAAAATGTATCATGTGTACATAAGATTCTGTTGGAAACCACGTCGCTAATCTCCATGAGCCTCTAAAGGAAGGGTTAACATTTTCCAAGCTCATTTGGAGGGAGGAAAAAAAGTTGTCTAAACCTGCTTTTTATAGCCACTGCTTCAAACAAAACTAATGTCGTACTTGGTGTTCTTGCTTATTTGAAGTATCTTTGAGCAACGCAGTGTTCCTTTGACTTTGGATTCAGTTCTTGCTGATTTGTCTGTAGGTTTCAGGAGGATGGTTAATGTAACTGATATAAATACATAGGCAGATTTCTTTTCTATGACTGACTTTGGTTCAGATTAGGCAAAGGCAATTTCTTTCCATTTCCTTTTGTATTGACAACCAGTATAATGTGGATGGGAGCTCTGCTCTGCAGTTGAACAAATCATGGCTGCCAATTACTTTCTCCATGTCTGACATCTGAGGTTATTTTATAAAGGGCTGGTTTTACCTCTGGGCATGTGATGGAGTTAAACCTTCGTTACTAATGCCAGGTCCCAATTCTGTAATCTACTGCATGCTCACAAGCTGCTGAGCAGGCTGCAGGGGTTTGTCGTAGTACAGGCTCTTCCTTGTGCTGAGCAGGGCTCAGACTTTCAGACATGCTGTCTTTGGTTTCTAAAAATAATAAATAATAATAGTGTGGTGGTTTTTCATGGCTGATGTTCACCAAAAAAGGTACTAAAAACCCCCCACATTGCAGATTATTAGTGCAAGAAATGAACATCATATTTGCTGGTTCACAATACATAACTGCAGCTATCTATTCCTAATGTCCTGTAAGAGTGCCTTTGTTTTGAAAGATTTGTCTTTCCTGTAACAGCTCAGTATTCTCAACTTAATACTTCTTTGCACCCAGCTCAGAAATTACAGGGTATACAAAACATTCTCTGAAATGAATTCAAACTTTTAAAACTTACTATGTCTAGGTGAGATAGATTTAAGATTACTGAGGTTTCTGGTTGGAATACTTGAAGCAGAAATCTATACTCCATTATGGTTTGTAACATTATGTGACCTGAATTTTCTGAGTATTTTGCCCTTCAAATTAAAGATAGTATTTTAATACTATTGAAAAGTCTTCTGAAGACTTTTGTAATATGGATTAAGTTGTGTAACATTCAAACAAAATGAAAGATAGAAAGGTAGTTTAGGATTTTGTATTTTTTTATTTATAGCAACATAAAGATTCACATCAAATAATAAATTGAAATAGGCAATAAAAGGGTAGTTTTGGGGAGAACTGATCAGTGAAGTTATATGTACATGTAGTCAGCCATATTTCTTGTATGTAGGTTATTCTTTGCATTTGATTATCTTAGGCAAAGCCATTCCCAGTGCTTTGCATTTACAGATTTGTCTATGTTGTGGTGCACTTCAAATAAAGTTCTCCCTGGACAACATCTATAGGATCCCATTGCAGGAAATAAAATAGAATTACAGATCTATGCTGACTTATTGGGGAAAAAGCTGAAGATATATTTGTAAAAAATCTTCTAGAAAAAGACAGGGAGAAACTTATGTTTCCGTATTAATAAATCTGATATTGTCTTTCAGTAATGTTAAATATGAGGAACAGCTCAGTGTTGTGCACAGCTCCATAATATATTAGAACTGGACCTAATAAATTACAGCAATAGCTTCTGATGTTTTACCTCCTCTAATATAATCCTCAAGCAGTCAAATACTATGAGTATGACATGTAAAATGCATCACTTTCAAAAAATCTCAAAAAAATGTAGCAACGCTATACAACTGAAGTGTAACAGTACTTACGCTGGATGTGCATTTATTTATATTCATAGGATCACAGAATGGTTAGAGTTGGAAGGGACCTTTAAGATCATCTAGTTCCAATCCTCCTGCCATGGGCAGGGACACTTCCTACTAGACCAGGTTATTTGAAGCCCCATCCAGCCCGGTCTTGAAAATTTTCAGGGACGTGTGAATGCACAACTCCTCTGGGCAACCTGTTCCAGTGCCTCACTACCCTCACAGTAAAGAATTTCTTCCTAATATCTGCTCTAAGTCTACCCTCTCAGTTTAGAACCATTACCGCTTGTCCTATCACTATACTCTGTGATAAAGAGTCCTTCCGATCTTTCCTGTAGTACCTCCTTAGGTACTGGAAGGCCCCTATAATGTCTCCCCAGAGTTTTCTTGTCTCCAGACTGACCCCAACTCTCTCAGCCATCTTTACAAGAGTGGTACTCCAGTCTTCTGATCATCTTTGTGACCCTCCTTTGGACCTGCTCCAGTGGGTCTATGTCTTTATGTTGAGGGCCACAGATCTGGACACAGTACTCCAGGTGGAGTTTGATGAGAACGGACTAGAGGGGCAGAATCACCTCTCTCAAACTGCTGGCTCGGCTTTTTTGATGCAGACCTGGACACTGTTGGCTTTCTGGCCTGCAGGCACACATTTCTGGGTCGTGTTGAGCTTCTCCTCCACCAACCCCCAAGTCCTCCTCAGGGCTGCTCTCAATTCATTTTCCTCCCAGACTGTATGTGTGCTTGGGATTGATGTGATCCAGGTGTGGGACCTTGCACTTGGCCTTGTTGAACTTCATGTGATTTGCACAGGGCCACCCCTCAAGCCTGTCCAGGTCCTGCTGGATGGCATCCCCTCTCTCCAGTGTGTCAACTCCACCACAAAACATGGTTTCATTGGTAAATTTGCTGAAGGTCTTCTCAGTCCCACTATGTCACCAACAATGATGGTAAACAGTGATGGTCCCACTGCTGACCCCTGAGGAACACTACTTGTTACTGGTCACCACCTGGACATTGAGCTTTTGACTGCAACTCTTTGAGTGTGATGATCCAGCCAATTCCTTATCCATCAAGGGGTCCATCCATCAAATCCATATCTCTCCAATTTAGAGACAAAGATGTAGTGCTGCAGAGTGTCAAATGCTTTGCATGATTTCAAGGAACTGAATGTATATAGATGGTATATTCACAAGTAAAGAGGTGTTATATTCACATATGTATTTGTACATTTTGTAAGACTGTATTTTCCTGGTTATCCTAGACATTGGATTTTTTTGTCCAACTATCATGTTTTATTCATATACACCAAAAGTGTCAATTGCTACGTTTTCTGTAAGACTCTATGACACTGGTTGTAACTACATAGTGTAGCACCTTAGCATAGATTGCCTTATTTAAAGATTTTCATTGTTTTGCTGATAAAACCAAAATATTATTTAATGGAATGGTCTGTTACAGGCTTGCATGCTGATAATGGCCTAGCAGATAATATGAATGTTACAGTGTCAAACAGAGTTGCCTGAGATACAGGGTAGTAGATACCGAGACATTTTTCAGTCTCAGCTTTAGGTTGGGCATTCTAGTTACTGAGCACAGGAAGGAATTGAAAACACAACTCAGCAGGCAACAATTAATTACATTTTCTTTGTCTGAACTGTTGTTTTCTTGTTCTTGGCTGCCAAACATTGAGATTTCCCCATGTATTTCATCAGTTGTTTCCCAGTCCCTTGGGCTTAGCAGCATATTTGGTAATACTTCTCTGGTTGTTTCAAGCAGAGTGGTTGATGGTGGCTATGAAATTTGGCTTTACTGGCTGGTCCAGTTTTGGTGAAGTCAGAATAAATTCCTACTGCTGACAAGTCTTCTAGAGCTGGTTTTTAAGCATCTCAAACTGCCTTGGCGCTTGGTGAGTGTGAACATTCACACTGTATTCCTGCCAAACGTGGAGTAGGACAACTGTGAGCACAGAAAGGCAGCCAGAAGTATTGAATCAGAGCTGTGAAAAATTAAGTACCTATTTTCTCTGTGCTTCCAGACTCTATTTTGCCAAAACCTACCAACTTGACCTCTGCCTTGCTAAATTTTACTAATAACTGCAAGTAATATTACAAAAGTTGTTAATAAAGACTGCATATTTATTGATTTTTATTTTTTATCTTTTAGTTAGAAAGCTGTGAAGTTTTGCATCTACTTTACAAATGTAGAGTAATTAACTGAGCATCCTAGAGCTCTGAAATGCAGAGAGCAAGGGTTTAGGAAGATTGCAGAAAGGAAATTACAATCAAAACATGAAAAGGTTAAAAACATTAACATATTTTTCAAGGTTGGTAGAGTTAAGGAAAGATCTTTGTCAGATATTTGGCAGTACTGAGTTTATACCGTAACACATCAGCTTACTTTATCTTTCAGAAGTTTCTTGAGCCAGAACTTTTGTAATCCCATTAGTCTTTCACGAGACAAGCTTCCACTTGAGTTTGGAAGGACAAATCTGTTTTTACATCTTACCATCACTAAGAACTAAATACATTTGTGGGCATCGCTTCTGCTGTTTGCAGGATCCATTCACATGGTTAAGTGAACTGTAATGGTGGAATCAACAGTGCTGTGATCTCTGCTGGGGCTGCATGGTAAGCACTTTATGGCATTCTTAAGCACAATCAACATTTCATGTTTTTCGCTTTCCAGTCTCAGACAAAAATAATTCTGTAAAATTCAGGGCAAAAATGTTTCTGTCTATTATTTTACAGGCGAAGAACAAAACTTAGTTTCAACTTTGAAGAAATGACATGGACTCATTATTTTAATTGAAAGAAAGGATCCTTTCCCTGTGAAAATTAAATCCTACATGGTTTGCTATTGCTTTTCAAACTCATCAACCTGACAGTGAAATCGTGTAATCTGGTAATAGCATGCCTGGGGCTTATTGCATTTTTTTGGACAGTGGTATCAGCAGATGATGTGCTCTGGTGATTTTAATCACTTAGGGTTTGATTCGGATCCCACTGACCTGCAGAGTAACTTCGTTGATTTCACAGGAATTACCATAAACCTCTCCATGTAAATGGAATCTGTATTTATGGTTCCACTACAGGATCTTCAGAAGTTACCAAAGAAAGGAAGGTGTGGATGACTTTTCCATCTCGTCGTGACAGCTTTCTTATTCAAATCTCATTCATCTCTGATCAGTTGTTAAAATTCTTGTATATCTGTCTGTGTGTTTCTACTGACAACTCAAGGTCATTGTGATAAATGCACACTCCAGATGACTTTTCATTGTCTTGCAGCCAGTTTGAGATGCTTTAAGGTTCTTGCAGCTTGTCAGTAGAATTTCTCTTTATTCATGAGCTTTTGCACAGACTTTATAGACAGTTTGAAACTGATATGAATATATTTTAGTGCATCTGAATGGATGGAGTAGTTGGACATGTTCTAGAATACTTTTTGGTAAATGACCATAAATAAACTAAACTGTTGAAATGTAGTTTCTGTTTGTGCAATAATTTTTACCATTTTTGTCCATGGGAGATCTGTCTTCATATCAGGGACTAAAGTGTTAGCTTTGTACAAAACAGATACTTAGCTTGTTCACAGCAGATTTTATAGCACAGATGTCTTCAGCAGCACAGACATGAATATTTGCGATTTAGTAAAGATTTTTCTTAACACTGAAGGCTTGCTCTTCAGATTTTAAAACAAACTCTCCACAGCAGACCCTTCAGTAGTTTTGTAGGTTTTTTTTTAATGTGATAAGACCAGTTAATTTGTTGCTGAGCCTAATGTACAGTTGGTTTTTTCATTTAGTTTACTGACCAATGAAGATGAATGGGAATCTGTGCCTGTTTGTTACTTGTGCTTCTCAACATCTCCCAAAGAAGTATTTTAAAATTTTGAATAAAAAGTGCTAATAGATGAAGGTCTGTCTTAATAACTGCTGACTATTACATGCAATAAGTATTTCTAAAACCCTGAAACACTGGCATGTTTATGGTTAGATCAACAAAATATTTGAAGTATACTCCTGATCAGTGCTACATCACAGTACTTCTAGGTCTCCAGTATATAAAGGATACTTCAGATCTCATTCTATTGCTTATGTCTGCCTCAGAGTAGTGTTTGTTCTACAGGAAGGGATGTGATGATGGTCCTTTTTGTTCCAAGGGCTTCAGCTGCAGGACAGCCCTGAACTGTTCCCCTCCTCAGCTGAGGTCTACACCTTCTTTTAACACATGACCAAAGGAGGAGGAGTGGTGCACAGTCTATGCAGTCACAAAAAAAGAGTTGGTGGAGTCTGCCCGGACCCTGATGAGCCAAAAGTGTCATACTCTTCAGAGAGAGTGCAAGATGTGGACTTTGGTCTGTCAGCAGTACGGGTGCTTGTGTTCCCCGTGGCTTGCCAGTGTGGCTGCACAGCAGCCTGCTGCTCAGGCTACCAAGGGTGGAAGCATTCCTAAGGAAATGTTTTGAGGGTTCTCTGAGCATTCACATCTGAGCATCCACCAGGGCAGACTGCACTGCAACCCCAGTTTGGACTGAGATGCAAGATAACTTTTGAGCAGTATTTTTCCTAGGACAAGTATGGCACTTTGGGGGCATGTGTGAAAAAAAGAATTTTATGTGTGTTCAGACTTCAAGTGCCTGCAACACGCAGTAGGGAAGGTCACCCCTACCTTCTGCCTCATTTCCATTGTGTGTCTGGCCCTTAGTGGCTGCAGAATAAAACAAACAGAGCAACCCAGAAGAGAAAGTATCTAGAAGTGTTTGACCTAAATGATGGCTTTATCTTTGTTTGCACTGCCAAGTTATTTTTCTTTGTCACTGAGGGAAGGGGTGATAACGTGTCCTAGCACTTCTGATCTCTGCACAGAGGAAAAAAACCAATGCAATTATTAAAGCTAGAGCATGACACTGTGTAGGAAAGACCTGCTCTGTGAGTCTGTAGAAGTCTCCATGTCCTTTCTAGGAATTCCTGTCTGGTTTTCCACAAATTTACCTCTCATCATTCTAGGTGTTTACTCTTCCTCATTCTTCTTTTTCCTCATCCTTCCCACCTGCTTTCTGGGAATTTTCCCTATGCTGACCCATAATTTTCCCTGATGTGTTCTAGGAATTGCCAATGTGCCTTCCCGAAATTCTCTCTCTTAATTCCAGGAATTTCCAGTGCTATCCAGGAAATCTCCCTGTCCCCTTCCTAGGAGTTTTACCTCTTGTGTTTCTGGGACTTTTATTCATGCTTTCTGAGAAATCTCTCCTCCAGGGAGGAATTCTCCAGGGGCTGTGTAGATTTTCTCTCTGTCTTTTGTAGGAATTTACCTTGTGTGTTTTAGAAAATTTTCCTTCTGTTTTCCAAGACATTTCCTATGTGTTTTGTAGAAATTTTCCACTTGTTTTTGAGGAATTACCCCATTTATTTCTATGAATTTATCACAGGCTTTCTTGGAATTCATCTTTACTATTCTGGTGATTACATAATTTTGCTTAAATTGAAGGTAAAACCACACTCCTTATGAATGTTGATGTATTAATTTATTAACTAATAGGAACAATTAATTTTTATCTTTTATACTGAGGCCTTTTGTGTTGAGTATTTTTTGCAAGAGGGTAGGATTAGTTCCAGCATTTATTTTCAACGAATGGTGCACTGTCAGATTTTGGGAAAATCTACGTAACATTCAAAGGTTTTCTCTGCTTATTAGAGCAGCTTGCAGTAACGTACATGTAGGCAGAAGCATTCTCCTGCTTTTGCATGCACATATTGCCAGCTGCAATGTGGTCCTGGCACTGCTATTGTGTGTTCTAGGTGTTGCTCTTTTCTAAGTAAGATTGCAGGAGGAGGCCGCAGAATTAATTCTTAGCTTTTGCAGTACATGGCTTCCTGTAAAAATTGTTTTTCATGTATTAATATTTTACATTAATTGTGATAAGTGGCATTATCTTAATTTAACAGATAAGGAAAATTGTGGCAGGAGGGTGATGTAACTCCTCAGCTCCCAAAGGAGGTGCTATGTGTGAGATAAGACTTAATTTCTGACTCAGTTTAGAAGCAAGTATGCCAAAAGTAGAAATGACTAATCAATAAGGCTTAACCCCCAGCATTCTGGTTTGTTTGGGTTTTTAGTCAAGTTCAAGTATTGTAGATGCTAAAAGTCATAGAAAAATTGAACTAAAAGATCTGGGGTGTTAGGTTCTGATATATGGGCCAAGAAGCTCTTGCCTTTCAACACCAGAAAGTGGGAATTCCTAGTGTGTGACCATTCTGTATTCACAACAGACATCATGTCTAATGGTGTATCTTCCTTGACTAGTAACAACTATATTGATGTGAGCTCACTTTCCCTTTGGATCCCTCACTATTGTAACTCGGATCAAAAGCACCTAAAAATACTTCTAGGTTTGGAAGGAAAAATAGCTTCAAGCTGCTTTTCAATCATACCGTTAATTCACAATGGAAGAGAAAGTAAACTACAAATAAGATAGGGAAGTGCAGAAGCTGTCATGTAACGTTTCCTCCTCTGTTACTTCCCTGTTTGTACCACCTGCATATTATATTGTCCTTGCTTATTAAAAATAAAGCAAATATTCATGTGTTCCTCCTATACAGCTTTAGTTGTATAAAATGTGCATTTGCCATAGTTGCTTGGAGTGCTTAAAGCAGATCATTCACTGCTTGAGTATTTGATATTTTGTATATTTATTACCAAAGAATACCTAATAACTGTACTCTGCAGTCCAGAGTTCTCTCTGTTCTTGCTATACATTGGATTCCTGTCAGCTGTTCTCATTTGTAGCTATCCATAGGGCTGTCTGTTCATTCTTTAATTAGTTAAAAATCTGTTTTTATAGTTTCTAGTTTAAGTGATTAATAAAACATTGCAAAATAGGTTAGGTGCACACAGATGTTGTGGTAGGGTTTGCTTGATGGCTTGTCCTGTGGTACTGACATTCAGAAGGGTCTGAAAAAAGGGCACATGACTCTCAGAAGTGATTAAAGTATTGAGAATAGGAAGTTTAGGAATAGGAAGCAAAAACTGATGTAGGGATGTAGGAGCAGGGTTTTTTTCTATTTTCTTTTTCTTTTCTATTGTCAGTAGTCTGATTTAAAGCAGCTGTAGGTCCATCTGACCCTTATTTATTTATTTTTATTTTGAACTAATCTTTTAGTAGTAGTAATTTCTTGTGGCTAGACAAAGAATTCACAAAGATTTTCTGGAAAAGCAGTTCTTCCTTTTTCTTGCACAGTCTTACTGACAGTATTAAAAAATGTATTCTTCAGTTTGTTGATTTGTCAACAGATGACTTTACTCAGTTCAGAATTTTTAATGCAAAAATTTTGTCCAGAAGCAAAATTCAAGATTTTAGCCTTTCTTTTAATATTTTCAGAATACCTTCAAGAGAAGAAAAATATTTCTATGTATCATTAAGTTTATCTCATCTTTGTGCTAGTCATCACATTTTTTTTTCTTGATAAGTTTCAGAGAATCAAATGCTGTATTAATTTTATCATATTACAGTTAAAAATTTCTGAGATGGTAGGAATAAGAGTACTAATATTGTTAGAGACTTAAATATGGAAATTGGCTATTAATCACATTTCATGCAAATTGCAGAATGTAGGATATTGAGTGAGATTAGAAGCTATCTCTCATTATAAAAGCACTATATCAGAAAAGAACATTTTCTTAAGTAGTTTTTGCCTGCATATAAGGATTTTGCCCTATTGTTTTCTAATAAGCCATTTGTCATTCAAAAAGAAAGTCCTAGATCTGGGATGTGAAGGTATCAGGAGGAACCAAAGCATTTAAGGATGTTCAAATGACATCTGCATGAATCTCTCCTAGGTGCATCAGCGGTATTGGGCAGAAACCTCCTTTTGCAGAATTCCTACTGAAAATGTGGTCCTCGTTTTTCTGGTCTGCAGAAACACAGGCTGTACACTCTCAGCTTAAGGCAATGTTTTCCCTTTTCTTGAAATTTGGATCCTTCGTTTATCTCATTTGTCCATCTTGGTCTCTAAAATGCTGCCACCTTTGTAGTCTCTGTGGGCTGAAGGTAGTTAATTGGTCCCTGGTTAATCCCCTAACACTTTCAGGTATTGCTTCTTCTCTGTTCTCTGCTGTGGAAGAACTGAGCTCTAGCTTTCTTGCCTGAAAATGTTTAGATAAGCACATCTTCTTTAGTGCTTTTTAACTCCCTCTGTCCTTTTTTGCACGGCTTCTTTTTTTGAGAAAAGTAAGCTTAGAAGAATTATTTGCAAATCAGTAGCTCTCCAGGGGAATTACAAGTGTATCCAGAAATACTTGATTTCATTATGGCTGTCTTGGCAGTACTGCTGAAGTATGTCCTCACATGGTGCCAGTTAAAAGCAAAAGTTTCTTTTTTTTTTGACACCCCAGATCAACAGCTTCCCAGGTTTAATGAAGCACTTTGAAATCCGCTAAAAATGTCTTGTATACCATTTGCTTTGAAGGAAAAAATCTATTACAGTTTTGAACTGTCTGGTGGAAAAAATAAAAAATGTGGGTTTTTTTTTTTTTTTTTCCTTTTTTTTTTTCCCCCCATCTCTGAATACGACCAGTAATCTGTAGATAGGCAAGCCAAAGGAACATTTTTGACTATGCTTTTTGGGGTTTTTTGCAGATCTTCTCTCCAAATCAGTATGCTGTGTTATGTCAATCTACTTACTCGTTGGTGCAGCAGACAGCTGTAGTTAGAATACAAGGCTTTTTTGTTCCACCATCCCACTCTCTTCTCAGGTTTTATGCTGTATCTTCAGGCAGAGGTTATGTTGCTGCCAGTCTCTGTGCTTTTATTTAATTTGGGCAGAGCCTTTGTAAGACTGAAGAGATAACTGAAAACAGTAGGGGGAAGACCATAAAATATACCAAGTGCACAGCCTTGTTTGAACCAAACAATGTTGTGGTTTTTTCCCCTCATTGCAGCAAAGATTCCACGTGTTCTGGAGGTGTGTTAGCAGGGGCATCCAGCCAAGCAGCCAGTTACAGAGAGGATAACACATAGACTCAGCTTTGGAAAGGTCCAGCATGCACAGAGGAGGTAAGCAAACTGGAATCAGACCTAGCTTTCTTTGGTATTTTTTT
>VZTM01026453.1:14935-30791 GCA_013400555.1 Jacana jacana
ACAAACAAACAAACAAACAAAAAACCTCTAGGAATAAGGTAAATTCCACTATGGTGGAAAGCCTAAATTCCTTCTACCCTAAAACTACCATCAGCTGAAAACTACTTTAGTGTGCATTGCACTTGAGGGGGTTTCAAACTTGAAAAGCTGCCTGACAGTGGTCAGAAATATGTTTTGAGACGTCAGCTCTATGAAGTAACAGAATTATGTGAAATTGTAGCTGGAACAGAAAAGCAGATAAGAATACCCTTGAACTTGGCTAACTTCTGAAGTAGTTATTCATTCCAAACAATCCCAGCTGTTTTTACTGCTCCAGAACTATTGTAAAATGTATATTTTGAAAAGTCTTCAATTAGGGAAAAATTCCAACTAGACAATGGGTTTTACATTTCAAGAAGTTTAATTCTAGTGGTCCTCCTGGTCCCTCAAATGAAAAAATCCTCAGTATATTTATAACTATGAGAGAAGATAATCATGGAACTGCAAAATTTTAAGTTCATTTTTAGATACTCAACAGTTTTCAAAGCTCATTTTTACTAAGACATGCTTAAAATAATTCAAAAGAAATCCAAGGAAAATTAATTGTATTTTAATTAACTTAGTTCTGCCTCTTCAAGAAAGCTAGAGTATAGATAAAAGTTATGGATTTATTTTCTAATTATAAGATTGAAGACAGAATTTTTGTCTGTTCTGCAGAAATATTTAAAAGTTGAAGCAAACAGAATTTCAGTGATACATTCACTCTTTATTACACCCTTATATCTCAACGGGTTATGAGCAGACAACAAATACAGCCTCTGCCAAAAAACACTTAAAAGCCACAAAGAGACATTTCAAATCTAACAACAGTGTCCTTCACAGGGAACTATCCCTGTAATAGCCTTTAACATCAGCCAGTTGGCACAGGCTGTAAAACACTATGCAGTGGCTTATTTTACACAATTTTGAATGAAAAGACAGCACTCTTAGACTCCCTGACTCTGAGTGATTACCTGCTGGCTCAAGTTAAGGCTGTCTGGTCCTCTGATAACTACCAAGAGCTCAAAAAGGGCTAGAAAAGTATTTCTTAGAGCTTGTGATACCATTAACTTCATCTCAGGATATGAACAAGACAGTAATATTGAGGCAAAATAAAGCTAGGTAAAATGGATCATGTAGAAGAAAAAGACCTGGAGAAACCAAGAGAAAACAACATTTAGGCTAAAGTTTAAATTTGTGGCCATTTAAATCAACTCCTCTGAGCAAAAGACTCACCAGGATATAAAGTAGAAGAAAGTTCAGAAGAAGCTCACAGTCTATTCCTTTACTAGTCTTTTGTATGCTTAGAGATTAGACTAGGAAAATTAAAGTCTGCTTTTTTAAAAATAACATATTGCCTATTGGAGGGCATATGAACTTCCTGATTTCCACACCTGGTGCAGCAGCACAGGTGTGAGAAAAATGTTTAATTTGGGGGTGGTTGGCTTGTGGGGTTTTTTCCCAAATGCTTTCTTTTTTTTGACTGAATAAGGAACTTTTTTAAAGAAACCCCTTTTAAACACCACATCTTGGTTACAATTAACTATTTATCAGTGAGGATTGTTGAGTCCAGAAGGAAACCACTGAAGAGTAAAAAGCTGCAGAAATGGCTAGAAAGAGAGAGGTATGGGCTTTTTCCACATACTCACTCAGTTTGTACTTTTATTCCCCTGCTTTTCCAGTATATTTACCAAAAAGCTTTTTTGCAGCAGACATTTTGTTCTTATAAATCCTGAGGAAAATTACAAGTGCTCACTCAAGCTTTCTCCAAAGCCTTACTTTCCTGTCTTCCCATTGCCTTTCTGAATTTAGGATACATATTTTTCATGAGAAAAATTAAAGGTGTATCACAGCTCATGCAAGAGATCTGAACTCTATGGCAAATACCTTTTATCATAGCACAAAAGACACCTGTCACAAGTTAAGGAAGTAATTGATGTCTCTACGGGATCCATATAGTCCCTCCAGGAACAACTAGAAAGCAGGTGACCACCACTCAAACTGTTTATGACAGACCATAGCTATTCCAGGAAAGAAAAAAAAAGAATTATCTTCTTTCCCAAATGTCTATCAGAAAAAAATAAAAAAACCAAACAAAAAACCACAAACAAACAAACAAAAAAAAACTATTGCCTTCAGACAGAAGCAAAGATTTGGCTTAAGATAGGCAAAATGCTGCCTGTTGCTCTTGTGAGGAATAGTGAATGTTCAAAACCACCTACATGCCTATAGTCATTATCTACACAGTATCAAATGATGCAACACTGATTTTTTGCAACTTATTTTCTCAGGGAACCAAGAAATCTGCTCGGTAAATTGATATTCAATTAAATCGTTCAAAATCACAACCACTGCATGTTAAACAAAAGAGCTGGCTAGGATCTTCTCCGTATTTTATTGGCCTTTCCTTGCCTTTCTTTGCAATTTCTACTGACACCCTTTTCATTCTTGTACAACAATCTGTGACAATGAAGCCCCACCTAAATTCATACTTTTGCATGCTTCTATTTTCTAAGGAACTGGTTTTAAGCGATCTTGCCACCCCAACAAGATTTTAATACTGCCAATCTTTCTGAGAATGGACACCATGACAGGAGGGCAGATAGTGAGTGGGCTGCAAGCCCACCCTGTCCAGGTGGCGAGAGGCAGAAATGCTAAGCAAACATATCCCCTGCAGTGTGATGAACAGGAATACATGATGTAAAGATAAGCTCAGCCAGTCAAGTACACAGGCACTTGTGGCTGCAGAATTTGTTCAGCAAGGGTCAGTATCTGGTCCTTGTTCAAAAGTTCTCAAATGTCAACCCACCAAGAAAAGACTACTATAGAGCACCAGAGAGCAATCTGTCTGTGTAAGAATACAAAACTGCAGAATTTCTCATAGGCATAGAGACGAGCCATCTATTAAAACAGAACCATCATGATTACCTGCCAAGGCATCCAAATCTTTCCTTTCTTAAGGTGTCTAGCACCTTTCCACATATACAGAGAGCCATTTTAAATAATGCTTCCAGAAACTTTGGAGATCCATGGTACCGAGTATTGATCCACAGATCCTCTGGCATGACAAAGCAATAGTTGTCTGAGGTTGCATCCTCTACTGTTTATCCCAAACTTGCAATACTGCTGTGGATTCTTGTAATTCTCCTCTATTGGTAGCATAGAAATGCAGATAAAGAGTATCCAAACAGCAAGACCATAAAGGACATTAATATCAAGGAACATATTTATATAGTGATATCCTTGCACTCTAATGTGCAAGTCTTGAATACATGACAAAGTTGGATCAGCTATTCTGTGGTGACCTACCTTATGTATTCTCAAAACAGGAGAAATAATGAAGTTTACCATAGTTCCCTGCATGTTATGCTCAACTAAATCACCCAGGAAATGCTGGAGGGTTTGACTGTACAGAGGTTTTGGGCTGCAGCATCCTCACCTGATGTACTAACGTTTGTTAAGCCACTTGAACTTAATCATGAGCCTTATAACCTTGGGTTTGGATCACGTTGTGAAGAAAGCTGTTCTCTTACAGTATTTAACACTATACTCACAAAGACCTGGTGTTGACGCATTTAACAATGGCAATCTTTTTTGTTGTTGTTGTTCTGTGATTACCCCCCAGAATTTATTAAGGCAAAGCATGGAGCAAGATACTACAGACAGAAAAGCATAGCAGAATCCAGCTCACTTTGACAGCGATAAACTGACCAAATACAGCATCATTGTAAGTCTGCTCCAAATTCATATAAAGACAAGGGCTGGATTTGCTGCAGTATGGCAGATGATAGTTTTTGCACTCATGAGCATGAGCCACTGCTCTCTCCGCAGGACTTTCCCTCACCAGAGCTGCTGAGCACACTGCCAGTCCACACTGGTAGCTGATATTCATCAAGCAGCAGCCTGACCTTTTGTGCTTTTTCCCTCCCCCAGGGAGCATCCTATGCCCCCATGCAAAGAAACACAGGAGCCCAAAGGACACATAACAAAACATCCTCATTGACCACAGAAGAGCAGACAGCAAGCTTGCACAGTGATCACCTCACTTTGATCAGGGTTTCGTGCACCACTTACAGATGCCTAAAGCCAGTGTGTGCTTCTGAGCCCCATCTGTCTGCAGCTACTCAGCAGCACACAGCCTTGTCCTGCAATGGTCAAGAGGACACCACACGTTTGCTCACTTTCCCCAGCTTGGGTTTTTGCCTTTATTGATTATGATCAGCTGTAAAGCCTGTGAATTCTTGGTGCTCCAGGGGTTTTCTTGACAGCTAACTAAGCCTGAGGCAAACACAGACTCATGCAGCTCCAAACAATCCTACCTGGGTTTCTTCCTCCTCCCCCTTCCACCATGCACTGCGTTTAATGGTAATTGTTTATGATAAGGAGATTGTAATTAGGAACATGCACTGGTATAAGTGTCCAGCATTTCATATGCCAAGCATGTGCCACCAGCGCAGTCAAGATACCTCCAAAGAATCTTTTAATTTTTTATGATTTTCTTCCAGCAGATAAAGAATCCCTTCCCCCTTCGCACACATACATTTATGCAGCTTAACTCCACTGTCTTGTGACAGCTGATTCAAATACAGCCCAAGTTCCTACTGCTGCACTGACAAAGTTGTTGGTTCTTTCCCAGTAAGTAGGAGACAAATGTCACAGAAACCAGAGCACTGAACTTTTAAAATGGCAGTCAAACAGAGAAATTTAGGGCTGAGCATATGCACAGAGGGCTAGCCAATGCCTCATTCCCAGCCCAGTGTTCATCTGTGGGTGAAAGACAGTGTGCTGATCTTCCCTTTGTAATTGCTATTCGTGCTACCTAGATTATTAAAGGATTTCAGAATATATATAAGAATATAAGGAGAAGATATGCAAAGTTCCCTTACAAAGTTCCATGTAGGCCCAGAGAAGACAACACTCCTGTGAGAAGGGGAGTTTTGGGTTTGTAAAAGACAGCAGTGGGAACTATAATTCAAGCTTTATGTTAACACATTTTCTTTAAAAGTTGCTTATTCATTCAAGCTATCAACATGTTGACTCATTTCTGTTTGGCTAGAGGTAATAGCTGTACTCTCCCATGCATTCAAGTTTCAACCAAATTAGAGTGCAAGTTAGGATTCTTCGCCCCTGGCTGACAGTCTTACACAGCTGTCAAGACAGCAGAAGGCTTTCTCCAGGTAAATGAGAGATCTGCATTGCCATGGCACAGTTCCTGCTAATCCTTTTATCTGCTACTGCCATCAGGGAGACCCACCAAGGAAGAAATACATGCCATGTCCACAATTATACATAGTCTGCTAATTGAGTTTCCTTGCAAAACAATAAGCTTCTAGGGGAAAAAAAATGCTTTATGCAAATGGCAGAATTAATGTCTCAGCCTATTGGATCTCACTGCAAATATAAAGAATAAAACCACTCTAGTTGTATATCTTACATGATTTAGAGAAGGAAAAAAAAAACTTTTCTGAGCTACAGGCACTTGTATAAACAGATTTACAGTTTAGATTGATTTGAAAGATGGCTACTCCCCTTCATTAAATAGAAATGTAAGCACCACTTGGAAAAGGATGGATTTCACAACCAATTATCATGCAGTTATGACCTTAATATTTTATCATTCTACCTAACTAAATGGAGATCAGTAAACAGATGTGTCTGAGAACCTCAAAGGCATGCATTACCCAGTTTTTTACGCATCAACCTATTCCTTGCCATATAGATCAGCCTAGTCAAGAGCCTAGAATTGCAAAAGAGCCTTTTGTTATTGCCCTTAAGATCAAGTGCATTGTGATATTTAAAGTTCACAGTGCACAAAGAGCCCAAAACAGTTTCTGGGCAGTACTGCACAGTCTTCATGGCAATGTCTGAACTAGCACATGAGGACAGTTCTATACATAGTCACCTTCCCAACTCCATTCTCAGAAGGAAGGTACGATGGGAGAAAAATTTGCAGTGAAGCTTCAGATGATATACTGTAGTAGCCAGGCAGTTGGCTTTCAGATGGCTTTTCTTCAGGCATGAGTTTGGAGAAATGCTGAAGCAGAAGAAATATATCAGGAATGTGCTTATTATTTTGTGATGATTACCTTTTTCCTCTAGCAACTTTACTTAATTCATCAAGCACTTAGTGTGCCCCAATCAAATGTTCATTTTCAGGACAGCAGAATATGCATGCTCGTATTGAAGGTTATGAAAAGCACCATCATTTAATTCACTTCAATACAAATCAAAACAGTATGAGAGGTGCATGACACACTGAAATAATAACTGCTGTCATCAAAACCAAAGTTCTCTCATTTCTGCATATGGGATATTTGCTTGAAGCAAACAAAATGGACTGATGATCTTGCAGTCTAGAGTCTGAGGACCAGGTTTCATCTCTTGGAGTACTCTCTCTTGTGGAGAAAATTGAAGTGCACATAGGCATAGATTCTCCCCACTTAATTTCAGACTCTTATGCTATGCATCTAAATTAAAAGCTCAATTGCCCACAACTTTTACCAAAACAGTAAAATGCCAGGAAATAATTTTGACCTTATGTTTGTTGACTTTATCTTCTAGAGGTACCTGTGCTCTACCCTAACAGGACATCTAATTTAGGCATCTTGTGTTTGGAAAGGCATCAGGCATTAGGAAACAAGGAGGATGAAACTGGCCTGCATTGAACTCATGTTAAAATAAACTTTTCCTTCCAGCATGTCTTTTCTACTGTGCAGATCAGTAAAGAACAATTTTTTCCATGTCATAGAACCTTCTGCCTCTGTGTTTCCCTCAGCTTCCAAGGCATTAACAGTAACTGATCCTCATCTCAAGGCTAAGCTGTGGTTCCCTGCTTTTCTCTAAGCACTAAGATAACAGTGTCAACTAATTCAGCACTTACAGCAGATTGTTTTATCTGGTCAGTCAATACAGATTTGTCGTCCTTAGGAATAAAATAAATATCAATCTTAGCTATTATGAGAAGTAATGTTTAAGACATGATAAACAGCATTAAATAATAGAAGCAACACTAATGTTCAGGTTGCTCTTCAGTTATGAAAGATTGTGACCTTTCCCTGAGGTATCTTTGCAATGGAAGTCTTTGCTACAGACCTTTGAAATTCAGCAGAGAAAGCCCTTAAGCTAAAAAAGTGCTTACCCCTTTGTCTTATGAAATTCCATTTGATTTTAGCTGCAATCTCAACTGTTAAAAAATAAATAAATAAATCATATTTCTTTTCTTTCCCTTGCATTTCCCAGAAAACAAGAACAGCTGCACTAAGTCAGACTAAAGGTCCATCTAGCTCAGTTTCCTGCCTCTCTGGAAGTGGCCAGTAGCAGATGTTTAGGGAGAACATGTAAAATATAGGGCATATACAGAGTGATATTCCCCTGTAAACCTCCCAGCTTCTGACAGTCAGCAGTTTAGGGATTTCCTGTACCCAAGTTAAAGCCCACCATTCTGTATATATAATTAGATGGTATATTCCCAAAGTGCATTACTTTGCATCTATCAACATGAATTTTGTCTGCCCAGCCGTTCAGTATTATCAAAATCATTCTGCAGTTCTTTAGACTCCATTTTATTATTTTATTACTCTGAACAATTTTATACCATTGCCAGTCTTTGTCAAGTCACACTCCATCCCTTTCCCGCAGTATTCAGTAGTACCTAAAGTGGCACAAGCTCTGGATCAGGTCTCTGAGATTCAAAGAGTAATCCCATGCCATTCTAAAAAATGACAATTTGCATTTATTCTTGACATTCTTAATAATTTTTGTCCTATGATAGCTTTACTTCTTTAAGAAGCTCTGTAAGGACTCCATACAAAGTTCCTTTTGAAATCTTCACACATGTCAACTGGGGCAACCCTATCCACATGATCCTTTGCTCCCTCAAAGAACTCTAATGGATTTGTGAGGAGATACTTTATTTTTCAAAAGCTGTAGTGACTCTTTCCCACTGAATCTGTGTGTGTGTACTTGTTGTCAGTTTTTATTATTGTTTACACCCATCTTCCTAGTATAGAAAACAGACTCAATGTCTCACAACTCTCCAGAATCCATTTTAGATACTGCTGCCATGGTTGCATTCCTTCTCCGAGTTCCTTTAGAGGCTGCGGGTGAATGGTTATGACAATTTGCTATTACTCTTTGCCCTGTTCCATAGTGAAACATCTCCTATTAATACATGATTTTCAGATATTTCCAAGTCATCCTGCATAAAAGATGTGCCTTGTATGTCATCAGTGTCCTGCTCTCCAATAGCCTACAGTGAGCAAGGTCCCAGGCTGCCCACATGCCTCCACCTGAAGATTTCCTCAGGCAGAATAAAGCAGTGACTGGGTTGTGTCCTCTGAACTTCTATGATCTATTTCACTTCCAAAGTTACCACGGGGGACCAATTTAGGAGCACTAAGCTCTGAAGGGTATTTAAAAGCTTTTTAATGTCATTCTGATATACAAACTCTGTGATTTTAAAGCCAATTGCAAATTAAACACTTTTTCAAATTCTACCTAATTAGGGGATCAAAAACCAGGGATGTCAGTTCTCTAAGCTACAAATAATGTTCATAAACTAGCAGCTTCTATTTATACCCCTTTCACATTGCAAAATTACTCCAGCCATTTGATTCAAGAAATACCTGCATAACTGTTTTGTGTTCAAAGCAGCTGGAAGGTAAGAGTCTCTGGTTTGAGGATGGCTGGCCTGCTTAATTCTGCTGCCTGATCAGTCTGTAAAATACTATAAATTATCTCTTTTTCACTAATACAACCTCCAGACGCTCATATTAAGTCATCTGCCAAACAAAAGGACTCTCTTTGGCATTTCTTGCAGGGGACACAAAACTTGGGTGCAATAAATAAAGGGGAATTAATTTTTTACTCAGACTACTGAGCAGAGGGTCTATCTACAGTCCTCCTTGCTCCTTCATTTCTAGACTAAGCAACACAAACTGCACTATATCCACTGAACTGATGTTTAATCTTCACTTTAATGTTAGCTTTTCAAAACTGAATTCATGCACATGGATGACTCTGCAACCAGCACAGGAAAATAAATTATTATTTAGAACCACATGTTAGCACGTCCAATTAAAACTCCTACTCTATCATTTAATATTTTCAGCTTACTATGTATTGAAAAGCATGTTTGTATGCAGAAATTGCCCAGGCAAAGCTGGACATTTCAGAAAGTCAGCAGTTATGAAGCAGCTGAAACTCTTGATTTAAGGCCATATGATTATTCTTGTCAACTGTAAAACAAATGAAGCATTTTGGCAGAAATGGGGGCAGCTGTGACTGGCATTAAATTTAGAAGAGAAACACCACTAAGTGCCACATCTCACATGTACAACACAATGTATTAGCCTGAGAATCTAATACAATAAGTGAGCATTGAATTCATAAAGTCCAAAATAAAAATCAAGCACTTATTTATTAAAGTGTCAGCAAGGGGGATAACCCAGTTCTTCAGCAGTTTCAGTCCATTGGTGGATTGAAAACTACATCCAGCCTTGCAACATTAAGCTCTAAGTTTACAACTAAGGTCTAGGTTTTGCTCAGCCCAGCTCTAACCCAGATCCTCAGTCTTGGATCACACCTATTACAGACTTTGTTCAGTAAGCATGTAGGCAGTTATGAATTTTTATTCCACACCAGTGTTGCTAGGGCATTCAGCAGAAATCTGTAACATCAGTCTGGCCCTTGTTCTAAATTATATAAAACTTCAAAAACCTCTGCCCCTTCACAGATGGAGGATGATAGCAGTGCATGGATAGGCAAGAGAATAGACTCTTTTTTTTTCTTTCTCTTGAGAAAGAGATAGTCTGCTCTAAGTTCTTAAATTCACCAGAGGGATAAAGGTGGTGAAAATTGCGGTCTTACATGGAGGCAGGGTCACAAAACTCTCCACGGGTTCTGAAAGACAATTGGTAGCTAAGCAGCACATTGAAACAAATTATTATTATTATTGTTGTTAGCTAGGAGCTATTATTTCTACAACTGCTGGTTTCCTAGGTAAAGATTTCAGTAGCAAGCAAGGCAACAGCTGTATAGTTCATCTGTCATTGATTCTTTATGTTCAGAAGCTGGGTTGAAGCTACTGAGCAATCGGTTGTACCGTAATAAAAGAAATGGAGAAAAAAAATGCTTCAGACAAACGTTCAAAATTCAAGCTGAATAAAGATACTTACAAACTATTCCCTATTAGGCACTACAAAAATACAGAGTTGATAAATAAATCTGTACTATAGAGTTAAGAATATAGTACTCGTTGTTTAGCTTTACCATCTTTACCTGTTGGCTGTGCGAAAACAATCTAGTTCACCTAATTCTACAAACACACCTCTGTGATAGCCACACAATGCAAATTATCCTTTCAGTCCAAACCCAGCTGTATGAAAAAGAGAAAAGGGTATGATAGCAAAAACTGCATCATTTCTGAACCTAAAGTGAGTGATGAAGAAAGATCAGCATTTGCACTCAAAATCTAAAATATTTACTTTTTTCTCAAAATATTAATTAAATAGATAAAACTATTTAGGTTAGATGGTGAGGCTTCTAAACTTTTACTAGCATTACAAACTTGCCTGTGTACAGTGTAAAAGTAACAGTCGGAAATGTTCTCACTCTAAATGATGATCTGCTTTGAGATTGCCATGTTTATGTCTTGTAAGTTGCAATTGTCAAAATACTGGGCTGCTGGAAGTTTTGACAAAAGTTTTGCAGACATTTAACTTGTGTTACTATTCACTGTGCTTAACTATTTCAGAGACAGATTCACTAAGAAAAATGAGTTGTACATGAGCAGTCAGCCTCTGCAATATACCCTGCTCACTTCAGAAACATTTCATGGACTTTATGTACCGAGCACATACCAAACCCACCATTCATGTGTCAAACCTCTCCATGCAACAGTGAACTGCTGATCTGTTGTATTTAGGTTACATTGCACAAGGGCTGGACATCTGCATGGCTAATGCCCAGTGAAGCCTGCGCTGGCACCCACCACCCTGCCCTGAGTTCCTGGCCTCCATCACTGCATGACACAGCTGTGGTTCCTGCTCCCTTCCAGCCCCACCAACACTGACTGCATCAGTCCCTTAGCCAGCCCCCTAGGTAGAAGCTGGCTGAAATACAGACGCTATGATCATGTGTCTCTCTTCAGCATTTTCACAGGGCTACCTTTGGTAACCTCACAGCTCCATTAAGTCCCACATTGTACCACATGTTCCCCCTTGCACAGATATGGGTATGTATATGTGGAATGGATGTACCTAATTAGAAGCCAGAATTCATACAATCCAGCAATAGACGTGATACAGGATACCCAGGCTTACAGAGTTAGCTTATCATCAATATTTTAGAGTAATTTTATCAGGTTTTACATTTCATATCTCCTTGATATTAAATATACAGTAATTGGATTATCTAGTAGCTCAAACAGGTGGCACTGTACAACTGCACAGTTCTTCAAAATCACTTTGGAGCCCCAAGGTTAAAAAAGATTGCACTCAACTCTACTTCCCCACCCTAGAAATCCAAATTGCTGAAATACAATTACATAGCAAACGCAGAAGAGCTGCAATACATGTTAATGTGTATTTGATACATTGACTTCCTTTAAGCTTAGCTGTTTATAAATATATACTAGAGCATTGCTTACATTAATATTTTTTTAAAAGACTAAAGAAACAAACTTATTTATTCATACATTCTATCCCTGCTTTCTATGGAACACTTCCAATCTTCATTTTCATTGCTTCTTTAATGTTGGCAAGGAGAAATTAATTGCATTAATTCCTTAATTCTTCAATGTAGGAATCTAACTTTGATTTTTAAGATATGGCAGCTTCCTAATTAATTTTATTTGAGAAATTTCTTCCCCGAAAAAGAACTTCAGGCAAGGTTATAAGTGACTCCATATTTTGCCTTTGTTTGGAACCCTTATAGCGCTAATTATATTTTTTTTAACACTTTCAAAGTAATTAATGAAGTCAAAAACTCTCTCGTGACATCACATTCCAGCCATGTTAAAGCCTCCTGCTTTAATCTCCACTCTCTGAGCCTGAAGTAAATAAGTGGTACTTAGCTTAGCTCAGTAAAATAAATTAGTGCAAGAAAAATTAGGCTCATGAAGTGCTTCATTCTGTAGTCTTACACGTTTTCATGAAACTTCACGCTAGTGATGTACCTCTCCCAAGATAAATGTAACAGTATTCTATACAACTGCAAAAACGTTAAAATAAAGTGAGGCAGAAATATCTGGCTTTTTGCCAATTTCAAACTGCACAGAAATATGTTATTCTCATCCACTCCAGGTTTACAAATTTTGCTGTGAGCAAAACACATTTTTG
Source organism: Jacana jacana (assembly GCA_013400555.1). Taxonomy (NCBI): domain Eukaryota; kingdom Metazoa; phylum Chordata; class Aves; order Charadriiformes; family Jacanidae; genus Jacana; species Jacana jacana. The sequence continues at coordinate 27,292 of VZTM01026453.1, forward strand.
CTGCATCCTTCCCTAAGTAATTTTCCCAGGGTAGAATATGGTTCTTCCTTGAAGAATTTTGCTTTGCAGAAAAACTGCTAGAACTTTTTTTTCTGATGGAGCTTTTTCATAACAGTTTCATGGAGCACATTCCAACGAAATACCCTCTCCTAACCACCTAATTATTCCAGCTTCTATAGAAATCAGAGATGGGATAGTGGCAAAGTAACAGTTCTAAATTCTTCCCTAAAGGTTTCATTTCTCCTCGCTTCCCCAGCCTGCTGGAGATTGTGCTAGTTGCTCAGAGACATTCACCTGAGGATGCCAGAAGATTCTTCTTTTTGGACCAGAAGTGAGAGAACAAATCACCATTCTTTCTGGTGAGATATAAAATTTCTCAAACCATCCTTCTCAAGTAAAAGATATTTATTATCATTACATAGTCCAAGTAATGTTATCCTTTAGCACCAGTGAGACTAGCTCAATGCTCTGAGAATAACAGGAAAAAAAACCCTCCTGTGTCACAACTCTTAATTCACTCTAAGTGGAGCACCTCCTGCCTCCTGGAGTGGGCCAGTTATATGCCATTCTTTATACAAAATAAGGAGCAGATGCTTTTTCCAGTCATATGTGAATGACAGGAGAAAAGAGATCCCTTCATGCTACTGAGGGTGATCTATACCACAGGTCGTATAGTTATCTTTGGGCTAGCAAGTTCATATAGTCCAAGTAGCACAGGCATAGCAGCATGGAGCTCAGTATGGTCTACAAAAGCCCATGAAATAGAATACATAAGAAATAAAGTAAATATTCAACAATTAGCCCACACAGAGCTTTTGTAGTGGCCAAAGTGGGCCTTAGGCTATGTTGCTTAAAGCTGCTAAGGAATGTCTTAATTTATAGGCCACATCCTTAGCATTCCTCAGAAGGTCTTTTTCCTTTCTGCTCCACCCTGAAGATGCTACAAGGCACTGTTGATGTTTTTTGGGGGTTTTGGGTTTTTTTTTGTGAAGCTGGCAAAATCATGTATGTCCAGCAGCTAGATTTTTCCTCTACAGCTCTCTCATTCCATACCAACAAGGAGGCTTTTTGTTCACTGATCTGACATGCTGGCAGATTTGTTTTCTTTTCTTTTTTGTTTAGAATATACAAATTAAATGCAATCAGATCTTATGTTGTGATCTAAAGTGCTCACCAACATATGATATTTTGCTGTCTATAAAGCACTTTACAGATGCAGAGGGAGCAGGAGTGATTCCTCTGTAATAGCTGTTATGCAGGTTGGACTTGGTAAATCAGTGGTTTAATCTGTTTTAGTAAATAAGTTGTTTTTCTATGCAGTCCTCAGCACACAGGCTTAAAAAGCTAATACAGGAGAGGTAAATAAAGCATAGAAGCAATTCTTCTCAGCAAAGCCAAGAGGACAAACCTGCTGCATTTAAAACAAAAAATAAAATCAATTACTTTTTCCCTAGTGGTCACAAAAAAAATCGCACATTAATGCATTTCATCAGATGAATAAACATAAAGAAAGTGTGGCTAAAATAAGAGCTGAAGACTGAGGCTCCAAAGCTAATATTGACTCCTTGCTGGTTGTCACAAAAGTAGTCTGTGTTGGTATACAAGAATGGACCTTCTAGAAGGGGGTTGAAAGCTGAGCTATATTTTCTAATTGGGCACTGGTCTCACAGCCCTCAGAGAGTGTGTTTGGGTTATTTCAGTGTCCTCTTTGTGACCTATGAACCTTCTATGGATTATTTTTACCTAATTCTATCGACAACAAGTTATTTCAAAGGCTTGCTCTCAGGCCAACACAGCTGAATGTGCCTGTGCACTCACAAATATGATGGCTCTTTATCTTAAATTTAACCCGAGGCCACCAAAACAGCATACAGGCATCTATACAGTTAGGAGGACCTGCAAGGTTATGAGGGAGAGACCATAATCAACTTACACACCCTGTACAGTCAGAGCAGGATATTTAACACACACTCATTGATGGGTTGCACATGCCTGACCGACTTCAGCCTAACTCTGTGCCTACCTGAGAGGCCACCCGCACACATGCCATAACATCAGCGCTAAAGTTTAAAACTCACAGTTGACTGGGACATTTTTTTCCTTTTATATGATGGAAAATGAGACATGTCTTACATGCATATTCAAACCCAGAAGTAAATCCTTTAAAATACGGTGTTGCTGAAAATTTCAGAATTTAATATATTTTGGCAAACTAGATACATGCGCTATATGTACTCTATGAACCTTCCCCTGCTAAAGAAATCCAAGCCTCCCAACTACTTCAGAAATGAAAATACCCCATGCAGGTTATAGTAAAATATGTGAAAGTGTATAAAAGGTATACACAGTCAAATGCGAAGACTAGTGTCAAATGCAGCATTGAGGTTGCTCAATCAACCACTCAGATCAGGAAATTCCAAAAGTTAATGGTCCATGGTCTTCCCTTCTATAACTCCATTGAAGCTATTTTGCATTCCCAGAACTCGCTGACATAAAACACATGAAGCATTTCTATTCATTGTAATTTATTAATGTTTGTGTTACTTAACTTGTGGCTGAGGCAAGTAGAAGATTCTATCTGGACAAGTTAACGTCATGCTAAAACTGAGCTAAATCAAATCTGGGTGTATAATCTTTGCACAAGGAACTGGAAATCAACACAAAGTAGTCCAAATATCAATGAAATAATAGCTCAGGAGTTAGGTTAATTTCCTATCTCTCCTACAGATTTCCATGCAAACTTTGGCAATTCACCTAATTCTCCATGTAATATTTATTTATTCCTATATTAGTATATTTATTATAGTATAACTTAATTTCATCTTGAGCTACTTTAGCTTGAAGTTGGCATTAGTCACATTTTTTCTTCATTTGAACATTTATTTTTAAATCATACCAAAAGCATATCTTTCTCACACTGTTGTAATATAAATAGCCCCTATAATGCTTTATGAAAATTCAAAACAGACTCACAAGTCATAGAAACATCAACTTGAAAGGAATTTTAGAGACACAAGACTGACTGAAATAGTATTAGACCTGAAGTTTGAATGCATGAAGAAAATTTGGACAATTATCCCATTGACTTCTCCGTTGTCAGGATGTCACCTAGCACTTGTGTTATGTTAGCTATGACTGCTACACTGTACATTCATCATGAGTACACACACATAATTTTCCTGAAAAATATTGAAATTTTGTTATCAATCAATTGCTTTAATTTCTTTTCAGACAATAAGCCATGAAGGAACCCCATCTGTTGCATTCTAGTTTCTACCATTCTGTTCTGTTACATTTTTCCCTATTACAATGGTCTAGTGGAGAATGCTTNTTACATTTTTCCCTATTACAATGGTCTAGTTGAGAATGCTTAACGGATTTTTTTTTTTTTAATCTAAAATATATTTTAAAGCAACAATAAGTAAAATATGTTCTTTATGTAATAGGAAAGTACCTCTTGCTTTTCCCTTAACCTAGTTTCCCAGTGAAAAAAAAAAAAA
>VZTM01026454.1:0-16158 GCA_013400555.1 Jacana jacana
GCATTTGGCAGTTTTTATATATGTGCGTGTGTACACAAACGTATATACTAACAATGTAACATATACAATAATCTTCAGTAAAAATTTCAGAAGTTCCACACATCACTGAAAAGTGCATGTGTTCCCACGAAAAAATCTGCCTTGACCTGTCAAGAAAATTTGAAGTCAAATAGAGCATTTCTCTTTTTCTTCAGTCAATGAAAAAGTTATTTCTCCATCTATTTCACGTTGGTAAATCCCCAAGCAGAGTTGGTTCACACAAGCAGAGGTACTGGATGCAGATTTCTTATCTACAGTAACTTCCAAATTATCTGTCCTTTTGTTTAATTGGCATGCAGGAAAACCACATGAATTCATTATATTACTCTCATGAAGAAAGAAGCTGGCTGCATTTTCAGTGCACTTGTTCCACTCTGAAAGGATTTTTGAAGCAGGGTGTGCCAGATTCTTGAAATGGCAGCGTACAAAGCGGCTGACATTTGGCATTTCCATGTAAGGCTCGGAAGAACGAACAGATCTGTTTGTAGCTAGGCCTGAGTGAAGCTGTTCGGTTTTGGTTTGTCAAATTTCAGACAATATCTTGAGGCTGGAGTTTCATCTCACACAGATATAAATCAGTGGTAATCTCTTGGTTGCAGTGAAGGCACTGGGGGTTATGGCTTCAGCAGAGATGGGATTTTCATCCCACAAGTAATTGTTTTGGGACTAATGGTGTTACACTTCCGCTGAATTGGCAATAAAAGGCAGAAAAATTATTTTTAAATTAGCAAAAATATGTGACAATTATTTTTCTTTAAATAAGCATGTTTTTTTTCTGAAGTTAGAACTTCCCTTTGTTCCACAATCCAACAGTTTCAAGAAAACATATTTATAGCTGAATGAGTGAAGGAGACCTAATTTGCTTCAGAAGTGGCTGGTTAATTACCCTGTTGCATACAGTTCATGTCTTTCTAGAATGATATTTACTTCCCTTGACTCCATTAGTGTTATATTAGTTCAAAACAGTTTTAAACATGGCCTAAGAGACAATCTCTCTGCCTTCATAATTTGTCCTGCCAGAATTCTTTGGTCATCAGGGTAGCTGCAACTCTACTACAACTTCATTACCAATGTTTTGTTTGAAAACATTAAATTATTCATGCAGGTAGAAAGCCACATAAAGGAATAATAAAAAACTGCTTAAAACTAAACCAAAATAATCCTTAAAATATCTGTTACTATGTATATATATTATGTTTTTAATATATACAATATAGATAATATAAACAAAGGTTAATTATTATAATTGTCAGGGGTAAAAAGGTCAAATAATTATAGTTCCTTTATTCTTTAAGTGGACTACTGAAAGAAAGATAATTCTTAAGTAAGAATTTAATTCGGTTTCTGAACATCAAGTTATTTCATATTAATTTATGTTTAGATTTCTTACCTTAAATAGTAATTTATATTTTGGTCTGCTATTTTTGGTAGGGCTTTTTTTAGTTGAAATATAGAGTTCTAGATGATTACTGTTTTCTTTTACAAAATTCATAGAGTTATAGAATTGATAGATTTTATGTGCTATAGTTTTCATTCTTTGTAAAAGCAGAATAACTCACAAGGTGTAAACCAGTGGTAAATAAATTCCAACTCACAACATAGGAAATTAAAAATATATTTGTCAAAGGTCTTCAAAATGTGAGTTTTGGTAACAGGTTTACCTTGTGTGTGTGTGTGTGTGTGTTTGGTTCCTCTCTATTCTTTCTAAAAATAGGATTGGAACATCATTTGAGATGCAGGAGAATTCATACGTAGAGTCCAGAATGTATAGAACACACATACCACTTTTTGATATTTGCCTTGTTTGTGTAATTTACTACATTTGAGAGAGTGGGCTTTGTAAATATTGCCAACATCTGTATCTGCAAGGCAACTCTTATCTTAAATGCCTGATGTGCTCAGATACATTATGCTGCATCACGATAGGATGACTAATCATGCCATAAAAGTTAAATGAAATCATCAAGCCAGGAAGAAGAACGCATTTTAAGAGTTCAATATTTCAAATGAATTATCTGTTCTTTCATAGTGACTAATGTTTGAATTTAAAACATATTTCTTTTCTGGGAACCCAGAGCTTGATTATGCTCCACTAAATCCAATGAAAATGCTGTTTACCTTTCTGAGCGCAGGATAGGAGTCTTTTGTTAGGAAGGCAGTGACATACATGCATATGCTTTAGAAAAAAACTCTACTTGCGCATGATTTTTTTACCTCTTATGTACCGTGTTACCTCGAAAGCCTTCAGTAACAGAAGCACTGCTTCACTGCAGCACAGAGAACAAAAAAATGTATAACATAGAACTTGGGTGCACTTACCTAGATGAAGTGGCACGCTAATTAACTTCTTTTTCACAGTGAACATGTTTGTATTGATATAAATATTGAGCTTTTCGGTAGATAAACCACCGATTCTATAACAAATTTAGAAATGTAAGAAGGTAGAGAATATGATCAATTGCAGCTGTAGCCTAGATGAGGGGCGGTTTAACTTCTAATGTGTTTCTTAGGCTGCTGCTATGCATGACCACCAGGAACTAACTAAAGGAATGTGCAAGCAATCTTTCTGTCCTGGAAAAACACCACGTGTCATCAGGCAAGCTGTCTTTGCAGGATGGACAGTGTCCAAAACACCATTCTGTAAAAATAAAAATAAAAAGCCAAGATGCCCCACATCTTATCTTAGGATAATTATTGGCTCAGAGGCACCATGTGTGATGATTGTCTACAGCAAGCACGGTCAAGATTATCATTGGGCATGTCGCACACCCAACACTAATTCCAGTGTCAGGAATTCAGTTCTAAAGCAGCTCTGCTGCAGACAGTTTTTGGCATGAATTCAAAGCTAATATTCAAAGACAGAAAGCTTAAAATCATGCAAGCTTCAGATTCTTTAAATGGCCTGCTTAATAGATTTGTGAACATTTGAGGCTTTGTAAATCATTGCTGATTGAAAAAGTAAAAAAAAAAATTAAAAAAATCGTTGCGGCTAGAGTTTTCAATGATGTGACATTGGATTCCTTTCAAAGTATTTTCTTCCTACCTGTCATTCACCATCCCTAAATCTCAGAAGTACTGGAGTATGGCAAGTATATTCGTAGAATCATACAATCATTAGGTTGGAAAAGACCCTTGGGATCATCAAGTCCGACCATCAGCCCTACTCCACAAGTTCTCCCCTACACCAGATCCCTCAACACCACATCTAATCTGCTCTTAAACACATTCAGGGATGGTGACTCCACCGCCTCCCTGGGCAGCCCATTCCAGTGCCTGACCACTCTTTCTGGGAAGAATTTTTTCCTAATGTCCAGCCTAAACCTACCCTGCTGTAGCTTGAAGCCATTCCCTCTGGTTCTATCGCTAATTGCCCATGAGAAGAGACCAGCACCAACCTTTCTACAATGTCCTTTCAAGCAGTTGTAGAGAGTGATGAGGTCTAACCCTCAGCCTCCTCTTCTGCTCCCTCAATTGTTCCTCATAAGATTTATGCCCCAGGCCCTTCACCAGCTCTGTTGCCCTCCTCTGCACTCGCTCCAGCACCTTGATATCTCTCTTGTGCTTAGGTGCCCAGAACTGGACACTTATCAGCCAGCACCCATAGGTCCTCTTCTGCCAGGCAGCTCTCCAGCCACACTTCCCCAAGCCTATAGTGATGCATGGAGTTGTTGTGGCCCAAGTGCAGGACCTGGCACTTGGCCTCGTTGAAGGCCACAGCATTAACATTGGCCCATCGAGCCAATCTATCCAAGTCCCTCTGCAGAGCTTCCCTGCCCTCAAGCAGATCAACACTCCCACCTGACTTAGTGTCATCTGCAAACTACTGATGGTGCTCTCTATATCCTTGTCAAGATCATCAATAAAGATATTAAACAGAAATGGCCCCAATACTGAGCCCTGATGAACACCACTTGTGACCGGCTGCCAGCTGGAGTTTACTCCATTGAGCACCACAATTTAATGTTACACATATTGTGACATTATTGTGGAATTGTTTGCTTTGTTTCCTGTATCATGATATCTCACAAAAGTTTTGAAAAACAAAAAGCAAACAAATCATCAGCCTCTTTACTTAGAATCCCACCTACAATAAGAAGTCACTGTTTCCTTATCTGCTATGAGAAATTGTTGGACTCGAGTCATGACTTTTTAAAGACACTATCTTGTGACTTGATGGCTGTCATGGAAGAATGTGTTGGTACTTGTGTCACAAATTTCAAACAGCTTTTGCAATGAGAACAGCTGAAAACTCTGCATACACAAATATCACTTCTTCCTCTATTACAGGCATCACTTCATGTACTTATGTGTAATATCCAAAATATAAGAGCAGAGCACAGAACAACACAAAGAGAATATCATCACATGTCAACACATCTTGATGTAACATTACAACTTCCTCAGTACTTTAAAAATAGCTTGCAAATACTCTATGCCAAAAAACACTTTTCCCTCACAATACAGCAATTTTCCCTCAAATTACCTCAGTCCAAGAATGAAAGGGTATGATTTGGTCTGTGGGCATCCAGAGTTTTTCTGTACTGAAGCAGGTGCTGGCTTGAAAATCAATTATCATACATTTTTGTGGGTCAGTGCTAAGACCGATGTATACCCTTTAAGAAATTCAAATTTTGGGTTTTGACATCCACTGGGATCTCAGAATGCATTCTGATGTGAAGTGTTATATTTGTGAAGTTAAGCATAAAAATTTTATTGTTACCTATGATTTATGTTTATTAATTACAAGTAATTTCACTGTGTTGTAATATCATTAGAGTCTTAGGGTTTATGGTGAATCCTGAGCTGGCTGAAGTCTTAAATTGGAACTATTCATCTTTTCTTTAAAATAAGTCAACCAAGGTACGTTGAAACTGTTGTAAAAAGCAAGCAACTTCCACAAGTTAAACAGGAAAAGTGCAGATTGGTTGGCAGAGAGTGATTACAAAATAAAACAGTAATTAAAAATAAATCTATATCATAGAATCATTGAGGTTGGCAAAGATGCTTACGGTCATCAAGTCCAACTGTTAACTTAACACTACCAAGTCTACCACTAAACCATGTCCCTAAGTACCACATCTACATGTCTTTTAAATGTCTCCAGAGATGGTGACTCCATCTCTATCATGGAGAGTCTCTTACAAAGTTTAACAACTCTTTCAGTGAAGAAATTTTTCCTCATATCCAGCTGGCACAACTTGATGCCTTTTCCTCTTGTCCTATCACTTGGCAGAAGAGACTGATCCCCACCTCACTACAACCTCCTTTCATGTAGTGGTAGAGAGCGATAAAGTCTTCCCTCAGCCTCCTTTTCTCCAGGCTAAATAACCCCAGCTTATTCAGCCACTCCTCAGAAAACTTGTGCTCTAGACTCCTAACCAGCTTAATTGCCTTTCTGTGGACATGCTCCAGCACCAAAATGTCTTTCTTGTTCTGAGGGGTTCAAAACTTAAGACATTATTCAATATGTGGCATCACCAGTGGCAAGAACAGGGGACTGATCACTTCCCTAAGCCTGCTGGGCACACTGTTTCTGATATATGTCAGGATGCTATTGGCCTTCTTACCACCTTGGCACACTGCTGACTCATGTTCATCTGGATGTCAACCAACACCACCAGGTACTTTTCCATTGAGCAGCTCTCCAGCCACTCTTTCCCAAGCCTGTAACACTGCATGGGATTGTTGTGACCCAAGTGCAGGACCCAGCATTTGGCCTTGTTGAATCCCATACCATTGGCCTCAGAATATGAATCTAGCCTTCCCAGACCCCTCTGTAGAGCCTTTCTGCTCTCAGACAGATCAACACTCTTGCCCAACTTCGTATCATTTTACTGGGCATGCACTTAATCCCCTCATCCAGCTCATTGATAGAGATATTAAACAGAACTGGCCCCAGTACTGAGCCCTGGGGAACTCCGCTCATGATCAGCCACAAAGTGGATTTAACTCCATTCACCACTCTGATCCCAGTCATCCAGCCAGTTTTTTATCCAGCAAAGAGCATGCTCATCCATGGCATTGCAGCCATCAGCTGCCAGTTTCTCCAGTAGAATGCTGTGTAGGTAGACAACATCCACAAACTTTCCCTCAACCATAGGTCATGTATAAAATTAATAATAGTGTGGTAAATGACATCAGATCTCACTTGGAACAATCTGCCTGTTGCATTCAGAAGGACAGAAGAAGAACACGGAACTATTCCATATTTGCTAATTCCATATCTGCCTGTTAAGGTAAAGAGATTTCAGTGCTCTACCACTGCAGGCTGTAAAGTAAGCAGGATTTAGTTTCTGATTTACTGTATCAGTGACAAGGACTCTTAAAGTCAATATGTCTGCATTTACTAGAAGGCATTCCTTTCTTCCTGAACTCTATGGATTCAGCTGTTGATTAAAATATCAATTAATTCTTTGGCTTTGGCGGACAGAGTCTGCCTTCTCAAGTCACTTAATGAGAAGAATTAATGAAGTTAAAATTACTGCTGAATGCTGATATTAGACAGTGTGCATGAGAGGAAATGCAAGATGGAGACATCTTCCTAGACCTGAAAAGAAGAAATTAAGAAGGGCAGACCTGCTCTCAGGATACTTCCAGACTCATTGAGGCTGCATGATTGAACTCATGATTTGAATCTAGACCTTCTAAAACTCTTTAGAGTTTTCTGACTCTTTTACCTAGCCATTTGCAAAGAGGATTTCCTGCTCAGACTTCATCAAAGCCTTTCTCACCATTCCTATACAGTGAAACTACAGGAAATTCCTGAAGTTCTCCTTTAAATGAGGACTTTATTAGTGTCGTATGGCAGTGTTTGCTCTCTGAATTGCTCAGAGGGATCTGACTATGGTTATGTGACTAATTGTTCATCTTCTAACATTCCTGGGAGGGAAATGTTTATTTACTTGGATTATATTTCAGTTGCAGCAGAAATGCTCACAAAATGCCATATCTTGGCAATGTTCCAGCTATACCACTGGGCTCCCAAGAATGATAGGAATATCTATAATAACCCTTTCTCTCTCTCTTTCTTTAACGTATTTGATTATTGTTATAATGTTCTTCAATCAAACTTTTGTTGCTCCAAAACTGATCCACAAAAAAAGTTCCTTTTATCTTGGAGAGCTGCTTGCCAAAAATTATTCTTTTCTCAGGTAGTTTAGTTGCTGACTGCTTTATTTATTACAAATGTAACCAAAACTGGTTTCTGTATAAACCAATCTGAATTTGAATGTTGAAATTCATAATCTTCATTGAAAATAACATTAAAAGCTCTTCAGTGCTTTACTTCTCCTCTCTGCATCAGCTTCTGGTTAAAATTGATAAAGGCAAGTACTTTGTAACAAATGTCCTGTTTTAATGTCTTCCTATCAAGCTGACACACACACGGATATAAATTACCGCTACTTTATCCATACGTATCATTTGAGCAGAAATCATCAAAATAGATGTATTACTTGAGTAAACTATATCCTAGCATTATTATGAGGAACTGTATGCTTTTTTTAATTTTAAAAATGGAATTTTCAAAAACTTAGATGTGAATCCCAAGATCAGTACTATAGTTCTTTCTGGATTCAAAATTGAAACTATCAAAAATGAAGAAACACAATTTATATTCTGTTCCCCATGAGGTTTGTTACTCAACATTTACAGGCAAGAAGATAATTTTTTTTTTTTAATTTAAACATATCCATTCAACAGTTGACAGTTGTAAGTTTTTTACTTGAACTCCTACAAGAAACTGGAATATATTTTGTGGAAGAAGGAGAAAGCAGAAAGTTTTGACAAGAATCTCCAGATCAGTTCTTTAAAATACATGCAGTAAAAGTAGGTAGTTCACTTCCGTTCATGTTAGTAACCTTTCATAGTTTTTTCCTCATGAAATATTTTCCACACAGTCATTTTTATTTTCAACAACCAAAATAAAGATATTCTGATATTCTGTTAGAAATGAAACCAAATGAAAGGTGCTGTTCTGTTTCCAAAGAAAAATGAATGACAGAATAAAAGTGTACATTAACACTTTAGCATTCAATTAAAAACTTTTTTTTTAACTAAACAAAATAAACACAAACAATTGACAACAGTTGGCTGTCTTTAGCAGACCAGCTGAGGAAGGAAATAGGAAGAACAGATCAAATCTTTCTCCTAGGAACAGAGGGATACTATTTAGTCACCCTGGTCTGGAGATGAAGGAAAGGAGAAGGAAGAGCTAGCAATCTCAGAGCTCAAGATGTTTCTGTCAGCAGCAGCCTCTCAACACACATCTCCACTGGCTCATCTAGTGTGACCTTCCTCACCACTGCTGAGTGAAGGCTTGAGTGGAGATAAAAGGATACGCAAGACTATCTCTTCAGAATCTTCCAGTCCTTTGGAGGCAGTGAAAAGGAGTGGAAGAGACACAGGCATCGCCAACTCACATTAAATTCACGAGTACTTAGAGTGCAAGGCATGGGCCCAGGGTATTTCATGACAGGGGCAGTAGGTATTGGGACAAAGTATATTCCACAGCAGTGCCAGTGAAATAACAGAAACTTTGCTGACACTGCTAGGTAAAGAAGAAATTCTAGAGAGGGCATAAACAGCTGATTTCTCTTTATCCTCAACTTTAGCTAGAGCCCAGCTGTGGACTGGAGCCTGGGTTCATTTCACTCAACTTCAGCATCCTTTCTAAACTGCCTAAATTAAGAGTCTAATTGTTCAAGTTCTTTTTTTTTTGGTGCTGCTAGTGAGAGAGATGATTTCAATGAAGGAGTCAGTCCACCTAAGAAATAAATTATTTACTTCTTTTGGAAGGTATCTGTTTCCCTAGGTTATAAAGGCTATATATGTTGACTATAAAGGTTATATAGGATGTCTATACTTTGAAGGTAGGCTTTAATCAAGATAAAGCTAAGGCTCACATTTTAATCTCAGCTCAGTTGTGCGTACACGTGTGTTTTCTGACCAGACAACTGGTGTGAATGCAACAATCTTCCACCAACTTTTGGCAAATATAGCATCTTCTGATTGTGAGTGTTGCTCCAATAGCAAGACCAACAAACCAGACACAAAATCTGGGCTGCATCTTATGAGTTAATTCAATTTATTTCATTCTTTTCACATCTTCAGATACCTGCTGGCAATAAAGGAATAACTTTTGATGATAAAACCTTGTGTAGTGTTTCTGAAGGCATAGCTAAATGAACCGACCATGCATGAAAAGTAAATCCCAAATTATTTTCCATCATTTGCTATACTAGNTGACCAGACAACTGGTGTGAATGCAACAATCTTCCATCAACTTTTGGCATCAAGATAAAGCTAAGGCTCAAATTTTAATCTCAGCTCAGTTGTGCATACACATGTGTTTTCTGACCAGACAACTGGTGCGAATGCAACAATCTTCCATCAACTTTTGGCAAATATAGCATCTTCTGATTGTGAGTGTTGCTCCAATAGCAAGACTAACAAACCAGACACAAAATCTGGGCTGCATCTTATGAGTTAATTCAATTTATTTCATTCTTTTCACATCTTCAGATACCTGCTGGCAATAAAGGAATAACTTTTGATGATAAAACCTTGTGTAGTGTTTCTGAAGGCATAGCTAAATGAACCGACCATGCATGAAAAGTAAATCCCAAATTATTTTCCATCATTTGCTATACTAGATGAGGATGAGAAAATTACTGCATAGATGCAATATATGATTTAGTTTGGATGGGCTGTGGTCAGACCTTTAAAATCCTGGTGGTATTAATCTCAAAATCATCTCTATATCTAAAATGAAGAATTGGACACTAAACTGGTCAAAATGGGTTCTCTTTCCAACCAACAGAAGTGGCAAATCCTGGAGGCAATTATACTATACTATATTTGTATAGTGGTGAGTATCCCTGCCTGTATTTATCACTCCAGTCTACAAAAAGGGCAAGAAGAAGGACCCATGGAATTACAGGCTGATTAATCTCACCTCCGTCCCGGGGTAGGTAATGGAGCCACTTGTCCTAGATGTCATCTCCAAACATCTTAAAGAACAGGAAGCGGTCAACAAGGATTTACCAAGGGTAAATCATGCTTGCCCAATCTGAAAGCCTACTTTGATATAATACCTGGATGGCTGGATGAGAGGAGAGCAACAGATGTCATCTACCTTGACTTCAGCAAGGCTTTAGATAGTGTCTTCCATAACATCCTCATTAGGAAATTACGGAAGAGTGAGCTAGATGAGGGGGCAGTGAGATGGATTAAGAACTGGCTGTGTGACAGGACTCAGAGGGTTGTAATTAATGCAACATGGTCAAGTTGTAGTTCTGTAACCAGTGGGGTTACAGAACCCCAAGGGTCAATACTTGGTCCAGTCTTGTTCAATATTCATCAATGACCTGGATGAGGGGACAGAGTGTATCCTCACAAAGTTTGCTGATTATACCAAGTTAGGAGGCCTGGCTGACACTCCAGAGGGCTGTGTCACCGTCCATTATGACCCAGACAGGCTGGAGAGCTGGACGGAAAAGAACCTAATGAGGTTCAGTAAGGATAAGTGTAGGGTCCTGCACCTGGAGAGGAAGAATACTAGGCACCAATATAAGTTAGGGGCAGACTTGCTCAGGAGAAGGATCTGGGGCTCCTAGTAGATAGTAAATTATCCATGAGCCAGCAATGTGCCCTTGTGGCCAAGAGGGCCAATGAAATCCTGGGCTGTACAGGGAAGAGTGTGGCCAGTAGGTCCACAGGGAGGTCATTCTCCACCTCTACTTTGCACTGGTGAGGCCACAACCAGAATGCACCCAGTTCTGGGCTCCCAAGTTCAACAGAGACAGGGAGAGAGTCCAGCGTAAGGTAACAAAGATGATCAAGGGATTGGAGCATCTCTCTTATGAGGAAAGGCTGAGAGAGCTGGGACTCTTTAGCCTGGTAAAGAGAAGGCTGAGAGAACAGGCTGCCAAGGGAGGGTGTGGAGTCCCCTTCTCTGGAGACCTTCAAGTCCCATCTGGATGCAGTCCTGTGTAATGTGTTCTGGGCAATCCTGCTTTAGCAGGGGAGTTAGACTAGATGATCTCTAGAGGTCTCTTCCAACAATTCTGCAATACTCAACCTAAAATAGCTGTCTAGAATATGAGATATGCATTTTTCCTTAAAGTCTGATTTTCTCCACTGTTTATTAAGATGGTTTGGCATGGTTGGCCTAGGCTTAACCTGACTTTTATACAGGAAAACATAGTGAATCCTACACTCAATATACACTCATATAATCCCTCAAGAGTATTTTTATGCCACAAAATTTAATATAAATATAAAACTGTACTCATATGCATACAAAATTCAGGGGAATTATAGCTGCTTTGTGGGAATCAATAATATTTTTTCCTTTCTGTAACTTAGAATAGGCTGAGATTTCATTCTGCTTGCTGATAAATACAACAGTGAACCCTACATCTAAATGGAGAAAGTCTTGGAAATCCGACTGATACATGAAAATATCAGAAAAATAATTTTCAGTGGTTGCCTTATTAAATTATATTAGCATGACACTGTGGCAGTGACACCTTTTGAAGTCAAGATCCTGCCTTTGAGCAAGAGCTGCTTCCTATTGTTTGCTTCATTTCACTTGCTTGCATTCTTTATTCCCATTATAGAAGTCACACTGTTTACATTCAAAGAACGTCCACACACTGTTACTTTCAGTCACAATAAAAATCAAGCAGCTTCCTCATCAAGCCATCTAATAATAATGAAATACAATTCAGAATTTTATTACAAAGGAAAGAAAAAGCACATCAGATGTTTCCTTTCAAACTGAAGAAATGCCTAGGGAACGCTGAGTCAGCTCTGTGAAACTAGGCACTCACTTCTGCACTTGTAGAAGACTCCAGAACTGTCACAGGACAGAACTGGAAGAAAGAACACATCCATTATGGTCTGAGAGAGAGACCAGATTAAGAAGATGCTTGGTCTATATTATTCTCTATGCAAGCATAGGCTGCTCCAGAAGAATTTGTGGACAGTCTGTTGATTTTCATCAAAGCTTTGGGTATGTGTAAAACCTTGATTTAGGAATTCCAGCCCACTTATAATTTCCTTTGCAGGGAAAGAAGCAAGCTGTTGATTGCAAGATTCAAGGTTTTTCCCTAAGATAATTAACATTATACTAAGACTTTTGCTAAATTCTTTGGGCTTTTCTGCATCATTTTCCTACAAACAAGTTAGTGTTTTTTTCCATGAAGATTATTTCTATCTAAGACTTCTGCTTATTTTTCTCTAAAAACATGAGTGAATTAATATGTAATCTTGATCTGATCACCAAGTTAAAATAAAGCAGAATAACTACATTTTTACACACATGTATGCATTGCTCAGTGACAATTCTCAGCAGCTAAGAACTTTGCTTTATTATAATTAATATTTCTTGATTTTACAATAGCAGCAATTGAAACTGTGCACAATAAAAAATTAAAATTCTAGATGTGAGTCTAAATACATCGACTGACTAAATATGTTTTAGATGAAGAATATTAAAACTTATATAGACAATTTCCTATCTAGGAAAAGAAAGAGACAACTTTTAAAATACCTATGTGGAGTCATTTCATGCAGTTTCTTATTCCTCTGTCAAAAAAAATAAAGGTAAGTTTTTGCTAGACACAACATCAAAGACTATCTTCTCCATCTTCTGAGAATAATGTTCGATTAATAAATAAAAGTTCTGATCTGCGGTTATGAAATATAGATGAAAAATAATGTTTTACCAATTCATATAAATTTACATCACACACCGAGGTAAAACATAGCTAAATAAGTTTGTGTGGAGTTCATGGTTCTTTGCACTTCTCATATACTACAGAAAAGTGTCTAGCATTCTTCTAAAACAGTATCATGCAGAAAGATTCCCTTCCCTGTGAAAGGCTCTAAAAAGCATTCTTAGAGGGTATTGTATGACAGCATTATTTGTTATTCTTTTTTATATATGTGCATCTGGGTGTATACAGTCAAAGTGGTGATATAGCCCCTACTCCAGACTTCCTTCACACTTATCCTAAACATGAATAACCTAAGTTCAATTAATGAAAACTAAACACTGCAAAAATGCTCCTGAAGACAAAATGTAGGGTTTGTATAAGTTGCTAACCAAAACCCTCTATTCAGTTAGCAATGCCAGTATCTTCATGTTTCTACTGTCTGACACAATGATGGATTATTTATTTACTGAACAGCACTGGTGGCCAGAAAATCTGATTTTCATGCATGAAATCCATGAAACCTCAGTCACTGAAGAGTTTCTTTTACACGTGGCAAAGGTCACCTATCAAGGGATTTTCTCACGTTTTGTGTGATTGGTCATGCCTCATTTCCTTCAAGAAAATATGATTTCCCCAAAGTGTGTGCATTTTAAGAGACTCACAAAGACTGAGAAAGTTATTTCCTCTTTGTTTGTGATAAGCAGAAAATATAGAGACTAACCTACAGGGAACGACAAGCAACTGTTTGTAGTTGGAAACAATATTTAATCCTATCATTAAGGAAAACCTCAGAGCACACTGGGAACAAAAAGAGTGCAAAACTAGACACTTAACCTTGTCACTTAACCTTTCAGACTTGCAAGTATTTAAAGAAAATATTCAGTATATTTGATAAGGGATTTCCCTCTATTGGGAAAGTATTACCTGTTCATACTTAACAGCTTCTATTCTTTAAAACAATGGGAAGTCAAAACTAAAGACAATACTGTGTTTTTATGGAGGTTTCACTACTCTTAAACACTAGAAAACAGTTCTACTTCCATGTTCTAATCTCTTGGAAGAACTGAAAGAAAATTACAGCTCAAGTTACCCAGTGCTGGTGCAGTACATTTAGAAGGTGGCACAGTAACATATGTTCATAGTGAGTTTTCCTCAGTACTAGGGCTATCTCTTCTTGTTGCATGTATGTATAAAGTGCCTACAACAATGGAGCTCTGCTAACAGTTGGGGGTCCTAAGACACCACAGTGACAGATAACTATATGAAAAGAGAAATGTAGAAGAATCCCCTGAAGCGCTGGCTTTCCCCCCCCTCCTCCCCCTTTTTTTCGTGTTTTTTGTTTGGTGGGGTTTTTTTTGTTGTTGGTGGTGGGTTTTTTTGTACTCATATAGGCTGTAGACCTGTCTTTTGAGAGGCTGAGCTTTAGGATGCTAATGGATGTTGACTAAGAAATGGAGAAGCTTGTGCAAGATCTTTCAGGTTTTTTTGTAGTTTCTGGAAAGGGTCACATGTATACCAGTGACAATCCCTTTCATCTAAGGAGTGATTCCCCATCTTGTGATTTCTTCCTTTTTGTTTGAAAACCACTGAAATGAATAATCTCCTGAATTGCCAGTATATTTTATTATATCATATAGTAATTCATCATGAAAAAAATTTCTTACTACTCTTTCTACAGGGCACATATCTGACTATAGTGCAACAATGTCAACAACATCTAACATAAAGAATACAGAGCAACAGGACATAATGTCACAAGGAAACCATTCCCATCTTAACTGAAAAAATGCAATCTGTTCAAAGAGAAATCCTGTGGCTTTTAACCTGTGCAGTCAAAATACAATTTTCTGCATATCAGAGAGGAAAAAAAAATAGAAGAGAAGGGAAGAGAAGAGAAGAGAAGAGAAGAGAAGAGAAGAGAAGAGAAGAGAAGAGAAGAGAAGAGAAGAGAAGAGAAAAGAGAAGAGAAGAGAAGAGAAGAGAAGAGAAGAGAAGAGAAGAGAAAGGAAAGGGAAGGGAAAGGAAAGGGAAGGGAAAGGAAAGCAAAAGTTTACAGCTGATGAAAGTTCCAGGATCTTCTAATAATGTGGAAATGTTTAAACTCTGCCATAGTGTTATATTTTAATATTCTAATGTTAATAATAATAGTTTATTTGGCTGTATTATTTGCAAAGATTTGTAATCTTCCTTGTAGCTTGGTCTCACAGTGTTGATTGTGTCTTGTGGCATCTTTTTGCCAGTAGGGTAGAGATTAATTACTGTGACAGTTCAGAAAAAAATGTTGAAAATGATCAGGGAACAGAAAAGATTAAAATGAAGTAGTAGGCAAAGAAATACTGTACCTCAGCAACAATCAGGAGGAAGGGGATAATATAAGAATGTTTAAAGTAGATGGGCTCAAAAATTTATTAAAAAATACAAATTGACGCACATGCCTAAATGAAAAAGATGATCACAGAAATTCTTCTGTTCTAGCTGAAATACGGAAAATAATGCTATTAGCATAAGTCTGTAATCAGTACAAAAGGGAGAGGATGAATAATTACTGTTGAAATTTTTTAAAAAGAAAGATTTAAGCTGCATGTCNTTTTAAAAAAGGGAAGATTTAAGCTGCATGTCTGAAGTAAAAGTGGGAGTGAAAGAAATCTTAATGTTTGGTGTCGGAATATGGAATATTCTTGCACGGCAAGTCTTGAAAATTGCTAAACTTGAGACATTTAAAACAAGCCTGGACAATAAATGAATTAAATATACCCAAGAGTGCTTTCACAGTTGGGTAGAGAGACTGAGTCGAAAACCTCATATCTGTCTTCTGCATCTAACAGTTATCCCCCTCCAATAGTGCAAAATAGTCTGTAGTACTTCATTCCACTGATCATAACAAGCAAAATACAATGCTTACCAAGGACTTTTCCATCTGCCCCTTTTTTCTGCTGGGGCAGAACTGCATATCAGCATTAATGACACATCACCTTCTAAGGTTGTCTACAGACATGCCACTCCCATAATAAAATGCAATCGGATACCGTGCAGGGTGTTGCCAATCCTGACGCTATTGTCGGGGTGGGTGCCTCTCTGTTATGCTAATTTTGCAAGCTCAAACTTGTCTGCTCCTCCAGCTGCCACCGCTATTTATGGAACGCAAGTTTGTGTTAATAAACCTCTCGCATAGATACAAATTGCCTGGAATAAGGATGACTGATACTACTCTGATTTGTCTCGGGAAACCGGGAGCAATTTGACATGTAGATTGTCAGAATAAATCAAAGCAGCATAAAGATTGTTTTATTTATTCATTACTCTCCAGAAAATATTCTTCCTTTAAGCACATAGTTTAATGGCATAAAGTTTGTATAAAATAACCAGCAAAATTTAGACTTGTACAGAAATCCTTCCT
>VZTM01026455.1:1510-63268 GCA_013400555.1 Jacana jacana
AGAGTGGTCAGTCAGTGGAATCAGCTGCCCAGGGAGGTGGTGGAGCCACCATCTCTGACTGTGTTTAAGAGTAGATTAGATGTGGTGTTGAGGGATATGGTGTAAGGGAGAACTTGTAGAGGAGGGCTGATGGTTGGACTTGATGACCCCAAGGGTGTCTTCCAACCTATCTGATTCTATGATTCTATGATTCTATGAAATAAGTAGTCAGTCAGCGGAATGGGCTGCCCAGGGAGGTGGTGGAGTCACCATTCCTGACTGTGTTTCAGAGTCTTTTAGATGTGGTGTTGAGGGATCCGGTGTAGGGTAGAACTTTGTAGAGTAGGGCTAACGGTTGGACTTGATGATCCCATGATGGTTGGACCTGATGATCCCCCGGGTCTCTTCCAACCTATATGATTCTATGAGGTGTGCTGTGGGACCCACCCAAACCTCCTCTCATATATAAGAGCCCTCACACCAAGCCAGGATCACCAACAAACACCCCAGGTACTCCCAGCACATCGGGCATGGACTGATGGTCCCAGCACTGAACTCCTGCTTGCTTCCAGCAGTTCCCAGTTCAAAATACAGAAATTACTGCTCCTACTGCAATCCACCCAGCTCTCCTCACTACCAGCATGCCACCACTTCACTGCTCTAACGTCTCTAGGGTCACTTAATGCATAGGTTCATTCTAGCTCTGCTCTCAGCACATCAAATGCCTCTCACCTGCAAAACCCAGAAATTCTAAGTCTGCAAGAAAACCAGACTTAATGGCAGTACTCCAAAGACTTCCCCTGCCCCCAAAATCTAGTAAAGATCCCCGAAGTTCAATTTTTATTGGTAAAGTCTCTTTACATCCATCAGAACACCTCAGTACACACGCACATGTCTTGTGAGGCTCGAACACGCCTATGAGGTCTGAACTGAGCTGCCTGGCAGCAGAGAGGGGTCACTGGTGAACCTGACCTGTGAACTTCTCTGCCTGAGACGCAAAAAATAAACCAAACAGCTTTTTCCATCAGGAAAACAAGGCAATCTGACTTCCATTTCAAGGTGGCTGCACTGGGAAACTTGTTTAAGCCTGGAACAAGGCTCACAGCTGCTTTGATGCTTTTGAAGAAAAATCTAACCAAGGTAAAGAACAGGCTTAGGAGAAAATAATAATAATAATAATCATCATCATCATCATCATCATCATCATCATCATCATCATCATCATCCCTTTCCTTGGAACAGCCTGTCTGGGCTTTTAATGAAGCTTTTAGTGGCCTCATCTGTCCCCAACACACTGCTGAAGGCACACTGCCCCTTCAATTTGGTATCTACCCTTTAAGCGGGTGCTGGCCCTGCACCCTGCAAAGCGTCATCCCCAAGACACATAAGGGACACGGTGGGGACACCACCTCCACCTGCCCCTCCACTGCCCAAGGCATCATGCAGCCTGGCCGGACACGCTCCAGCTGTGGTCCCTGGCACCCCAAAAGCTACGGTGCCACACTGTCACCACAGGACACATGCTGGGAGACGGGACACAGCCCTGGCATCATAAGGTGCTGGAGCGACTACAGAGGAGGGCAACAAAACTGGTGAGAGGCCTGGAGGATAAATCTTATGAGGATCGATTGAGGGAGTTGGGATCGTTTAGTGTGAGGAAGAGGAGGCTGAGGGGAGACCTCATCACTCTCTACAACTGCTTGAAAGGGCATTGTAGAGAGGTTGGTGCTGGTCTCCTCTCACGGGCAATTAGCGATCGAACGAGAGGGAATGGCTGCAAGCTGCAGCAGGGTAGGGTTAGGCTGGCCATGAGGCAAGAATTCTTCCCAGCAAGAGTGGTCAGAGCCTGGACTGGGCTGCCCAGGGAGGTGGTGGAGTCCCCATCCCTGACTGTGTTTCAGAGTAGATTAGATGTGGTGTTGAGGGATCTGGTGTAGGGGAGAACTTGTAGAGTAGGGCTGATGGTTGGACTTGATGATCCCAAGGGTCTCTTCCAACCTCTATGATTCTACGATTCCAAGAGGTGGGTGCAGGAGGGGACAAGGCCGGGTGGCAGGCACAGGATACACGCTGACAGGGGAGCAGGGGTGGTGCAGAGCGACCGTCAGCTGCACCATCCATCAGAGCCAGCCGCCGGCTGCGCTCAGTGGTTTATTGTTCTAATAGTTGTGCAGACACGTGGAAGGGGGTGCCTCGACATTCACCACTTGTTTTGACTAGCCATTTCCTTTGCTGCTCCGCCTGCTTTTCCCTCAGGAGGCCACATCCTGAGCCCTGGAGGTGGTGAGTAGGGCGAGGGGGGTTGCGGGGGGCAGCAGTGTCGGCCATCCCCACCACCATCTCCCCAGCCAGTGGGGCAGAAAAGGGGAGGAAATATTGTCCCCCTGCAGCAGGGAACACAGGAGGGTGCTGGTCCAGACACGAGCTGGCAGCCAAGCCCTCCACCCAGACCAGCCCAGAAAAAGATGCAAAACAAGCCTTTCATGAGAGTTTTGGATTTGTTTGGAGAAGTTTTTTGCCATAGGACTTCCCACCACCACCATTCAGCATAGAGTGGTCTCATGGTATAGGGACCATCTCCAGTGTGACTCTCCTTGAGCATCACTCAGCTCTGCAATCAGGGCAAGACTGACCAAGGGAAGACTGAATACAGACCAGAGTGCAGGATAAAGCAGCTCCCAAAGGCTCAGGGCAGAGGGACCATCTCTAACTGTCAATGGCCATCGGAGTTGCTCAAACTACAAACCCTTGCCCAGGCTGTTCCTGCAGAAAAGCACGAAGCACCCCTGCCTCTCCAGGCCAGCTTTTTATATTATATTTTTTTCAGAAAAATACCCCAAACATCACAGTTCCTATAGCAAGAATAGGTCCACAGTGAATTTGTTATTATCTGTTAGCAAAGCAGCAACTTCCCACCAAGGCTGGAATTTCCATCCTGGTTTGGCAGGCACAGGGCTGCGAAATGATTACTGTGTTTACTTTTCCTTTGCTAACTATAAAATCCCATTCCACTGCCCTGCCAAGAATGACTGAAGCTAATAAAATTCAGGCATTTGGAAGAAAGCAATAATAAAACTCCCTTTTGGGGCCTTTATGATGAAATTTCCCCACTCCAATCAGCGATTATGCTGTATTCATGAACACTAGTGATGTCTCCAAGTGCACCCAGATTGACTCAAACCAATATTTAGCTTTGCTCCAGACTGTACGCTTTTCTTCCTTGCGGCTGCCGAAGGCAGGATCACTGAACTGCACAGCTAGAAGCAGCCTTTGAAAAAGCAGCTTACAAGTCCACGAGGCAGCATATATATGTGTGTGTATAGATATATATATATGAAAAAATGTCGACTTTTTGATTACTTAAAAACCTGTGAAAAAGTATATACACATGAAGCATTCGTGGATGCATGAATTTACAAATCCCTCTCCAAATATCTTGAAAGCCATTAACATAATGCACACTACACATTTATATAGACATACCTGCCTATTCTTTAGTAGCTTTTGGTGTTTGAGAAACCGTAACGTTCCAGTGTTTACATCTGCCACTCTGCCTGCTGCTGAGGCAGAAACACATTAGCTGCTGGGGGCAATCTGCTCTACGTCATGCCTGTGATGGCTGGCACGAGATAAAATAACACAGACCTGAAAAACAGCCTGAAATAAAAGCCTGTGCTTGGTTTGGTCACGTAACCACGTGGGACGGCTTGATTTGCACTAGGCAATGGTTCTTTCTTAAGCAGCCAGGGGAACGACAGCATCCAGAGCGGAGATCAGAAGGCAGAAATGCTCACTGCTGCTCCTCAGGGAGGAGAGAAATCAGCCATGTCCCTTGTCAGGGCAAGGATTGGAACAGGTCGTTCAAAGGCAAGCCTAGGAAGCGTTACTGTGCAGGCTGAGGAGGTGATAAAGTGCTGGAGAAACCTGCTGCCAGCGTGTGCTGGAGGAGCAGGCTGCTGCAGGCTCTACAGCCCCGCAGGGACCCCTCGGCAGCCAGCACTGGGCAACCTCATGTCTGCTGCCCATCTCCTCTGCTGCTCGGCACCGCCAAAGGACAGTGCACTGCTCTTCCCCTGCATCCCACAGGAAAAGGTACCGGGAACAGGACTGAAGGGGCTTACGGTGCTGGACTGGGATGAGGGTGAACAGAAGCTGGGCTGAGCACTGGCATGTGCATAAGACGCTGGGTCAGAGCACTAAGGTGACCAAGGAGTAACTAGATCTAGGTCAGGACTGCGAGATGGTGGCTTGGGTTACTTCATCCTGCGCTGCTTCTCCCCCACTAATTTCAGCCTTTGGTTCACCAAACTGGAGGTAAGACAGAACACATTGCTCCTGCCCTGAGCCAGCCCTGCCGCTGGGTGAAAGCCCATTTCCAAGGGCAGAGGGAGCAGCTCCACTGCGCTCTCGCTCTTTATCCTCTGGAAAAAGGCGCCAAGAATTAGAATTGCATTTTTCGAGAGCAGCAGAACAAGCCAAGGGCCTGTCAGCTTGTCCTAAAACAACCCCTCTCCACTCGCCGAGAACGCAGCCAGCATTCCTGATGCTCACCAGTGTCCATCACCCCTCACCACCCCCCCCATACAGCATGAAGCTGCAGAGCATTTCATGGTGGAGCAAGCCAGAAAAACATCTCAATGTTCTCCGCCTAAAACACAGCCAGAGAGGTTTTATGTTTAAAAAGCAAGTTTCGGTCCAAACAGAAAGGAGTTTCTCAGCGAGCGATTGTAACTAGGCCCTTTGGCACTCAACAGCTCTTCTCTTGTTATCGATGCTGAGGGTGTTGTTAAGAGATGAGGCTCCACGAAGCCCAGATGTAGAGTCACGGAGCTTTAGCAAGGGCTGTTGCCGTGTTCAGTATGTTATTACAGCTCCATCACCACAGGCACAAAGAGCAGCAGCTCCTCTCTGCCAAATCTATCTCCGAAATCACTCCCCCAACTCCATCCCCTCCAGCAGCAGCAGGCAAACACCATCGATTGCTGCTGTGTCCCCTCCACGGCTTTCCACCCAGCGCTGAGAAGGAAGACTTCAGCATGAAATACCCTCCCCTCCTCCAAAGACAGCACACAAAATTAATCTGATCAGTGTCACAACTCGCTGGCTTTCATTGTGTGAGTCAGAGCTGTGGATGGGCTGCATTTCTTAACCATGGAAAAGTACAGCACCAAAAATGGGCTCAGTGCTGTACAGTCATGGAGAAGACACCTGAGCTGCTCCCACCAAACCCTTCGCCCTCCCCAGGAAGACCCTTGGTGAGGGAAGGAGCGCAGGGATGCCAAGTTCATCTGCAAGAATACTTACGAGCAGGTGAATAGGGAGAAAATAGCCAGGACATCACTTTGGCACCAGGACTGAATCCTCCCCTGGAAACACATGCCAGATGGCTGTTTCTTTTTTACCACAAATGTGGAAAACCAGATTTCTGGCAGGGGAGAGTAGTAGTGGCAGCACAGACCTCCTCACCCTGTGCTGACCTCGTGCTTTGAAGTGATGCACGGGAGACCGGTGCCAGTTCCTGTCACACCAACCCCATTAAGTCCCACCCAAGGACTGACAAAGTAGCAAACTAGATCTGCTCTCCTCTTTCTTTCCAGGATGTAACAGGGCACATAAGAATCCTTACTATTTAAGAAAATAATGGGTACACATACCATGTACAAACACTTCAAAGATGGGAGAAGAAAAATCTCCATTAATCCACACAGCACCCTCAGCTCACAACCCTGCCCTGCTGCAAGCAGAAAAACAGGCAATATTTCTTCCAATTAGAGGGGCAAGACACACAAAATCAAGGGACTTTCTTTCCCTCAAGCAGATCAGGTGAGATGTTGCACTGCACGAGCCTTGTAATATTGACTGAATGGAACAGAGAAGTCCAATTATGTAAATGATGAAGCAGGCTCCTGAGAAGCAGCCAGCTTTATCACGCTGCCCTTCTCCACCGCTACAGCTTGGAAGGCAATTTAAAAGGTTGCTTTGGATGTCGATCACCACAAATGAGCCGAAGATGTGCGAAACAACAGCCTGTGCTTGAGGCACTGTCAGTTTGCCCCTGGGTGTTCCAGAGATGCTGAGCCCTGGCCCCGCTCTTCATGGCTCTGGGACCACTGTGGGCTGGAGCAGTCTGGGCAGAAAGCACTGGGCTGCAGGCAGCTTGGGGAAGGTCAAGCTCAGTTCTTACACCCTGCCTCCAGAGAGTTTACACAGCTCACCAGGGCTTTCCCTGCCATGCCCATGTCTCTCGGGCCACAGTTCAGTTCTTCAGCCATAAGAACTTCTGCTAAAAAATGGAATAAAACCAATTCACATGTTAGTGCTGGGGCTCCTTCCCTTCACCCCCCTGGCGCAGGGCTGGCTGGAGGAGCCAAACATCTCACAAGGACTACACAAAGCCTGACAGCATCTGGTTTCCAAATGAAACCAGCATGAGCCGATGCAAGGGACAGAGCATCCTGTTCCAGATCCAACACTCCTCTGGCTGTTTGTTTCCTTGGCTTCCCGTCCCGAGCTGGTGCACGGCACGGGCTGCTGACAAGCCCTTGCAGCCATCCTGGCAGAGCTGTGAACTCCAGGGCACACCAGGAGAGCCAGGCTGCTGGCACAAGGCAGACCGTGTCCTGAAGGTGCGTCTTCCCATGCAGGTGAGCAGGGCTCGACACTCACACTCATCCTCCTGTGATTTGGAAACAATCTTTGGAGCGGGGAGGAAAGCAGAGGAACACAGAAACCCAGCCAGAAGTGTTTGCACTATGACAACGTGAACAATGCAAATATTTCAGCTTTTAAATATGTTCGGAATGACAGAGAATGCCAACATCTCCCTCATCTTCCCAGAAATAGCTTTGAATCATTGCTGCCCTAATGCAAAGTCGCCCCCCCCACCTCCCCCCTCCCTCCCCACCGAATCGGTTTTGCCATCAGATTTTTATCAGGCACAAGTCAACAGCGTGAGCAACCACATGGCAGATGGGTGGATGCCAAGCACATTGGAGGAGGATCCTCCTACAGCTGCTGAACTCCATGAAGAACCCCATGCCACTCACTCCTGATGGGCACCAAACGGGATCAGCAACCTGAGGACCAAGGGGAAAGCCCCAGCCTGCCTCCCAGCCAAGAGGGCTGCATGGAGAGTTCATAAGAAGTGTAGTCTCTCTGCAGGGAGAGGAGGACAAAAGCAGGCAAAACAAAAGGTATGTCTGTACCCACTAAAATTGTTGCATTTCACTCCACAGACCTGAGTTTAGAGCCACTTCCACAAAAGTCCACTCCTCCAAGAAGCATCTGAGAGGCCACACATTACATGTGGGGTTTGCACTGAGCACCCTGCAGTCCTTAGGGCGAGAACTATCTTCTTGTGGCAAGTCATTTGAGGCATTTCACACACAGCACTGAGCTCTGCATCTCACCTGGGCTTTGTATAACCCAGAGCAAGCAGAGCGCTGGCAGCATTGGGATGTCCCCTCTCCGTCAGGTCCTCAGGATCCCTCTCTGTCAAGGCAACCCACGGGGCTCCCTGCCAGTCACCTTCTCCCCACCAGCTGTGGGCACCGCCACAGCGGGCCAAGGAAACGGCTCCCTCTCCTGTGGCAGAGGTGCACAGCCAAAGAGGACACCCCTGTGCCATCACCAGGTCCCCGCTTGAAGACATTAATCATAAACTCCTGTAACGGGGCCAGAACTCTTTTTCCCAAGTGAGAAACAACCTCCAGCAGGGAAGGAAGAGCCCAGCATGATCCACACCGCAGACTCGAGGCTACAGGAGGACACGCGCCCAGGGAGAGCCGACGCTCACGGCCTCATTTCGTTCTCCAGCCCCTCTGCGCTATTGTTCTGCGGCAATAAATCACAGGGAGGCGCTGGAATTCAGGGCTGGTTTCTACAAGAGGGAGAGCCCGGGGTGCAGGAACTGAGGTGCCGCCTTGCTTTTCCGTGCTAACTCCCTTGGCGGCCGGTGTGCTCAGCGCCTCTCTGAGCGCTGCCCTCCTACGCATCCCGCCGGAGCACCGCGGCTCTCCCCTTGCAAAGCGCTGCTGAGCTTCCACCCCCTCCACTCCCTTCTCCTCCCCCAGCACTGGATTACTCAATTAGAGATTATGCTTCTGCCAGTTACCTCCAAGCCAACTGGGGCCAATGCCAAGGTCAACGCAAGTTCCAGCCAGTTTCATTAATAACTGCGAGACCAGCCCACTGGAAACTCTGAGAGGTTAATCCCAGCAACAAGATCAATGTTCCCATAACAGAGCCACAGAGCTCAAACGCCACCA
The DNA here is from genome assembly GCA_013400555.1 of Jacana jacana. Taxonomy (NCBI): domain Eukaryota; kingdom Metazoa; phylum Chordata; class Aves; order Charadriiformes; family Jacanidae; genus Jacana; species Jacana jacana. Next base: position 9,757 of record VZTM01026455.1, read on the forward strand.
GTGATGTACCAGCCAGCCCAGATAGCCGTGCTGGGAGGTGCAGTGCTGCCCCTCCAAGCATCCCTCCCCACAACAGAGCAAACCCTGCTGCAGGAGCCCCCAGCTCCTCTCCCCCAGCATTTTCAGTGAGGGATGGAGCAGCTCCCAGGAGACAGCACTGCCAAGGCACTGGCCGGCGCGGCGAGGAGAAAGCAGGTCTCCCGAAAGGCCTTTCGGTTGTCCCCAGTGCTCCTCCAGCCTGCAGCCGGGGCAGGAGTTAGCAGGCTAGCCAAGAGCCTTTCCATCCCACAGCCTGTTTTCCAGGACTTTATTATAAACTGGGCTCTGGAATGGGCAGCCAGTGTGAAATTTGGCATGTACGCTGCTGGCTTCAATGCATCATTAAAAAGGCATTTTAAATGTGTTAATTCCTCCTTTTTCAATTAATGGCTTTTAAAGCTCCATTAACATGCATCAAAGCAAAATACCCTTTGCCCTAATTTCTGCTTTGCCATACGTATTTCCTGGCCTCAGTGCTGTCTTTTCCACGACTCCCCTCTTCCCTTTTCTTATTCCAGGTTTTAGTCGGTAGCACAACAAAAAACACTCATGCAGAAAGGGAAGAAATTAAACCCCTTCAACAATGTAAAAGCAGAGTCCAAGTCCTAACAACACATAGCTTCTTAATAGCCTTTTTCCATCAATAGTTGTTAATTAGTTTACAAAAGAGGGAAGTGGCATTGTCCCTTGTACAGATGGGGAAATCTGAGACACAGAAAGGGGAAGGGACTTACCCAGTGACCAGCGGCCTGCCAGGGCAGATGGCAGCAAGGTTCAGGTTTCCTAAGCCTCCACCCAGCCCTGTACCCGTGGGACTACATGGCTCCCCGTAAGCATATTGCTGGAGCAATAGGCTACGTGGAATTGCAGCCAGCCAGCCCTTGCGAGGGGACTAAATGCAGATCACGACTGACTCACATCCTATAGGAAGGAGCAGCAAACCACGTTCGTGGTGGAAAAGCAGTCTCAGGAATGGGAAGAAGAACAAGTGGAAGCATAACGGGATTCAGAAGAGATGGGAGAGGCAGGACTAAGCTCCAGCTCTGGAGAGGGGCGAGCAGGCGCTGCTGGACAAGGCACACCGCGCTTGCCGTCCCTACGGGGCAGGATCCAGGCAGCACCAGCTGCGCACGTATGGGCAGAGACAAGGGGATTGTGCAGAGACACCGCTGGCCAGACCTGGAGCCATCTGTTTTACTCCTATCTGCTGTTACGTGATGAAGGTCCACGACTTTATCGGAAAGAAAGCAGAAGCCACTGAGGGTCCTGGGAACCAGCTCCCACGTCTCTGCCAAGAGCACACCCGGCAGATCTGCATCACGGCAGCTCTTCCAGCAGATCTCACATCCAGGCTTGCAGTGATTGAAAACACAGTCGTGCTTGAGGTTGTGCCTGGTTATTCTCAGCCAGCTCAAGGGAGCACCTTCTCAGATGCAGCATCCGCCCACCCTGGCACAGTGGGCATGGAGCAATTTCGCTTTTTCCCCAACAGACTGAGCCCTCCTGGCTACCATCCAGCATCAGGAGCATGGGACTATATACATGCACCACAGCAACGGCCCAGCAACCCCTCTTGAAGGGAAAAAGATGCTCAAGAAGGGGAAAGCAGGCTAGAAAACAATCTTCTCTTCCCCAGCTTGAAAAGAAACAGCAGTGTTCAAGGCTATGAGCAATGAGAGGTTTGTAAGGAAAGGTAATATCTTTTACTAGACCAACTGAGATTTCACTGTAAAGCAGCTGCTTTTGAAAGGCACGCTGCCCAGAAGCCTGTCTGTTTTCTCCAGCTATAACATGCTGATCTAATAGAAGACATAACCTCCTCCTTACAAACTAAGCCTTGCTTGGAGTGAGGCTGCAGTGATCGTGAATAGGGTAAGCCCAGCTCACTCCACATTTGGGAGAGGTAGATAAGGAATAAAAGAATAAAAGACAGAAGAGATCCAATTATCTTTAAGAAAACAACTCTGGAACCTGTTGCCAGCATTTGCCACCTCCATTACTTCATCTGTGTTCAAAGCACAGACTACAGCCCAAAACAAAGGCCTTGGAAATGTGCAGGAATGGTGTTAGCTTCTCTCCTCTGGGCTGAAGGCTGGTAAATCTGATATAACTGACAGTGATCAGGGACATGCTAAAGTCACAGCACCACAGGCCTGACCGCATCTCATCTCCACGGCTGCTCCGAATCCAGCAGAGACCAACAGGTACCCACTGCCCCAGAGTGACACAGAGTGATTGCTGCTGCATCAGTCACACCCTGTGGGACAGCCAGGCTGGCACCCAGAGCATATCACCAAACCCCTACCCTTTTCATTGAGGGGTCTGCACAGCTCTTTACTGGGTAGGAATTAGCTCATCTGCAAAATCACCGCGAAAGGTAGCCCTAGTGCTGCTGCTCGCATGAGTAAATTGAGCTGCTCCCCATGCAGTGACTGCAACAACGTGGAATGGGGTAAGGGGTAAGAGAACAACTCCCTGGATACTCCATCCAAACAACCACCAGCGTGATTAGTAGCACTGGGCTCACGTGGTGCATCTCCCCCAGCTCACAAAGCTGCCCTAGATCAAGTATTGAACGACTTTGTCAGGCACTGAGTCAGCAGCACAAATGGAACAGCAGATTTTTCTCTCCAGCTGTGGTCACTGGGACACACATCCTCCCACCACGTGTGTGCCACCGCCCCCAGGACACACATCCTCCCACCATGCGTGTGCCACCACCCCCAGGACACACATCCTCCCACTACATGTGTGCCACCACCCCCAGGACACACATCCTCCCACCACGCATGTGCCACCGCCCCCGGGACACACATCCTCCCACCACGCGTGTGCCACCACTCCCAGGACACACGTCCTACCACCGCTCTGGTCCCGACACAGAGATATCCAGCTCTGCACCCACCTTGCAGAGTGTTTGTGGGAAGGAAGAAAGCTTGTAGGAGAAGCCCTGAGAATGGAGGACATGCTGAGCAAGCAGGAAAAACACGGTGCTGGTAGAAGCAAAGCGCAGGCCAGTGTCCAAGGGATGGAGCAGAGCAGGGATTAGTCACCAGGACAAGCTACATCGGGATGTGTTGTTTTAAGAGGACACCTCAGCTAGGCCGAGGAGCTCAGCATAGAGCCTCTCGGGAAGGTCTTTATCAGCTGTCCTGGATGGTGACTCAACACCATCAGAGCCAAGTGCCCAATTCAAGTGCTGGCTTAGCACGGACACAAGAAATTGTTTTACACACAGAGGAGGGCAATGGAGCTGGTGAAGAGCCTGGGGCATAAATCTTATGAGGAGCGATTGAGGGTGCTGGGACTGTTTAGTTTGAGGAAGAGGAGGCTGAGGGGAGACCTCATCACTCTCTACAACTGCTTGAAAGGACACTGTAGGGAGGTTGGTGCTGGTCTCTTCTCACGGGCAATTAGCGACAGAACAAGAGGGAATGGCTGCAAGCTGCAGCAGGGTAGGGTTAGGCTGGACATTAGGAAAAAGTTTTTCACAGAGAGAGTGGTCAGTCAGTGGAATGGGCTGTCCAGGGAGGTGGTGGAGTCCCCATCCCTGACTGTGTTTCAGAGTAGATTAGATGTGGTGTTGAGGGATATGGTGTAGGGGAGAACTTTGTAGAGTGGGGCTGATGGTTGGACTTGATGATCCCAAGGGTCTCTTCCAACCTGATTCTATGAATCATAAATGTCCAGAGCTGGTGGCGTGAGGCCTGACTTTCTGCATTTCCTCTGGACCACCAGACCTAGAACACACTGAGGTATGTTAGAGGGACTGTTCTGGGTCTGGTGGTGCACAGATCAGCTGCAGGAGCTTTACCATGACCTCCATAAGCAGTTTGTAGACTTGTCTGAGGATGACTGCTCAAGAATAAAGCCAACAGACTGCTGTTAATCCAATTTCCCAAGCTGCAACGGCATCTATACCTTCAGAATTGTGGTTTTACACTCCAGTATGCCTTCTGCTCCCAATCACTCAAACTGCACTGAGATCATCCCATCCCGATCTTGCAGTGAGCTCCATCGAAGCCATTCTGGAAACAGCCCCCACTAGTTTTGAGCAACTAAGTCTGGCTCCGCTTAGACTCTCACCGGTCAGGGACACTGCATTTTTTTTCTCCCTTCCAGACTCTGAAATTACAAATGGCTCCACTAAAAGCATAATCTTGTCTTGATGAATTGTATCTCGCAGCTTTCTCTCTCTCTCTTTTTCATTAACAAATGTTTTAAGCCTCATAAAATGCATGTAATTCTTGGAAACGTGTCACAGACCGAGACGCAAATGGAGCCCCTGAACTCACCAACTAATGCCTCAAGAGTGGCTTTGCCTGTTAGAAACAAATAGTGGAGACAATACGTGGTTTTCGAGCGAGAGGCAGAACAGAACTGCTGATGGAAATAACGTGCAGACAGAAAAGCCATCCTGGCTTCCTCATGTCTTCGGAGAGTGATATTGTCTTGTTTCACAGCCAACAGATTATTTTCCCCATCAGCCACCCAACCCAGCATCCCCCCAAGAATACCCTATGGTTCAGAGCCACCACAGCACGTCCCAGTGACACACACGGCAGGGTCCTGGCTGGTCACAGCATCACCTCATTAAGATGCATATTGGACAAAGCAGCAAAGACAGGACACAGAAGGGCTACAAACACCTTGGAGGTATCTTTTCTAAAGGCAACACATTATCAAAAGCTGAAAGAGAGCAAGCTGACACATCTGGTACATTTCTTAGGGTCTCCGAGTTCAAACACAGCTCTTGAAAAAGAGCTGCTCCATCCCTTCCAGCATCAGCTCACCATTCCTAAACGTCAGTCCCTGCTGCCCTTCCTGCCCTTCCTGCCTGGCCTCCCTTGGCACCTGAACTACCTCAGAGTTAAAAGTCCTTCTCACTTGAGACAGGTCAGACCTCACATAAGGCCCACCAGTACTGTAGAGGTAAGATATGTCCAAATACCCCAGCACTCCCAATCAAGAGCTTTCCTGCCTGTGTGTTATTTGAGTCAGTTCCCACAGTGATACAGCAAACCATCTCCATCACCCTGGGTAAGGATTCAACATCCCTTCCATTTCCCTGCGGGCTCAGACATCTCCAAAGCCCAGCCTGCAGCTGCATTACCCTTCAGCGCTCACAGCAGCAGCACAAGCAGCTGCCCCCTGCCTGCTCCCCCAGAAGGCCTTCCCTGCCAGCCAGGAATACGTCCAAGCTCGAGGTAAAATCAAATACAATTTAACCCAAAAAGAGCATGAAAGCACATCCAAACCGGCACACACACAAGGGGTTTCTCTTTGCAGTTTTTATTACACGTGCAGAGGGGACAATTGCAAGTAAACAATTTGCTTTGTTGAATGAGACTAAGACAAGGGAGATTTACCTACAGAAGATTATATTAAACCAGCAGCAACAGCTTCAAACCCTTCAAACACCGATATTAAATAAAGAGCTGTGACAAATGAGAAAGGTCAAGTAAAAATTGAATCAGGGCACAGTATCCAGAAAAGCCAGACACAACCATCCTTAATTCGGCCTACAGGAGCTTCCAAATTGTCCTGCTGCATCTAACAGTCCAGTAAATGCAAGCCTGCGACTGTAACTGTGATGGGGAAAGCTGACGTGCTTCTATTTGCTCAAAGCGGTCACCCCAGCTCAGTGATTATCATCCAACACCACCAAGCACTGCTTGATGGTTCAGGAGCCACCACTTAAACTGATTTCAGTAGTGGCTCTAGAGCCTCAGAGGTAGCTCTATGCAAGCCAAGAGGAACCCAAAACACAGACCCCACACCTAGCTACCACCCACAGTCGTTGCTCCCTTACCTTTGAGAGATCCTCTGTCCCTCCCTGCTGGCTCTGGCTCAGGAGAGGCGAGTGCCGCATCAGGGGGTCCTGCAGCAGATCCAGGCGCGGTCTCTTGGTTTCAATGAACTCCAAGTCCGACGGCTTGGTCAGGTCCGAGAGATAGGAATGCGCCTCGGTTCTCAGGTGCAGCTCCTGAGACCTGGGAACAAAGAGAAAGGAGCCTTTAGAAAACAAACCGCCCCTGCTCTCCCCAGCTCTACGACTGCAAGCCACTCAAGGAGGACAGAAGGCTCAACTTCTGCCCATTTTCCACAAGGATGCATAAAGGGAGTCCAGGGGCCCTGGACTGGAACACCTCAGGTCTTTGCAGAACCAGGATGATCCACAGCTTAGTTGCTGGGCACAGAGCACTTCTGCATGCAAGCAGAACCAGGCATCACTTGGGGTAGCAGGACATGGGATGCAGCATCAGCATCATCTTTCAAGCACCAACAGGTCACCCTGTCACCTGGGAAGCCCCACTGCCATCTCCTGCCCCACCACATGGGGTGAGTGGTTGTCCATACACTGGGGCTAAGTGAAAGAGGCTGCAGGTTTGAGCCTTCCCTGTCACACCAGGTGGGTCAGGCTGGCAAGAACAAGCTAATTAATGATCAGAAAAACATTCAGGTCTTTCCCATCAATCTCCCTGTGGCCCCTAAGACCAGGCAGTGCTCCTGTCTGCCACATTTGGCTTATTTAGTCAAAGGTACCTGCACCATTGTTTATATTTAGCATCCTCTATAGGAAGACCAAAGATTATATGCTGGGGAAAAAATGCATACTCCTCTGTGGCTAGACAGTAGGGATTTATTTTTCCAGGATGGGGGAGGAAAGAAATTGGCCACATGTAGTTGCACATCTCTGACACAGACCTGGCAAGTTGTAAAGGCACATTATCCAGTGATAGCAACTGCCCCGACAAGTCATGTCGGGCTCAAAACGCCTTCACCTGTTAAATATGACACAGTCAGGAATTCCTGGAAATTGGATTGGGGTTTGCTGTCTTTTTTATTTTTTTCTTTTTTTAATGTAAAGCTTTTTTTGTAGTTCTGTTTTTCCTAGCAGAATTATCTGCTGGGAATTGTAAAGGGATCCCTTTAAAAAAATGAAAGAAAGAAAAAAAAAAAAAAAAAAGGGCTTTTTTCCCCCCTCTTTGTCCCTTAAAAAAAATTATTCAAGTTCTGAGCTGCATGGTGAAGTATCCTCCCCAGTTACCAAACAACGACAAACTAAACAGCCTTAAACAGCCTTTGATTCTACTCAAAGGGGAGGAAGGGAGGGGATGTGTTTTGTCAAAAGCAAGCGTAACAGACAGGGAAACTTGGGCATCGTCTGGCCCCCACCCACGAACTGCAACTGCCGGCGTTCGTTTCTACCTAGCTAATTAAGTATCTTGGAGAGGATGGCAAAAAGGGAAGGACCCAGAACTCTCTGGAGCCAGCGAGAGTCTTTCCAGCGGCTGTAACGGCTCTGGACCGCATCCAGGGAGAGGAGGAACCCTGGTAAAAGCCACCTCCTGAGGGGCACCACCTCGGGCAAAGCCCTCTGCCCTCCGCTGCAGCAGCGCAGCAAACTTCACCCCGCTCCAGGGAGCAAGATACAGCTTTTTCTCTATTTATTTTTTTTTTAATTTATTTTTTTTCACTTAAACATCAACAGCAGGCACAGGTCATACGTGAGCCAAACTGCTGCTGTGGGTTTGGCACAGGTGGCCGGCGCTGGGATTCGGGTAACAGCTTTGCTGCTGACACACAGAAACCCAATCTGGCTTGTCCTTTTCCCTCCTGCCCAGCAAAAAAGGGGACAGACACACAGGGATGCTCAGTGCTGCCTTTGCCATTGCCACGCCGGTTTCCCAGGCCGGGAAGGCGAACGCACTGCTCCCGGCAGCCAACTTTTCAGAGCAGAGCAGCTCTTCAACTTGGCAGCGAAGGACAGCTCGCTTCACCTGCAAATGCTTTCACGCCAAGCCATCTCCAGCTTTTCTCAGCCAGCCCAGAAATCTCTCACGGCACCTCTCGAGGTCTCCTGCTGGCTTGTCCCAAGCCCTCCAGCCCGGCCACAGCTGCACACCAAGACTGGGGGCTCTGCTGGAAAACCCAGTAACAATAAGCAACTGTTGAGCTGGGCAGGTGTTAAAATATTCCAACACCCCAGGCTCTGCAGTACCGAAGCAATTAAAAGTCAGATGTATTTATTTTCACTTTTTAAAATTTTTTTCTTAGGGCTGTATTACCCAGAAGCTGCTAATTGACACGGGACAGCCCTGAGACCTCTGCGGTTGTCAGGAACCCCACACAACCCGGCACGACTGCCATGCTCAGGGGGAAAAAAAAACATGTATTTTTAAGATATGAACAACACTCAGCTTTACAAAGGCAGCTTCTTACGGGGAGGCAGGGGCCACGCCAGGGAAAGCGGCTGCAATGTTATAGGGTGCTATTTTATTTCCATTTCCACATCCACTGGAACTGCTATTAAGTTTATCCACTGGAATTTCCAGCCGCTCCCAAGATTGCTTTGCCCAACACAACCCGCTCAGCCTGTCCCGGCTGCAAATACAAATCCTCCTCCTTGAAGCCTTCACACCTTTTGTGACATCCACACCTGCAGCCAGCTCCTTACAGCAGACTTCTATACAGCAACGACATTGCTGTCTGCATAAAAATAGCCCTGCCCAAAAAACCCTCCCGTTACACTGAGTTTGGTGGTTTGCTGCATTTTCCAAACAGTTCCCACCTGGTTGGTTTATTCCAGAGATTCCTACTTTGCTGAAGGGAAAGAGTGTTTTTAATTGCATGTGAGTTATGCATGATTAATTGGAATAACCCAAAAGCCAGCATTAATTATGAAGCGGGGCGGGTTACTCCTCACCTGGAGCCCTTCGCCACAGACACTGAACTACTTTAAACAAGGGCAGCGGTGTGAGACCTGCTGACATGCCGAGGCTGGGTGCACAGGGTCTGCCCTGACCTCCAGCCATCCACCCATAACTCTGCTTTGGGCAGGTCCGAGTCCAGAAGACCAAGATAACCCAAGATTAGATCTTTGGTTTATTACTAATCTGACAAACTAATCACACCCTACCAGCTGCAGAGCCACGTTACTCACCCACTGGGGCCGTTTCCTCGGCAGGGCATTAGGAAGGTATGGGCAGATAAAACCTGACAGCAGAAGTGGAGCACCTACAGCTCACTCCAGTGTATGCGGGTCACTGGGACCTGGGAAAACATCTTCTGCTACCTTATACCTACACCAGAACCAGCTGGGCACAATGTGGACTGGAAGGAGGCACTGACTGCTCACTGGGTATAGAGGAAGCTGAGAACATCTCTATCCTAGGAGAAAGGATCAGACAAGAGATCCTGAGCTGCTCTTGGGGCTTGTAAGAGCAGCCCTGATGAGATCTAAAGGGATGGTTCCTTAATCTGCTTTACTTTGCTGAAGCCCAGTCACAGAGAAACGGGCAAATACAAACTTTTTGGGAGGTCAAACAGGACCTTCCCACCCCACTAACCCACCTCAGGAGCATGCTGCCAGGCTCTTCAGAGCAACACAACCCTCCCCTGCTCTTCAAACCTCCCCGTTTCTCCATCAGGCGAGCAGCAGAAGGTGGCAGCAGGAGGTATGACTGCTACTCTGCAACATCCAGCGAACTTGGCTTGATTTCATCGAGACGTGTCTCCTGCACCAAGGGCTCAACACACCAGCAGGGACTCTGAGCTAGCTCCCACCAACTTCCCAGTGAGGGCACATTTTAAGTTTTGCTCCCATCCACAAATATTATTCCCTACGTTTCAGGGCCAAACAACATAACCGGGCTGGAAAACTGGCTATCCCCATCTCTTGGAACCGGAACCAAGACAAACGATTGCCTTGCTGCAGCTGTTTATTTCCTCTGGCTGAGGTGGTTTGGTGGGAAATTGTTTCCAAAAATAAGCTTTAAGAAACACCTCCAGCCCCCACCGGTACAGACAGACAACGAAATGCTTTTGAGAGCAAGTAATATAGAAAACCATTAGTGTTGAAGTGAATTATTTATAGCCAACGCGAAGACTTGTCAGAGGTTTCAGCAACCCCATTATGGCTAATGGTAGCCAGAGTGTGAGACTGGGCAAATTGAGACTTGTTAGAGAGAGAAACTGGAGGGTTGGTAGGAGCAAACCTGCCACCAGACAGCGAGAAAACCACATATGGGACCAGCTGATAGATTTCTTCTGTCATACAGGTGGAGAGGGAGAAAAGCCATCACAGCTTAACAACACAGGCCATGGGAAGAGCAGCCTGTCTGGGTGAGGAAGGTGGAGCTCCCATGTCCTCAGCATCTTCTGCCAGGACCAGGATTGAGTCTTCACAAGCCAAAGGCAGGGGACAGCCTCAAGCAGGATGCTTAGCTCACCATGTGGTCCAGCTCGAGGACACCCATGCCCTCACAAGGTCTGACTGTGACCAGCCATTCCTACGTGTATCCTTGGGATGCTCTGGCTGTGCACTCCCACAAAGAGGCAGGTAGCTGTGCCTCAGCCACCCTGCACAACCCCCTCAGACAACTTCTTCCAAGTCAACTGCAATTTAGATGAGAGCAGATGCTTTATTTAAAGCATGCATATTGAAAATCTTCAGACACAGAGCCTGAATTATTCATGGACAGGGCCAGCCGAAGCTTTAACACCGTGCCACACAATGGCACTGCCTCACTCAAGGAGGAGGAGGAGGAGTATTTGTGTCTCTCCACAAGCTCCAACACACATGCTCTTCAAATCCAAAACCTGGAGCACCACAGGAAAGCCCTTTTGGCTATCCTGGGTGGTTGGAGCAATCCTTGAACTAATGGCTTCAGGGACATCCCACATTCCACCAAGTCGGCTGCACACATTGCAAGATCACCTTTCCTCACTCAAAAGAAATCTGGTTAAAGGTTACGTACCAGAAAGTTTCTTCAAGAACTTTCACCCCTCCATCCCAGCCAAGACAAAGGCCAGGGCACTCCGGCCCACTGCAAGAAGCCTAGAGTCTCCAGATCTCCTCTGTGGAGCCTCAGTCACTCTCTGTGCCCACATGTGGATGTGCCAGGAACCCACAATGGAGAAGAGAGTACTTGCAAGACAAGACTTTTCACCAGGTGTCTGCACACCAGCACCTGCCTTTCCAGTCATTATTTTCCCACGTTCATTCATGGGGAGGAAAAAAAATGCAGCTCCCAGAACATCATTTCAAGTGTGAAAAGACACAAAGATGTATGGTTGCAGGGATTTCAACCGCACCACCGCTCCCTCGCTCCCGAGAAAAGGGTCACCTTTAAAAATGGAAACTTAATTAAAGACCATAAATAAAATCAGATCAGTCACGCTGTGAAATTGGGAGCAGTTGGTGCCATTTGGCACAGCAGAGATGAAGACCGAGAGCTGCACGCCATTTCCATCGGCCAGGCACATTGCTCCGGCTTCTCACCACTCCCCAGGCTCCTCAGCCAGCAGGATTAATCACATCCAATAAGCACAGTAATTAGGCCTGCTCTCGTGTTATATCGCACATGGCTACCTCGGATGGCTGCAGAAACACAGCAGCTGCTTAACGTATCCTAAATGTCATACTTCAGATCAACACCGGGCAAACTCTTCAAACTCCTCATGGCTGCTAAGCAAGAAGACTCCGAAAAAAGCACATGGTCTCCTGAACCTGGGAAAATAATCCCTTCTGAAAGTCCTGACTCATCTTATTCTGGATAGAGGTGGAATATACTGTGTTAACATGCTGATTTACAGCCCCGTTTTCTGCCAGAGGAGCCATTATCCACCCCAGCGTTCCCGCGTTAACCCAGAACCTCGCTCTAAAATCCTAGCACGTAGGGAAGTCAGAAAAACCCAGTTCCTTGATTTTTCAGACCCATCACTCCACTGGCACCTGCCATTTAACACTCAAGCCAGTTTTTCCCACTTATTTTGTGGATCAAAACATATATATATATATATAAGAGGGGAAAAAAACCACCACCTTAATTCTTGTCACCTTGCCAGGACATTCCTCTGCAAGTATTCATGGTACAACTTGTACCAACAGCAGATCCTGAAATACTTCTCCTCACTCCTGCAGTCCAGTTGGCACAGCCAACTGAAGGAGCTAAGGGGAAGTCTGTAGATCCTTCCAAGAAAAAGCTTGCTACCAAAAAAACCGTCAAGGAAAGCAGCACATCCCTGTAAAGACAGAGCCAACTTTCCCTATAGCAACACATTCAGAGAGGTTCATGTTTTCCTTCCTTCTTCTGAGCCAGAATTGCTGCACAGGGAGTTCAAGTCTCTACCCATCCACCAAGGGTGATGACACTCTCAAGGCTGATGTACCTGGAGAAGTCTGGCACTCCCTGGCATCTCCTGCAGAACTGGGCTGCCCAGGGTGGGATGCAGGAGGCACATGACGCTTCAGGAACGGGTTCTCCCCATCCAAACTGACCCACCAGGCTCAGCTTGTGGGGACATCCAGCTGCCTGAGCCTGACATTCAATGAACTTCTTGCTCAAGGGAGCCCCAAAATGTTGTCCCAAAACACGAGAGCATCTCAGCACTCCATTCCTTCCAGCAAGTCCCCACTCAACAGCTTTTTTGCCACCAACTCATGATTCATACTGAAAAACACTGTGCCCATGGTAAAATGCCTCACTGCTTGTTCCTGTTTCACTGGACCACAACTAACCACCACCCTGGTGGCCACAGCAAAACTGCAACCAGAAGAAACAGAAAACCCGCAAAGCTGTAGGAAGTCCATCTAAGCAAGCCCAACTGATTTCTGCAGGGTTTAAAGCATCCATGGGGTCAAGCCTCAAATAGCACATGCAAAGGACAGCCTGTGGAAGCTTTGGAGATCTGCCCAAGGTGAAGGTAAAGCCAAACTGGGGGACAACCCACCAAAACTAACAGAAAGTAAAGTGGCTTCCAGGACAGGAGGGCAAACAGCAGCTTACCACCAGGCAGGTGGGCTCAGAAGAAGCAGGACCAAGCTGCCCCAGGGCCGAACCATGCTCTCCATGAGCACCAGGCCACAGGCACTGCTCTGGGTCAGCATGGGGCATGGCAATGGCAGAGCAGGGATCTGGGACCACACACAGGACTCAATCTCCAGCGCTGCCAGTCTGCCACGCTCTGCTTGCACCAGAGTCACAAACTGATTTCTTTAAGGAGGAGAGTGATCCTGGAAGAGTGTCAGCCACCACAACCACCAGCAGACAGGTTGGTTCCTCTGAACACCCAAAGCAATGGGGGATCAGAAGGGTTCCCCCTCCACCAACACTAGCATCAAGAGGATGGCTGTCTCTTGCCCACCACCATTCTGTGCCAGGTGGGGTATCAGGCACGGAACCAAGGTGAGGGTCCTTCCTTTCAAGGCACAGCACCCCCCTGCGCCTCCCTCTGTTTATGCCCTGTGCTCACATTGAGGATATTACTTGTTTGCCTTTGGTGGCTCCCACCTCCCCAGCCCCTCACACTGAGAGCCAGCTGCCTCTGCTCAAACCCATCAATCCCAGCCCAGGAACAAAGCCAAAGTGCTCACAGATGCGCCTGGTGGGAACCTGCCAAGGGGACTCAGCTGCAGAGACGGCTGCTTTGGCCACCCTCCCTTGCCCAGGCTTTGCTCCGCACTGGGCAGAGACAGAGCTGGTTTTTGGGGTGGGCATCAATGACCAACCCAACCTGCTCTAGAAGCTCCAGAGTCTTGCTCCTTGAGTGCCTGAGGAACCCCCAGGTGAGCAACCAAGCACTCATCAGGTGCTGTTTTACAGCAGATCCTCACACCACAAAGATGAAAAAGCAAAGCCCCCACAGGATAGATTTCTAAGTGCAGAACTTAAACAGTAGGTGGCTTTGAAGAACAAACACCTCCCCAACCCCAACGCCACCCAGTTTAAATTACTTCAATAATTAATTACACTGGATTGACAATTTCCACAGACACCCCTGCCCCCATAATCCTGCATCCCAAAATGCCCCCCAATTTTTTAAATGAGTCTCTATGCCAGCATTCCGAGACAGCTGCCAACTGAGTTGAACTTAAGTAGTATTTCCAGATTTATTACCCAGAATAATTTTTGCAAAAGTTCAATTTTTTGGACGTTACAAGCCAAAGGGATGAAATGTACATTGGGTCTGTTACCAAAAATAATTAAAAAAAGTTTCTTTTTATAGCATGCCAAAACGTCACCATTCATGTTGCAAGTGAGGTAATCACGAGCATTCAGATGTGTATCTAGACCTGACAACCTTGATTAACATTTACCCACATTCATGTGATTGTCCACACAGAAATAAGCTGTTTGGAGAGTCTGAAACATTCGTAAGCCCAAGCGAGACGCTTGGATGACCACACCAGATTAGGCATGTGGTACAGCAGAAACCAAGGCTCGCAGGGTTTTGAGGTTTTTTTTAGTTATACGGAAGAACCAAGATATCTTTCCTTGTTGGTTTTGTTTTTTTTTTAAATACCATATTCAGACCTTGAAACCTTCATTTTACTGGAGAGCTGGACTGGTTCTCCATTTTGCAAACCACAACTGGTGTGAAAAACAACAGGTCGGAGCGTGCTGCTGCTGGGTCCCTCTTTCCCCACCTCCCCCCCCCCCCCCCGCCAGTCTTGCTGCATCTGACCCGCTTCCAACTCCACCGTGTTACTCTGCACTAAGAAATGAAAGCGCTGAGAAATCAAAGCAAGCCCAGGCAACCTAACATGCCACAATAAATTACCAGTCCTCAGAAGTGACATTGCCCTCTGCACATGCAGGTGCACCAAGCATAATCCAGAAGAGTGTATCCAGGAGGGCAGACACAAAACCAACTCTGGAGGCTGCTTTCTGCCTCCAAATTCTCCCGGGTTTCTTTCTGCTGAGCACCAAGCCAGACCCATCCTGCCAGAACAAGAGGGTCATGTCTGCATCCATGTCTTTATGCATCCATCCCCCTGAGGTCTTTCTCCCTCTCCCCTAACAGTTATGGTTTTTAGAGAATCGGATTAGTCTCTGTGACTGTGCACTGGCTTTATTCTTAGCTCAACTAAGCATTATAACAAAAAAATAAAAATAAAATGCTTTGCATAAACTTAGTGTAGCCAAGCTCGTATTTCACTTCCCGCCCAATATTTTCCAAAACCACTAGGTATTAAATGCAGAAGAGAAACTGTGAGAGCGCAGCATTTTGTGATGAAACAGAGAGTGAGAGTGAAGGCCTTCAGAACAGAATGGCTCCTGTGGTTAAAGCATCCACAGCATTTCCAGCCACATGGCCCTTGCCTCTGCAGCACCCAAAAAACACTGCCAGGCTCCGCAGCAACCAAAACCACTGCCAGCCTCCCACGGGAGGCTACGAAAGAAAACTGGGAGGTGGAGGGAGCAGCAAGGGGAACAGACAGGAAACAAAGTGGCTCAGAGAAAGTTGTGAAGGGAACACAGAAAGAGAAACAAAAACAACGAGTGCATGGAGGAAGAGCAGCAGAAGAGGAAGCAGAGATGCTCAGTGGAAATAAGCTCTTCTCACTCTTCCCTTCAGCTTCTGGAGCCACAGACCAAACCCAACCGCACAGCTTTATTTTCTACACTGAAGAAAGCCAATGCAACCAGTCCCAGTAACGTGTAGCTTCACAGAAGCGAGAGGGGATGGGTTGTTGGGGTTTTTTTGTTGTTTGGTGTTTTTAAGACACCTTTAAAATGCATGACAGTGCAAAGGTTAGAAACCAGAAGGCAAAGGTGCCACTTGAATTAGCACACAGAAGCTAAGGCTTGCAGAGGGGGCGGGCACAGTCAGTACTGATACACAACCTGACGTTGGCCAAGGTCTCGCACAGCCCCCTCTGCATCACAGCACTGTACACAACACCCCCGCATGCCTGGGATGCCCCTGCTTGGGGAGATACAGGGAGCCGGTACCTCTCATTGCCTGGCTGGAACTCAGACAGCAGGGATGGCCTCCGCCGCTGCGGCTGCATAATAGACCCCGGCGGGAGGTGGGAAGCGAAATCCCTGGAATGATGCTGGTACTCCAACAGCGCGACGTCCTGGGGAAACAAACACAGAAGAGCTCGTTAGGCTGGTGGCAACTTTCAGGTAAGCATTGAACCCCAGCAATGCAGCAGAAACTAAACATAACCCTCCTTTGAAGCACTCGGTGTTGGACCACGCAGTTCAGTCCTTCCCCCCAGAAAAAGGGCTCCCAGTAAGCCCCAGACCCACAATGTGTTGGGATGGTAGCTCAGCCCACGGTCCAGCCTGCCTCCAGCCTTCTACTGGGGCTGCTCACAGGCTGGCTCCTGGGACAGGACCCCAGCAAGCTCAACCCCGCCGCTGGGCATGCACACTGGGAATTTTGGCAGCTGAGCAGTCCTGATGACAGCTTCAAATCCAAAAGAACAGGTAAGAAGAAAATGAAAAGTCACGGGATACCTTCAGCTTCAATAATCCACACAGCAGTATGAAGAAAGAGAAAAGAAAAAGAAAGAAGAGAAATCACAAATGTTATCTTGAGAGTGTCCCTTTAAACACAGCTCCCCTGGGCTGAGCTCAAGGGGTTTGAAAGGACAGTTTGCTACTTATTATGTGTACGTCCCTTTTGTTCCTTGACCCTCAGAGAGTACAGTACAGTATGTTCCTGATTTTAATTAAATAAGAAGCCCTCCTGCTCTGTGCCACAGACTGATTCCAGCAACACTATTTTAGCAGCTACATTCAACTGCTATTTTTTATTTGCAGATAGATACTTGACCAGAAGACTAATCATCTAATTAACTAAGACCTTCAGCTACAGCACAGAAAGCCCTGCCACAGAATATCCCTGGTAACCCCGACACACATTTATGTTAGAAGAACCAAACCCACCTGGGAGTCTATTTTGAACAGTTCTCAACTGGAACAAAAAAGCTGCAAGCCCCTCAAAATTAAAAATTAATTTCAGAGTAAAAAGAAAATAATAAAATAATCAATAAATAAAAATCCCACATGCATGGAGCTGGGGGTGTGGGCAGGGGACTCTCAGCTGCAACAGAAATCACTTGATCTGCTGTAGTGAAGACTGACATGCTCCAGTATGAGGGAAGCTGGAGAAGTGCCCCAGCAAGGTACATGGCAGGCTAAGAAAGGACTTGGGAGCTTAAATGGCACCAACCTGCATCTAGGGACCCTGCATCTCTCCCAAGCTGGAAGTGAACAGAGCCCAGCACTAGATGCCATGCTCTTCTCCAGCCAGCTGTGGAGTAGAAAGGAATATCAAAGGCCAACATAAAGATGTTGGGCTCCAGAAGGTAAAACAAGATGTTTGCACAGCAGCTTTCTGGAAAGCCAGGAAGAAAAACTGGAGTTGTAAGCACTCAACCCTAGGGAGCCAAGAAAAACTCTTTCACCCTTACCCCACATTCAGGCTCTCTTGCAAAAAAATGGAAAAGGCCAAATATCAGATGGAAGAGGAAAGGGAACAGCGGAGTCTGATGGCCACCCCTTCTTGATCCTAGAAAGATGCACCAGTTTCTGAAATCAGGTTCATTTCTCCCCAGCATCAGGCAACAGTGCAGTGAGTGCTGCTGCTCTTCTGTTCTGACTAACCTTGGGAAACACCAGCCCCAAACTCCTGGTCTCCATCTCCAGCCTGGCCATTTCAGACCTTAGCCTTGAGGCAAGGGGTATCTTCAGACAGGTTCTTGTGACATAAAAAGGGCATTACTGAGACAGTGACTATTCACCCTCGTGGGGGTGTTCCACTTCTGCTGTAAATGCAGGTGTTAAGGGAGGATGCTATCCTGTGATACTGCTCTTTCTTCATCCACACAGGAGGCTGAGGGACTTCAGGACAGAATATGCCCTGGGTCCAACTCAGGAATATGAAGTGGAGGAGCCCATCAGCTCCTACAACCCCAGCAAAAGCAGAACTGTTGCCTACAAGGAGCTTCCCTGAGTCTGCCACTCATCCTGGTTTTAAGTAAAATAATAAATTAAATAAATAAATAAATAAATAAGTGTGATGCAGCTCCTGACATCCACCCACAAAACAAACACACCATGGCTGGGAAGACACAGCAACAGGCCCACAACCAGGACTGTCACCTCTGTGGGCGTATAAACAAGAATTACTTGTCTGGGAGGCTTGAAGGCTGTGCCCTTGAGAGAAAAAAAAAAAAAAAGAAGAAATAAAAGAAAGGCTCCTGGATGTCCCAAGAACCATCTGTTATTCCTTTTCCCCCTGCCCACACTCAGCTGAGCTTTGCCATTTTCTCCTCTATGCCCCATCAGAAAATAGCTGGTGGAACCCAGAGCTCCCTGGCATGGCCTGAAGTGACAGGGAAGCTCGTTACAGCGGGCCATTAGCTCGAGGCTGGGATGGCAGACGTGCCCCCACCAAGGGCAAGGCTGGCAAGCACCAGCTCCTGCTTCTCCAGACATCACCCAACCCACTCTGACCTGCTCTGCTTCCCTCACATCAGCATTTGCTTTTACCAGAAGAAAACATAACCTAAAAATTAGCGAGGAGGATTAAAATTGACAAATTTCTGTACCCTGTGATGAACCGTCAAAGGAACCACGGGAGACCTGGCAGGACGTAGGTGGTTTAATTGCTCAGAGAGTCACTACAGTAAATTGCACTGTGAGCTACGACTGTGGTTTTCAAAATGCAAGTGCTGGAAAGGTTTATGAGCTGCCTCCAGAAGAGGCTTCAAAAGTTGGTTTAAAGACGTATGCTGGGGGGCACCTTGCTGCCAGCACTGCTGCAGCTTCCAGGCATGGCCACAGATGAGGCAGCAGTGTCTGGTGGGTGCCACGGGAACCCCCCACTGCTGAAGGATGCAGCACAAACATGATTTAGCCCCCACCCTGACTTAAAATTTCCTTACCCACACAAGGGCAACTATAAGACACTTGGAATAGAGCAACTAAAAACTCGGAGTAGCATGTAGCTTGGGGCTGCCTTTTCCTCTCCATTGCTTTGCTGTTCTTTTCTCAATTCTACTTTTTGTTCATCCTCTCCCTCTTTCTCTCTTAGCATTTCTCCTGCCCTCTGCAAATCCTCCTCCCACCCCTCCAAATCTGCTGATGTGTTAGAGCACCTTCTCCATCCAGGTCCCTCAGTTCTCCCATTGCCTCCAGTTGGGACTTTGCTCCTTTCACACCAACCTTCCTGTTGTTCCTTGTGGTTCAGGTACTCCCACATAGAGGTATTTCATGGAAGTTTTGCAGAATTTTGTAAATGCAGTAATTATCATGGAATAGAAATGAAGGAAGCAGAAAGACTGTGGGAAGTCAGGGGCTCTGGCATATTAACAGGTTTGGGGGGGGTGGGAGGAGGGTTTGCAGAGAGCAGGAAGAAATGCAAAGAGAAGACAAGCACCTTTTCCACTTCTGTTGATAGAATTTAAGCTTCATTAATCAGGCAAAGGAAGGGGAATGATTCCAAAACAAACCAAATCAAAGCCACCAAAATCTCTTTGGAAGTCTCAATGTCAAGACCTTATAATTTCTCCTGATACGAGGAAATGATACAGCAACTTCCCAAAACATAATCCCGGGTGAAAGGAACTGTGTCCCCTCTAACCATATAGGCAGAGAATAAACAAACAGGCCTTATATCTTCCTCTCACCCATGACTGCACCATCAAGAGCTGTGGAGGAGCTTTGAGAAGTGGCTGGGCAATGAGGTGGTCAGGGGTACATCCTCCTGGCCTGTACACACCTCCCATGATCAGAGTTACACCCTCCTGGCCCACACACACTTCCAGGAGCTGCTCCCTACTGGCCACCAGAACAGAACTTTATTCAGGCCAGTCCCTGGGGCATCCATCCTCTCCAATGGATGCAAATATCCATAGGATGCCATGAGAGCAGCCTTGTAAGTGGTTGGAAAGCTCATCTCAACTGAGGAGAATTAGCCCAGGCACAGAGGTCCCCCAAAACCATCTCTACTGTGGAGTACTGGCAGGAGGATCCCACCCTCAAGGACGGACATTTGTCTCCCAGCATCCTCCAGTATAACCTCACTACTTATGTCCCTGCTCTGGTGCCTCCTGTTCTTCCCACAACCCACCCACCGATGCCCAGCCAACCTGCACTCGCCCAAGGGCAGTAGTTGGCCCAAGTCAGGAGGAGACTTGGAAAACTGTGGAGGGCACCCAGTCAGGAGAGGAAGGTTGGATCCCCGTCACTGGGAACAGCTTAGCATCTAAGTGCAGTGTTAGGTAATCTTTGTCTTCCAGTCCCAGAAATGCATTGCTGTCTTTGTCCTTCACGAGCCACCTGGGATGACACCATGCTGGATCGCTGCCCTGGCCCAGACCATCAGCCTTGCACGCAAGAAACAGACACTTCAAAACCAGCAAGCCACATCTCCAAAGCTTGGAGCGAAGC
This sequence comes from Jacana jacana, assembly GCA_013400555.1. Taxonomy (NCBI): domain Eukaryota; kingdom Metazoa; phylum Chordata; class Aves; order Charadriiformes; family Jacanidae; genus Jacana; species Jacana jacana. The sequence goes on from VZTM01026455.1 coordinate 29,994, forward strand.
CAGCTAATTAAAACCAGAAAAACAACAAGGAAGGTTTACACTATTCACTTTCAACCTATGCACCTGCACCAGCTCCTGAGCACATCACCCAAATGAAATCCCATCAGGGAGCAAGCTCTTCATGGTTGAGACAACTCAGACCCATGTTGCACTGCCCCAGTTCCAAGCAACCCACAGAGAAGGGGCTGCAGGCTGCCCTGAGCAGAAGGGACAAGTGGCAGTGATGTGTGGCTGCTGCTCAGGAGGCAGGCAATGGGGACCACAGGCAAGCAGCTCATGGAAACGCCACCAGAACTGCAGATCCTCTTAGCAGAAGACTTCAGGGGCCCACAGCATCACACACACTGCAATTCAGCAGTCAGCTGGAGATACAAGCAACCAAGGCAGATTTCAGCATCTCACATGAAGGCTGTAACCCCCTGGCCTTCACACAGGGGTCTGATGCTCTCTCCCTTATATCAAACCTGTTTCTGTTGAAGCCTGATGACGCTGAAGACAGACCTCACAACCGCTACACCGACTGGTGAGGAAGGGTCTTACTGGGGAAACGACTGCAATACAGCCACTTTCCACAAGAAACCCACCCTGATGAGAGCTGGCTCCAGTGGGTCCTTCTGAGCAGTTCCTGGCCCCACTCCACAGAACACCACGGGCTGGGGTAAGCCAGCACTAACAGCATCAGTGAAGATGGACACTCAGAGTGTCTACAGTGCCATAACTCACCCTGGCAGAGCCAAACAGCACAAGGCCAGTGTTCAGATAAATAAAACGCTAAAAAGCCAAAAGCAGGCAGTCTCATTAAAATACACTCTTTCACAGAGCAAACTGAAGAGGCACTTGGACCCGGCCAGAGGTGCTAGAAGCATCCTTCGCTGCCGGCGAGGAAAGGTAGACATGTCCACGCTGCCCCTGCCTGAGGTGCTGGTGAAAGCAATCCCTGCCTCAAGGCCTTTTTGTGTTATACTTGATTAGAGAGCACCGAGAGTGCCTTCTCCTTCCCCCTTCTGAAAAATCCTCTGACCTTAAATAACCAGAGTCTATTAGGCTCGTTTAGATACGCTAATTAAACCCTCTAAAGCCAGGAGACTGGATGCAGTATTACAGAAAAACCCTTGGCAGCACAAAACCACAGACAGCCCCACAGAAGAAGGGAGGGGAAAAAAAAAAAAAAAAAAAAAAAGGGCTTTTTTTATATCCTTTGTTTACATTATTTTGGAAAGCTCTCAGCCTGCTGCCTTACCTACCATGATGTCTCCAGCAAAACCTTCTGTGCCATCCCCTGACCCGAGGATAACCCACACACTAAACTAATAACTACACGCAGCTGTGCGGCCCTTCTGCCTCTCTCGCTTTCTGTTTTGAACGTGTGCACTTGCTGCTGCGCTTCATTTCTCCTTCCCCTGCTCACAGCTGCCCAGGTCCGGGTTGTCTGACCCCAAACTGGAAGGAAGAAAGGGAGGTTTGAGAGCAATGCTGGAAGCATCCCCGGGCACTGACCCGCAGCACAGGAGCCAGACAACGCCTCGCCGCAGCCAACAGCAGCTCTGATCCTCCTCTTCCAGATCCAGCATAGAGAACATCCACATGGACAAGGCATCTACCGACTGTTCCATCCAGAAGGCATTCCCACAGCTGGAAGAATTAGCCCCTGAAAAGACCCCAGAGACACCGGGCCTGCAGAAAGGAAGCCTGGAGCTGGTCTTGCAACAGAAAAGCAAACTGCTCCTCCTCTCTTCCTCCCATCAGCAGAAAAACAAGTACAAACACCCAGAGCTCCTGGCTTCCTTGGAAAACAGCTCTGGAGCAAACCTCCGGGGACTGAGAGCGCAGCCAGCCGAGCACCTGCAGCACAGCTTGAGCAGCCCAAAGTCTTGAGATCCAGCCCCCACCGCTTACCACGACTTCAGTCGAGAAAGCAACCTGGAGCTCCCCACCGAGTTCCACTGCAAAGACAGCTTCGCTTGAAAACCACCGGCTCTTATTTTGCCGTGATGCCGAGGAGCAGCAGTCCCAGGGTCAGACACCACATCCGCCAGCTGGGCCGGTTCCCCAGCGGAGGTGGCACTTGTGCTACCAGCCACCTCTAATCACGGCATCGGGCACAGGCAGCGCCTCACCTGCGGAGTCCCCTGGGCACAGCGTCCCTCGCCCGGCTTTGAGCCGCTGCCCTGCACTGTCCTCGTCACCTTTCACAGGCAGGGAAACAGCCCGGGGCACTGCACACCCTCACCGAGGAGCAAACCCCAGCTCCACACCACCTCCGCCAAGGATTAGGTGGTGGGATGTTTGTCAGGAGCTCGCCCAGCATTGCATTGTGAATAATTTTTATTTCTTAACGACGTGCTATTTCGGCTGAAGCACTCCCAAGCGTTTAGCCTAAATGAGGCCGATTAATAACAGCGTGGTCCGAATAGCAAGCAACAAACAATGCCAAAGCATCCCTATTTGTTTCACTATTTATAAATTGTCCCTTATTTAATTTCAGAAGAGGGTGCCTGGCTCATTCCTGCTGCTCATGAGCAAAACATGTGCCATTCAGGGGAGCCGATGGGTGAGGGCAGATGGGCTGGTGCCCCCACAAACCTGAGCCAGAGCTGGGCACTTCACAGCTGCTGCCCTGCCATGTCCCACATTCCTCTTGTCCCCCCAGCATTATCCAGCTGGTTCTGGGGACCTTGTTCAACCCCCACACCTCACCCTCATCCTCAGTGTTTCCCAAGAGGAGGGATGAGAGCGGCTGCAGACAGCGCTGCCCAGAGCGGCGCCCACACTTGCCACAGCCTCTGTCCCGCTCCTCTTCCTGCTTTTCTGTGGGTGAGAGAGAAAGCCTTGTGCTTCTGATGCCCACAGCCATTCCCTACACAACGAGAACAGCCAGAGGGAACACACAAGTCAGAGCAGCTCAACACAGTGGCCAAGATTTGACCACAGAGCCTCAGATTGCAGAGCCACCCTGTCCCACGGGAAGCACATGGAAGGTCAAGCTTCCCACACCCCCAGGAGCACACATCCAGCACAGAGCAGCGTACCCCGACTTGAAACCTGCAAGGGCCCCTGACCATCCAGCAATTTATTTGTGCAATAAGCTGCTTCTTGAGACCCTTGGTGCAACCCTGGGCAGCAGGAGGCTAGGCTAGCAATCAGTGCCACCTACGAGCCCGGGAGAGCAGCTCTCCAGCCCAAGGTGGGGTGGCCAAAGCAGCCTGGCTACCACTCCTGCAGCTTTGCCCAGAAACTGGGGGATGCCCCCCCCCCAACTTTACACGCCCTGACCTTTGAAAAAAGTTGATTCTTCAAATCTCTTTCTCTCAGCAGCAAGCGTGACCTATTTTAGCAATAAAAGGAAAAGCTCTCTGGTGCCTGGATACCCCTTGGCACTGGCAGCGCAGCAGTTGCTCATCAGACCGAGAAATGCGCTTTTTAGCTTTTGCCTGGAGACAGTAATTTTTCCCAAAGCTGATTCAGATAAGAGGAAGGGGGAAAGGTTTGGGAGAAACCAGGGTGGTAGCAGAGCCGTCACTCCATGAGCTTGGGCTGAGAGGGGACCAGCGTTGTGTATGGCCCATCACCCTCAGCCACCCCAGCAAAGAGGAGCCGTCCTCTGCTGCTGGAAACCTCCACTGAAGTGCAACGGAGGTGGTTATTGATCAAAACAGGTTGTCCACAAGCGCATTGCTGTCTGCTTCACTTCCTCCCCGTTTCCCAAAACCCTGGGAGGAGCTCACTGCAGACTTTATAAAAAAAAATAAAAAGATTAACAACAACCAGAAAGCAAACAACAACTCCTCCACAATCAGCTCTACTGTTGAAGATAAGGTCAGTAATAAAAACCTGGCTGAACACACACATTTTTATCTTGCCTACGGGGGATGCAACATGTGCTGAGAAGACAAATGCCCTTATTGTTTGACACAGTCCCATTGCCATCCATCTCTCAAACGCTGCTGACTTGGCCTTTTGTTTTAGGAGGTGACCACACTGCGCGTGGCCCCTTCTTGGAAGGCATTGATTTCTGCTGCCATCCCTGCACTGAGGCCACGTCTGCTGCCAGCACCATTAGCGTCTGTACCAGCTGCACAGTAATGCATCCTTCCTGACGCCCTCTCCCCCACCTCTCCCGCAAACAGGGGCTGTCAGCAGTGTTTAGCTGTCCCATCTGAATATCTCATTCATGCAGTCACATCTCCATGGAGTCACAGCAGTTCTCAGCTGTCGTGGCTTCCCAGTCATCTGACCAGTTCTGGGTGCTAGAGCCAGCCATCAGCCCTCTCCCCGGCAGCCCGAGGTGCCCAACAAGCAGCCACACACCCATTACAGTGCTGCTTTTGAACCTCTCTCCATCACAAGATGTTTGTCCCAGTCACATCCAGGCACCTTTGAGCTGGGAATGACCCATCTTGTCCTTCCTCAATTCCCCATGCCTGGTGTTCTGCCTCCTGAAGCCACTTGTGGTCATGAACACCCATGTGGGATGAGCAACTCTCTTCTCACACAACAAACCCAAAAACTTTCACCTCAAAAGTACCAGGTCCTTCTGCTCATCATGGCGTGTTTTCTGCAGCACATTCCCTCACCAAACCTCCCCTCACCTCCCCCCCCCACATCAGCCATAACCCATCTGCAGATCCAGGTAGGACTCTTTTCCTCTTCCCTCATGCCCCATTCAGCTGTCCTTCCACTCCTTATGCCTCCCCACAGCAAACCCTTCACTGCAAGTCAACAAAGGTGACTTGCTCACTATTTTGAAATAATGTGGTGATAGTGATAACCAGCAAAAGCCCCCAGTCTTGTAGAAGGTGTCTCCAGGGTTATCGGTGGGGCAGCGTGGGCAGCCAGGCAAACTGGCTAAAGTGGCTTTAGTGGGTCTCCACCATTGCCAAACCACATACACAGAAGAAATTTTTTTCTTCCCCTGTGGATTTAACAATCTTGAGATCAAACAAGAGCAAAGCATCGCCCTCTGCATCAAATCTCATCCAAAAAGCAGATTAGGGAGCGACCACAGAAGTTTACAGTAGCTTGAAGAAAAAGAACTGTTTTGGATAAAGGCTGTATCCTAGGGAAAATGAGCTTTAAGTACAAACTGCTGTAAGCCAACTCCTTCCTGGCAATGGCAGAGAGACCCCAGGGCAGGGAATTAGGTGTCCTGTTCCTTCACCTCCATGCTCTCCCAGTCCCACAGAGAAAGCCAATTTTCCCAAATCCACCGCCGAGCCGTTCAGAGCTCAGGCAATCCTTCCCTGGAAACCTCAAGGTACTTCAAGAGAGATCGCACCGAGTTCTTGCGACAGACTTGATCAGAGTCAGTATTTCCAGGGTATGTTTCTGATTTCCAAGAGCCCAGCAAGCAGAATTCAGGATGTGAATCTCTGGCACAAACCACCCCCCGCGCAGCTGGTAGCAGGAGGTGGTTGGAGAAAGCTCTTTGCAGCCTAGGGGATTTTAGCGTTTGGCACCACAAACTCTTCCATTCTGCAAGTTCCTGGAGCTCTGACACAGACTGGCATTTTGCTTCCAGCAGATAAAAGTGTGAACAACTACTCCAAGGAAAACCAACACAACAGCAAAGGCGCCTCATGCCTGCAATGCAAAACCCACTGCCTCTCTGCAGGCTTACCTGGTGTCACCTTGCCATGCTGACCATGTCACTGAGGAGAGGAGCTAGCTCCTGCCACCTCAGGAGCCTGCATCTCCTTACAGCACCTTCCCCAGCAACACACTGGGGTTTAACCTGCCCTGCTGGGAGGAGGAGTCTGGGCAGGGAAAGGCACTCAATACCTACCAGGCCACACACAAGTTTGCACCAAACCCTTGTCTCTGGTCCAGACAGACACGGAAGTTCTTTATCCCAGACAAAAGAAACCCAAGCGATCAGGCTCGGCCACTCCTGTAGAAGTGCTGGTTTTCAAACAGGGAGTTTAACAAAGGAACTATGGAGCTGCTCCCAGACAGGAAAGGTGGCACAAGGGGCATGAAGGTCTCAGAGCTGGACAGAGGGGTTAAGCTCACTTTGCCACCTTTGCTGAGCAGTGCATGGGGAGCAGGGCCAAAGAGCTCACCAGAGATGTGCCAGGGACCTCTTATTTTATGGGGACGGTGCCCCCCAAGGAAGACTCAGGTCACAACAGAGCATCAATTTCACATGCATGTGCACACACCCCAATCCTACCGATTCCCCAACCTGCTTAGTATCTCTAGTAGGTAAAACACTAAAAGCACCCCAAAAGCAGAAGCTGTCTTGGTATAAAGGCCACCATGCAAGGACACCTTGTGTGCCCTGACCCCCAGCATCTCCTGCAGTGGGTACCAGCCATGCATCCCGAGTGCGTCGTCCCCACAGCGCTGAAACGTCAGGGCCCTGGCAGGAGAAGCATGACTGGTAAGGAGGGCAGCAAGAGGGGAACCCTTCTATCCCCAGGGAATATAGATTACAAAGGTGCTTTTAAAATGAAAAGGGGACGTGCACTACACAGGGAAATTGATCTGTTTACAGAAAACATCCACAGGTTGTCTGAAAATGAATGTCCTTCTCACCAAAGTTTCCTTTGAGAAAGCATGAACTTTGGACACATTAGAAGGTTAAACGTGTAAGTAACATGTTTTTCCACCTTTAGCTAAAGGTCACGGAGCATTCAACCAATTCCTCTGCTCCCAAACTGAACATGACAGAAGTCAACTAAGCACCCCAACACTGCAACTCATTAATATGGGAACTCAAAACATTTCTCCTGCAGCTTGGCCAAGGATCGCAGTTTGGCAGTGCTCTTAAAGAACTGGTGATTACTGGTGAATTTAGTTTTACCTAAAGAAAGTCAAACAAAGCAGAGCCTTTGCACCAAGCTTCCTTCTTCCCTTTAAAAGCATGTGCATTTGTCAAAGTCTTTGAACAGGGAATTTTTTATTAAGATGGAATTAAATGTAGGGTCATTATAAAATACTGCACCATTTTCACGTCGTGCTTCACTGGCAGCTGTTGGAACCAGATGCCTCTCAGGGAGGAGGAGAAAGACACCCCAATATTGATGGGTACCAACCTACCCTGTGGAAGAGCCTGTGTGCTTACATCAGAGTTCAGTTTGGATCAGATCCATGGGTTCACAGCCCTGCCCACAGCTGGCACCCAGGAGTGAAACCAGAACAAACACCCTCACTCGACTGGTCCTGGATCTTCTCTGCCAGCTCCAAATCAGCAATAACTCCTGGAACACGCTGCTGGGAGATACTGCAAAGCACATTTCTGTTTGTTCACTTGAAATGAGTGTTTTTCCTCATTTTGTAGGATACTCCCCCTTGGGTTTAATATGATGGGAGAAGAAAAATGTCCCAGCCCGCTTCCACTGCCTTCTGCCCCTTTGCAACATCCCCTTCTCACTTGCCTCATCTGTGAAATTGAACAGCTGCAATCCTTTAAATCACTTTTCATAAAGTGTCTCCAAGCCTAAAATAATGTCACGGCTCATTTCTGAGCTCAGTATTCCTGCCGCGCCGCGTTTCTCTGGGTGCGACCGTCACAGTTGGACTGTGATTATTTATTTATAATATAACAGCCTTTGCAGCCCTGCTGTGCTCAGCCCTGCACACGCAACCAGGAGGTGACCCAGGGCGTTTTCACTGCCAGGATAAGGATCCCCAGCCTGACCAATCCCCAGTTCTCAGGAAAGGATGTCGTGGAACGCAGTAAACCAGAACCAAAACCTAATTAGATGCAAAACATGCCAGTGTCAGGTTGGTTTTGGCCTCTCTTGCTTTCCTCCAAACAAGCTCTCACTGTGCAAACACACCCCGTGACAAAACTGACCCGGCCAAGACATGCAAGCAAATACCACTAACTTTTAATATTAAACAGCGCAGCAACTTCAAAGCAACTGGGCTCTCCTCTCCCAAGCAATCCCACCAGAGACCAGCTCCAGCCCCAGAGCCATGGCCGGGGTCCAGCTCATGGCGCCGCCGAGCAGGAGACACGTGTTTGCAAACAGCTGAGAGTGGCTGGGGCAGATCATGCAGGGACACGCTTGAAGAAACGCTCTGCCGGCCCTCCCGAGGAGAGAGGCAAGGTGCCTTCGGGTTTGCCTGGGGCTGGCACGCTTCTGCCAAGAGCAGCCTTTGAGCTTCCCATCCAAAAAAACCCCAGCTCAGACCTCTCCTGCACCCAGACACCTAAAAAGGTAACGCATAACTTCAGAAGATTACACGCAGCTGTAAAAATAGCTTCAAGAAGCAAATGCCAGCAACTTTTTCCAATATTAATAGGAAGAATAAAACCAGCATTCACTCCAGCGAGAGAGCAGGGCAGGTCAGAGAAACCCAGAGCTTCGTCCAACTTGCAAACAACTGCCCCCTTTGGTTCTTTCTGCTGCTGTGATGCTAAGGGGAAGCAGGTGGGCTTTGCAGGAGACAAGGACTCAACACCCCAAGGCTAGGAGCCTTCTGCACCCTTCTAAAATTCACCTCCACATTCAGTATTACGATTTCTTTGGTTTGTTTTTAAATCAGTTTTGCAATAAGCACAGGTCTTGCTTACCCGGTCCCATTTCTGATAAAAAGAGAACTGCAATTTTCTTTTTGAGACAAACGCTGTCTTTTCTGTCCCACCTCCCAAAACATACACGCTGGCACCGATGGAATCAAAAGTCCCATAAATCGAACCAGGTCAGCATGTCTCGTACCCTGGATGAAAAGCTTCTTTGTGCAGAAGCACGCAGGCCCTGAGCGATCTAGATGGGCCAGTTAACACAGCCAAAAGCTCATCCTGCACCATCCTTAATGACCCTGCTTCAAAGCCTTTCCAAATGTGGGCTCTGCTCCCCACACCGCTCCGTCGAAGCCCAGCAAAGAGGGCAGACAAGGGAATTTCACTGGCACTTTGTGGATTTCCAGGCTTTCAAGGCAAAGCCTAAAAATCATCACAGTAAGAATTTTACCATTCAGCAGCATCACAGCAGGAATTTTACAATTCAGTAGCTGTCACTATCGAAAACGTAACCCCAAGAGAAGGTCTCCTCACTAACTTGTGTTACAAGTACCTTCCTGCCTGCGGCCACCTCGCTGTGACCCACCAAGAAGCAGCTCCAAAGAGCAGCCTTTCAAGTGTGTGCCACACTCCAGCACCTAATAAGATTCATTTAAGCAGCTTGAGCTGACTAAAGCTGTTCCACTAAGGAGAGATTTTTCCTGTTAAGGGCTTAAACCAAAAACATTCAACCATCCAGGATGAGCAAGCACAGACGTGAGTGACATGGCGCAGAAGGGAAAGGCCAGATCCAGGTGAATTAACCCGTGCAAGCTCCAGTGTGTTCAACAACACACAGCCAGCAAAAACACATCATCAGCTTATGCCATGGATCCAAGAAGAGACAAGACTACAGTCGAATGTGAGGGGGGGAAAAAGCAGAGAAGGATAAAATGAAAGAAAAACGGCAGTTCTGGTTTCTTCTCTCCCCCCAGGGGTGCCACCACCAGCGAGGAACACCATGTAGAGGGGCAGGTCTCCTGACCGAGGGGCAGGCAGTGGGTTCACAGCCCAACAGTCTGCCTGGGGATGAGGAGAACTCTCTGTGGGTGTCAGGACCAAAGACCAGGCTTGCTGGGAAGCAGTAAGCCCAGGGGCAGAAGAGGATGTCCATTCTCCTTGCGATTCAGTATCACAAAAAGGCCAAGCTGGCAAGGGCTGAAGGCCACACATTTCTGCTCTACTCAGATGGTCGACCACCCTTCCAGTGTCCTCCCCTCCAGGGTGGCTGTTGCAACCAACCAGGAGCGCTGTTGCAGGGAAGACAAACAAACTCCTGTGCCTATAAGCAATGAGCCAGAGCCCATGACACCACCATGGCAAGTGCTGGAAGAGGCTGGAAAGGGAGAGAAAAGCTGAAAGCACTATATGGAGGAACAAAAGAGGATCCCATTAAAGGGGAACAATGAAATCCCATACCACGGGCACAGAACCAGTTTGAACACAGAACCATTTCCCTGTAACAGCCACATTGAGACCAGCACAGATGAACCACTGCCCCAGCGACAGTGACACCACAACGCTCCCGCCCTGCAAGTGTGTAGGAAAGGAAAGTCTCTGTCCTTACCGCGTGTGGTCGAGCAATCTGGACCGGATAGGACATGGCGTGTGGAGGGTAACGTGGCTCGGTGGCACGCCAGCTCTGCGTCACGGGCTGCGTAGATCCAGACATGTCGAAAGAGCAGGCGCGGCGGTCGCTGCTTCCAAATCACCGACAAAGGATTAGGAGAGCCAAGAGCTCCTCTTCATCATGTGTGCGCTCTTCCCGTCAGGCAACAACTTGAAAGCAAACGGGAAAGCAGCAGGTTAAAATTCAGTTCACCACAGCCCCACAAGACACCTGAACACAAAGCCTTGGGCAATCACCAAAACCTGACTGCCCTCACAATTCTCCAGTAGCCCCACTTTCCACTCGGCAAACACCACGGCCAAGTTTTTGCTGGGGATTACTCCTATCACAGGGAAGTCCAAATATTAACCCAAGATTAACCTAAATCCATCCCAACTGACCGCCCCAGAAAGCCTTCCCCCCAGAACCAGCTGGTCCTGCAAACTGCCAGCAATTTATTTGCGCCCTGTGGATCCATGTCTCCATGTCTCCTGGAGATGAGCATTGTGTTGAGGGATGATTCGTTCTCAAAAACAGAAGCTAGAGTTCTGGCACTTCAACACAAGGTCCAAGGGCACCAGGTCCCTCAGCCCACCTCTTTCTCCATCCATCCTTTACACATCTGCACAGGGTTCTTTCAGTGCCCATCTTCCCAAGACAAGGCCACTTTTGCAGCCACCCAAGGTAAACCCCGATTGATGCCAGGAGGGACTCTAGGCACCAACCTCCCCAGTGGCCTTTTCCATCCACAGAACTATACTAAAACCACAAGATTAAGGCACATCACTCGCCTCCAGTGCTACGTAAATATTAGATCAGCCTTTCTGATCAGGACCAAGAGCCAGAGAAGACACCATGTCCCTGAGGGCATTTTCACAAACACCCCTGCCACCCACACACCTTCGATGCTTCACCGCACGTTGCGATGCCTTCCTCAGCTGTAACAACATCAGGAAAACCAAGAAAGTGGGAGATTTACAAGTTGCTGACTTTCACAGATCCTTTGCATGGTTTGTTTGGAGAGGATTATAAGCCGTGTCTGCATTTTAATGAAAAAGCAACAAATGCCTAAATGCCGCCCTTCATTGCTGCCAGTTTAAGAAACATTAACCATTTTTCTCATATTAATGGTTAATAAATTCCCACCACTTCCAGAGCTCAGAGGATGCTTCCAGAACCAGTCCTGGGCATGAGAGCAGCATCTTCCCAACTCCTCCTCCCCAGGATCCCTCCTTCATCCCACACCATGGCCATGCTGAACACGCTCACATTGCTCCTCCCCAGCAGAGGTACAGGCTACGTATAGGTTTGTGCAAGGTTTTCAGCAGTGTCTGAATCACAGAGTACCGGGTTAAAAGGAACCTCAAGGATCATCTGGTCCAACTTTTCTTGGCAAAAGCACGATGGAGACAAGATGGCCCAGCACCCTGTCCAGCTGAACCTGAAAGATGTGGGACGCTTTCAAACAGCACACGGGGAACAGCAGAGAGAGCTTCCAGCGCCGTGAGCTCCTCAGCAGCCTCTCCCCACGCTCTCCCCGTCTCTGGCTGCTCGGGGAGCACAGCCAGCCCCAGCCAACACGAAACAGCAGTTGGCGTGTACGGCAACCAAAGAAAGGGTGGGAGTTGGAGGGTGGGAAAGAAAAGGAGGAAGTGTCTCATTTTCTACTTTTTGTTGGGTTTGTTTTTTGTTGTTGGTTTGCTTTTTTTTTTTCCCCTCCTGCAAGACCACAGATCAGCCCCTGCTGACAAACCACTTGCTATCTGCTGCAGGCAGGCACAGGGCCGCCGCGCTGGTTTGCCGGCCTCCACGCGCTGCTCGCCAGCCAGAAATAAAATCAAACCAAGGCAACGGTCTCCAGCAGGGCAACAGCGGCCCGAGGAAAACAGGGCCCCTTACAAAGGGGTCAAGTTTAAAAAAAAAACCATAATAATAGCTTTTCAGTGAATTCCCATTAAGGCCTAAGGATGACAGGCATGCAGAGACATCTCCACGGTCAGGTCAACTGAGCCTCTCCAGCAAGAGGTATTTTGCCAAGTTACGTATGGGAAAACACACAGCAAGGTTTGGCTCTCCATGCAGGGAGGAGGGACAACCAGGTCTCCTACTCTCAACTCACTCCCTGCACCGGAGCTGGGATTCCCCGCAGCCCTCTACCCACACATCCCCACCATGCCCCATGGCACCTTACCAGCAACCCCAGTCCTGGGAAGTACGTACCGGTGGCCAGGGAAAAGACCAGCCCTCATCCTGGACGTGGCCAGTCTCCCCATGCAGGAACTCACTCAGCTTGCTCTGCACAATCCACCCCCAGGGCAGGAAAGCCCCTGCACACACAGGGGAATTCAGAAGCACCCAGAAGGTGGCTGGCGTGTATTTACACTTCCAGTATGACTACTCCACTTCCCCTCACGCTTCCAACGGGATGCAATTTTCATTGCTGATTCCCACATGAAGCTGGGGGCCATCCCAGGAGCTCTGCTCCCCTCCAGGGACACACCACCATCCTCCAGCTCCTCTGCAGCCCACCTGCAGGGGCAAGCCATACCCCAGTCCACCCCACGGCTGCCAAGGTTTTGCACGTGGTGCTGTGAAGGTCTCCAAAACCTCACTGAGATCTGCAGAAGTTGAAGGTACTTTCCTAATAACGGATTCAAACTTGGACATCTTGGCTTGCAGTCACGTAAGAGTTAATTAGCACATGTAAATATATATTTATATGTATGTATTTACACACACATTCCAGGTTGGGAGGGCCCAGAGCCCTTGGCAGCTTTCAGCAAGTCAACTGCTTCCCTGGAAGCTCAGCAGGTGGACCAGCCCATGCCAGGGCAGCTGCCTACAGTAAAAGAAACAGCAGGATTGCATGATTTTTCCTTTTTTGTTTTTTTGGTGTTTTGTTTTTGGTGTTTTTTTTTTTTAACTCATCAGATCAGAAGTTCAGCTTTAAAACTCAGCACAAAGTGCAAAGCCACACAGTGTCAAGCCTTAAAACACTTTAAAAGCTTTTTGCTTCTGTCTGTGCAACCCACAGAAAGGGGGAGGGGAGGAATTAACTCTCTACATACCCAGGACAGAGTGAGAGCACAGAGGCAAACAAAACCATCCTGCACCAAGGCACGCTGCCACGAGCCGTGCTGTGCTGGTGGCGCACACTAACCACACACAAGCAAGGACCACAACAGGTTTTTCCCCTACCAAGGGCAGCAAATAGCACCTCTGCCTCAACAAGAAGCCCCGGAAAGCCAAGAGTAAAAAAATCACGTGCTTGCAAGCAGGCAAAGTGCTGCCCATGTGCTTGCACAGAGCAGCGGGTCACCAGGAAGATCTCAACACAAGTCCAAGACCCTGGATGCTCTCCACCACAGCTGGACCGTGGGTTAGAGCCAAATGAGATCACCAGAGCACTGGGGCAGCTCCATAGATGCCATTGCCTTAAATCCCATTTTTTACACTTCGTGTGTAAAGAATGGGGCTGCTGCAGTGTGCCCAGCCCAGCACTGCTCCAGGGAGGAAGGTCCATGGCCAGCCCACAGTCGGGCTGTGGGTGCTCCCATGGAAGCAGTAAATCTTACTGGGGATGCACTGGTGCTGGTTCATACCTGGGTGCAGGTGGGACAGTGCTTGGCCAGCTATCCCTAGCAAAAGACACCGGGGTGCCTCCTCATCAGCAACCCTTAATTTGTTATCATTAAGAGGAAGACAAACAATAGGAGCAGATTAATACAAATAAAAGATAAATGGTGCAGCCAGGCGCTTTAAATCTTTAAGATCAAACTGCTTGGTTCCTACTTTTCTCAACTGATTTTGATGAGGAACAGACATTGTCTCACAGGAAAAGTATTTCCCCCCCAGTTGGAGTCGCCATCAGAGACGATTTTATCCACAGACCTGTGTTAGCCATTACAGCCCTAGGTACGAGGAGATTTACAGCCTCTGATTAGGAACAGGAGAAAGCCGGAGGTTCCTGGCAAGCCCAGAACCAGGGCTGCAACACCACCTGCAGAGGAGGTGAGAGCCCACGCAGGCTCCTGCACCCATGTATTTCCACCTGTTTGGGAGACTCCCAGGATCCTGCCCCACTGCTGAAGCCTTCAAAAACTCCACCTTCCTCCCCCTACCAATTCCATATAGCAAACCACCACCACCCTGCTCCTCCGTTTCTCCTCTCCATGTGCCATAGACTATCTCAAATCATTTCCCCATCATCTGTTCTCCCTAATTTACATCATGAACACACTCTACAAGCCCCTGCAAGTTGCTACAGGCTCTCCTGCATGCAGAGAAGCTGTGCCTGCACGCCTGCCAGCTCCCAGCAGCATACACCAGGCTCAGGGACAACCCCTCCTAACGGCATGTACAGCACTGGGCCAACCAGACTCGCGTCCAGCCCAAAAGGCGGGCACAGATGAGTTCACGGCACCCCAACAGCGCCTACACGTTCACCCTCAACACCACTTCAACACAGGGTTGTACACTTCATAGAACTGTAGAATGGTTTGAGTTGGAAGAGACCTTAAAAGACCATCTAGTTCCAAACCCCCTGCCCTGGGCAGGGACACCTCCCTGTAGAGCAGGTTGCTCAAAGCCCAATCCAGCCTGGCCTTGAACACTTCCAGAGATGGGGCAGCCACTTCTGTGCTGGGCTGAGCGTTGATATAGCCAGGATCATGCAAAACCCCTACAAGTCTTAAAAAAAGATACTCTGTACTCCTCAGGGAGAGCAGGATTCCCAGTTGAGGTCCCTGACTTGCCACTGGCACAATATAAATGCGGCCAAGTTGCCATAATTACCCCATGCCTTAGTTCATTTGTCTGAAAGGTGAGAACAAGACACTCCCAGCTCACAGAAAATACCGGTTTAGCCATCCTCAGAAGAGTTTTAAAGGTCCCAATGAAAACCCACTGCTCAAGTTCACAACAAACTTTTTTTTTAAGCAAGGACATACAGGAATCTGGAATAAGATTAACAGAATATTTTGTTTCTTAAGTCCACGTGGTCTACAGACCATGGATGGTCTACAGAAGACGTCAGAAGGTAGCCCACAAAATGACTGCAAAAGACCTTATTAAAAGGCAACAACTAGTACCACCATAATGTGCAGACAAGGGAAATGAGAAAATTAAATACGCTAGCACTCACCAGGGCATATTTAATTGAAAAGTATCAACAAAGGTAATGTTTAATTACACTAAATAATACAAGTTTTGGGGAAAAACAAGCAAGCCATCTTTATGCAAATGCTAAATACATGACAATTTTCCTCCCCAAACAAGAAAAAAAAAGGTAAATATCCTCATATATTTTGAAATAAAAGTTAAAGAAACCTTAGTTTATAATGCCTAATTAATACTTAAGCTGTAACATTCACCTCCATAGAGGCCAACCAACCCATCAGGCTTAAAGAAAACCCAGGACAGCCGAAAAACACATCGCCTGTCGGCAGCCGTCCCCCAGGCAGTAACGGCACTGACACACCACACAGCTCCAGATGAAATCCAGACCTAAAGAGCAGTTAAGAGATTTACCCACGCTTGCTTTAAAGGACTAGTGGAAGGAAAAATAATTAAGACATGATGAAAATGAGTAGGGAGACGTTCCTAGGAAATGCACCACAATGTAACAGTAATGGATTTGTCTAATCAAGATGTGCATGAAATTTTCTTGGAAGACAGTTGACATTATACACAAATATTTGTATGGACGGTATCTATTAAGTCCTTTCAATGGGAAAGCAGGCCGTCTGCCATAAATTTAAGGCTCTATTCAGACTAACAAAGACAGCGATGTCAGTGTCTGCAGCCTGGGAATCCACAGTAGCGTTCAATCACAGCAGGGTACAGAAGTTTTAAATTAAAATAGTGGCCCAGGGTCAGCAGGAAAGATCAGGTACATCTTGAGCTCCGTGGCATGGAAGAGAGGTTATTTCAATACCAGGGGTCAAGGCTTTTACCCATGTTGTGTGATCTTAAAGCATTTTTCTGCTTTGGAAGAGTATAAAAGCAAAGCTGGGCTCGCAGCAGCCTGTGCATCACAGCTGGACCCTGCAGTTCCTCATGTGTGCTCCCAAGAGCGGTACCTGTAGCAGCTCTTGCCTTGCTTCCCAGCTTGCTCTGAGGTCTGCCCATTGACAGCAGCCCTCCTCCTTTTCCTCTTTTGGCCAGATGACTTTTGAACTGGAGAATTCCCCCACCTGACTGATGGTGTGAATGCACAAGCAAGTACAGCAGCAGCTCTGGGGGAAGGAAGGGCCTCACAGCTCCACAACAGAGCAGCCCAGGGCAGGATTTTACCCTGGTAAGAAGGTACAACTCAACCCTAAGGCTACAGAGGGGATGGCAGAAGCTCAGGAGCTCAAGTCTCTCATCCTGGTTTGCTGCCTCCTTGCTGGAAGCCTCGAGGCTGCACCAGCTCTCCCACCGCGGCACAGCTCCACGCAGACCCAGTCCTCATCCCCGATGAAAGGTGATTTCTCCACCCTGCTCCTGTCACTTCCCAGAGCAGCAAAGCGGGATTTGCGATCTGTGTTTCTCCTTTTTCAATTTTTCCAGGCTATTCTGGGCACGGGCCCCACGTTATAACCTTTGCCAGCATTTGTGTACAGATCTCAGCACCGCAGCTGCGCGGAGCAAGGTCAGAGGGTTGCGTTTTGCCAGCCCTGCTCCCAGGGCTGCGTTTCGAAAGGCGGATTTTCCCCAACGGGCTGCTCTCAGCAGCGACACGACGCTGGCCTGATGCTTCAGGCAGGGGAAAGGGGACACTGACTGTGCACTGCGGCTCCTGCCACTCACAGACCTGGGTCAGACCCCGAGCCCTCAGGAGCATAATGAGATATCCACACCAGCATCCCCACCAAAGACACCCCTTGGCAGAGAAGCACAACACCCCTCGGCAGAGGAGCACTTGCAGTGGATCTCACACAGCTTAAGGACCTCCCAGCACTCGGGCAAAGAAGCTGCAAGTGACCTTCTGACAGCTCCCAGAGGGACACCTATGTGCTTAAAGGGAACAAGACCAACCCATTTCTCTTCGTGGGAGCACTCGGCTGTCACTCCCCAGCTGCAGGGACACCACCTTGTTAAAATGCACAAACCAACCACCAAATGCCAGCCTGGCCATGGCTCTAGCATCAGGGCAGCACCAGCGTGGCTGGCCTGAACGTTTTGCTTTTCAAATCCTGCCACAACATGCCTCTTTCCCTTTAGTTTCCCTACTCCCCTTGTTGGATTCTGTGCTTCTAAACAATTAAAAAAACACATATATCCCTCAAGCATCACTGGGCTTTAGAAGTTGAGACGGCAAAGGCACATCGACCATCTAGAGGGTGAGCTTGACAGAAGGGATGCGACTGAACACTGGCAGGGGCTGTCCAGGGAGGTTGTGGAGTCTCCTTCTCTGGAGACATTCAAAACTCACCTGGACGCATTCCTGTGTGACCTGCTCTAGGTGTTCCTGCTCTGGCAGGGGGACTGGACTAGATGATCTTTCAAGGTCCCTTCCAATCCCTGATATTCTGTGTGATTCTGTGTGTGATGGCAGAGCAAGGGCATGTCCCTGCAAACCCATTCCCAAGCCGCTCCGCCGGGAAGCGGGGAGAGCCCGGTCCATACAACCACATGCAGCTACTGCCCAGCAGCTGCAGGTTAAATGTCCTAAAAGGAGACTTGAAGTAATTAAAGATACTGACAAGAAATGGGGGAGGAGGGAGGGGGGAGAACCAACAACAAAAAAACCCCAACTCCACATTGAAACAAAGCGGGGGAGTGGAAGAGGTGGGATTTGGACCCATGCACAGGCCATTCATGGAACAAAGGAGTTATTTTAAGTCTAGGCTGGAAACAGAAAACAAATTAGACCACGTGAGGCCTTTGCTGAAGATGATCTGCAAAGACAAATGGGAATGCCTAGAGAAGAAATTAAAAAGACCAAGCACGAAACAATCCAGTGAGGGGGAAAGGGAGGAAAGATGAGAGAAAGTGCTGAAAATGCCCCATTTTTTGATGGAAACCTGGCCCAAAGCTCCAGATACAGAAATGCCAGAGCTGAAATTAAAAAGCACACCTGCTGGCTCAACATGGACTGTGCAAAGGCACACACCTCCTTCTGTTCTACCCAAACCCCTGTCCTGCAGCCTGAACCACTGCACCGCTCACTCCGTACTGCCACATCCACCCGGGGTCCAGGGCAAGGGGAACCATGGGGCAAAAGCTGTGCCTGGGCAAAGCTCCTTCTCTCCCCACTCCCAGACCTCCATCTCCCCCCAGCCCCCTCCCTGCACACACCACACCACCTCTTTTCCACTTCAGCTGCCCCTCTCTTACGTTAAACATGGGCTTATATTTTAACTGGTACCCAGTACTAATCTCAGTTCAATAAACACACACGAGCAACTTTAAAACAAGATAAAAAAAACAATAAATAAATCCGCAACTCCTTGCCAAGGTGCAAGAATGGCCGAGTAACCCTGCAGCTGTTTTAGCCACGCTCCCAAGTACATTAAACACCCCATTAACAACCATCGCTGCAAGAACACGACATGCCTACACCCATTCACAGTCCCAGGAGCTAACCCTAAACCCCTGACTATCCAGATAAACAAGGCTTTTAAAATGCAAGGGAGATTAAAAAGCACCTGCGAGACTTATTTATATATTTTGCCCAGAACAAGCTGCTTATTTGATTTTCAAACCCTTCAGTTCATGCTGCTGCAGAGACAGGTCCTCTGATGTCTTGGGCACGTTCATGAAAGAGGGGAGTCATCTCCTCGAGATGCTTTTGTTGAACAAATTACTCAGCTCAGGAGTGACATTTTCGATTATTTACATCCTGAATAAAGAAGGGAAATTCATTTTCTGGAGTTCCTAAGATACGTTCTTTGAGGTAGATTGTACTGCTAAACATTTTCTACTTTCACACGTTCCCAATTTCAAAGACGACAAAACATCTTCGCCTTCTAAATTATTCCTTTTCTTTCATGATCCTCTAATGATTCAGGAGTCTAAACTTCACAGAAGGATCTTTGAAGAGCACCGACTGCCAACATAAAAGCTGAACTATTGTGACAAACTGCACAATTTAATGCCTCCATAGGAAGACATGTGCAAAGGAACACAATTACCCTAGGGAACCGAAACAAAGCCTGCAAATAAATTAAATGACCTGTAAACTAAGGTACTCAAAAATATATGAGATGCTATGCAGCTGTGACATAAAATATCACCACAGAAGGGAGTCATTTGGGAGCGGAGCTGTTTTAAACTAACCCATTTCACTCTGGGTTTGCAATGCAGGCGCCGTACTCACCCAGCACATCGCTGCACCTCCGAGGCTGGGGGGGAACTTAAGTAATGCTAACCCAATTGCTTGTGATCATCTGTCAAATACCAGCTCTGAACCCTCCACCAGGCCTTCCTCCTAACGTCCCCTGGGTAATTACTAGCAGATAGAGTCAATTTTCAGCCCAGGTTAATAACCAAATTCCAGCCATTTGTTCCTGCACATTGCTGCTGCTTTCATTTCTTTTCATGAAAACCGATGAGAAGTTCAAGCTCGCTGGTGGCCCAGCAAAAGGAGCTGCTCATTAGTTCGTAGCAGATCAGCTAGAGAGACAGGTCTAAGCAGCAGGGGCGATAAACTGGGTACGTTCTGCTTTCCTTGTCTGGGTAATTAATAGCTTCTAGACAGAAAGTCAAAGCCTCTCAAGAGGCACCCAAAAAATTTCAACATTTTCATACAACACATGGCACCTTGCAGAGCACGGGACAACTTGCAGTGAGGGAAGGGGGACAGAACATCACCTCCACCTCCTCCATCCCCTTTCTCAAATCCTGCCCCCATATTTGGGGATTTCGCCAACAGCCCATTTCAGCAAGAGCCCTGGCAGGCAGCAACGCAAAGGGGCATCCTCAGGGGAGTCTTACCCCAAAAAAGCAGGAGTCTTGCACAACTCCAGCTCCCTCCAACCTCACTCAAAGGCAAATGGCACTTTGCAGGAGCCAAGCTTCGGGTTATGTTTCTACAGACAAGCTTACAAAACAGATGGGGATTCCTGATGTGTTTAATAACTGAATCTGCACAAGTAGGCAAACGGGATTTTAGTGCTTCCCTGCCAAGCTCAGTCCTACTGACAACAAGCTGTCCAAAGCTGTCAGTCAGTCCCCACCAGATCAGGAGTCCCGTCTTTCCACCCAGGACAGTTCTCAAACTGCAGTCTGGTCATACTATTTTTAATTTGCCTTTCCTGAGCTTGGAGCAGTGGTTTCAGCCTGGCATTTACAGGCTCCTGAGAGCCTATGGACTAGTTTGAAGGAGTCCTTGAAAGGTGACTGAAACTCACACTACAGAGGTGAGATATCTTGCATGGTCCACTCTTCCACATGGAAGCAGACGAGCACCTGTGAGATAGGATCAGAAGCCTCTGGCCTCCTACCTTGGCGTTCCAGAGGGAGGGTAGAGTTCTGCCTTGTTTCCCAGCAAAACACCCAGTCCCTGGGGTATCAGTCCACCTTGTTTTGCAATTTCTGAAATCAAAGCTAATTATTACTACTGGGAAAAAAAAAAAAAACCCAAACCAAAAATAAAACAACACCTTAGCTGCCAATATCAAGCTACTCCTGAGATGACTCAGTGGCCCAATTCTCTGCTGCCACTGTGCAGGTACAAGCTGGTACCTCCCATCACCCCGTACCTACTTGCCCCAGGGCTGAGTGCTCAGATGTTTCCTCACTCTCCAACCACAGAGCAGAAACCAAGAAAAACCACGAGGGAAACATCTGATGCAAAGCAATCCTCATCAGCTGGGAAGCACCTCTCACAGGCAAAACCAGAGTCATACAGTTTGGACAAAACCAGTCTGGACAAAAGCACTGGGGATGTCAGCAGAGGAAATAGGAGAGTCATGGTCCCAACATCAAACATTGTTTTTGTGGAGCTATAGAAACAAATTACAGCATAATAATCTTTCCAGATCCATTTTGGGGGGGTACTTAAGGATGTTTCTCACTACCTTCTTGCATTGAGCTTATAACCCTGATGGAGGTCTCAGATTTAAATTACAATGAACTCTGGCTACCCACAGCAAGGAAAGACACAGCACCTGAAATTGTCTCTGTGAAGGGATGCGTCTCCCTTGACATCAAGTTGACACAGGACAGCTTACCCAGGGACAACTAAGAGGATTACCATCCCCAAATCTCTACCACCTCTGCTTGGGCAGCTGAGCTGCCCATGAAACAACTGCAGTTCACAGCCCTGTGGGAGTAGCCAATGATGGTGGATTTAACTTAAAATAGCAGGCCAGAGCCAGCCCTTCCCACTGCTCCCTGGGGGCCCTACAACCCCCCAGAGACCACACAGAGAACACAGATCTGACCCAGCCACCTTCGCCTGCTCTTCACGCTCCACCCAGCCTCTGCCACCGGGCACAGGTTGTCAGCAGCAGTCCCACACAGCAGCAAAGGTCTCCCACCTCCCACACAGTTGTACAAACAGGAATATGATCAGATACTGCAACTTCACAGACCCTCCTCCTGGAGTCTCCTGGCAAGCACAGACCCTGTCCTCCCAGAGGAACTTGCTGCGAAAAACATCCCGGAAAACACACTTCTCCCAGGGAGAAGATAGCACAGAACTGAAGAGTTCAGGAAAAAACCTAAAACATTAAGCCCAGTGTTTTTAAATAGCTGAGAGACAATAACAGCACCCCACATGTAAGGCAACAGGGACCATTCCTCTGCACAGCCTGTCAGTGGGTGTTACTGGGCTTAGCTGGGGTGGAGAACTCCTCATTTGTTCAGCTTTTGAACTACAATTCCAGAAGGATTCACACGACTGGGTAATGGTTACAGCCCAGTAGGCACAAATATGTCACTTCACCCTGGAAGCACAGCAAGTTTCTGTGTTTCTGTATTGAAAATCCCATAGTACACTAAGGGGTGGAGGTGCTGTTGGACACAGTGCGTCCATTTGTACTCATGTCCATCCTATAGAGATTAATACAAAACTACTGTGTAGTTCACAATCTTAGAAGGGATGTTTAAGTGAGGAAACCCTGAAAAAAGGGATAACTCTCCCAATTTTAAGTTGTACAAGAATTTTTACAGATGAACGTAACCACCCCCACTTCCCCCCCACCCCACCGCAACGCTGCCCAGGAAATTCAGTCTGCTTTAATACAAAACCACAATTTCAACCGATGCAAGAACTGTTCAGCCTGCAAAAGGAGCAATGTCACCCTCCCAGCAGTTGGGAAACAGCGGGTTTCCTGCGCAATCACTGCTGGACTCTCCCAGAACTGCAGAGCCTCCCAGCAGCAGCTCCATGCGGCTCATGGGTGCTGGAGATGACCCCAGTGGTGGAAGGGACGGAGGTGACCCCAGTGGAAGGCTGCTGAGTCAGGCAGGATAGGAAGCTCCTTAGTCCTCCTCCTCCCACAACTCTGGTTTAAAGGGGTGTGGAATGGCTTAATTATGACCCTCAAGGCAGGAAGAAGTCACTTGTCTTTAAATACTCAGGCTTTTATTGAGTTAACATGTTTTAACAAGGTCAAGGCTCGAATGGTAAATTCTTACCCAAAGGGGAATTTGCTGCTTCCCCCCCTCACAATTCATCAGCATCCACCAAGGTTTATTTCAGGGCACTGGGTTAAAATTAAAAACTTTCCAGAAAAAGGAAAAAAAAAATAAGAAAAAAATATTTAAGCAGTCAGAAAAGGTAAATAAACCTTCACTTTCTACACTATATCTCAATGTCCTGGTACGCAAACAAAGCACCTATACACATCACCTTGGAAGGGCTGCAGGCAGGGAACCCAGAGGACAGCAGGATGGCTTCGCCTCCTGTCACCTCCCCGGTGCAGGGGTGAGCTCTGGGACCTCCCACCAGCTTAAATCCCTGCAGTCTCAGAGTGAAGACAGCTGCAGAACAGCTGGCTGGGAACAGAGCAACAGGGCACAGGCCACTGGACCCAACCCCTTTTTCCCACACCTCCTAGGGCATAGCTGGGTACCTATTAGTAGGAAATCTCTATAAACAAACAAATAAATATTGCAGACAGCTGCTAGAGGTAAGCAAACAAATACTGACTTGTTTGATGACATAGAAAGAGAAGTATAAATTGCAGCCTTCCCTCAAATCATCTCCCCATCCTCCAGCCTGAAAAAGGCTTCCCAGTTTTGTTGTCACATCGGCCACCAACAGGCGAGACCATTCCCACACCCCGTGAATCCCCACGTGCTCATTTCCATTGTCAGCCTTACCACAACATAACCAAGTCCTGCAGGCTCAGACTCCCAAAGGAAAAGCAGACCATCACCTCTTGGACCATATGCCATTCATCACAGCAGATCATTTAACCACATGCAGCACAAAGTCACCTGCTAGACTGAAGCACGGACGGATTATACACATTTAAAGCAACAGCCCTTTCCTTGGCAAACTTCACCTCCTTCCTGTGGTCCAGTGAGAACAACTGAGCCCCAGGCACATGCATCACTGAAGGGAGAGGTTTTACTCATTGTCCACTCGAGCATCCCTCAGCAATAGTTAACTGACCTGAGCAAAAGTGGCATCAATCACACATAAATCAGTTTTAACTTCTCCATGCAGAAGTTTGTACCAGCTTGACTGAATTTGCTTTTAAATCAGGTCTGCTTAAACTGGAGTAGGTTTCCTGCTGCGATTCAGATATCCCATTACACAGCTCATCCCAGCAGCCAGCTCTGTACAGCCTCAGCGAATGGAAAGTTGAGCAGTTCATGGAAAAAATGCTTCTACAGAGACAGACTATTTTTTTTAAAGAGAAAGGTCCCCCACAATTTTGTATACAGAATTTACCTTTGGTTACATAAAAGCAAAACCCAGGAAGGCAGCACACTTCTGGACACAAAGCAGCATGCAGAAGGAAGAGCATTACTTGCTGGTTGTGGGCCCTGGGCTCTGTTCTAGACAGGCACAAGACAGACTGGTTCCTCACTGGGAGCAGGGAGAGATCATTTTATTGGGGTGCCCAATGCCAGCACTGGGCAACAATAGATCACCCAGAGCAGTGACGCCAAAGCCAGCAGGGTCCATCCCAGCAGACAGGAGGCACACAAGGTAAACACACTGCTGCCAGACCAGTCTGTACTTCTGTGCCTCAAAACACACCTAGAATAATCTGTAACAAGGTACTTAAAACTTCAACACATGTAAGGCCTAAAATACAACTTGTGTCAACCTAATAGGCACTACAGGTCCACATGGTATTTTATTAGCTAGATGCTAATGGAGCTACAATACACCAGGTCACATTTTTAAAGTTACAAACACTTTATAAAGGCTTAATCAATCATTAAAAAGGTGTTTTAATAAATGGCTAAATCAATCATTATAAGCCATAGCTCTAAGTGAGCTATTGGACTTTGTAATAATCTGCAATATCTCCAGCTGAGGTTCTCAGATCTACCTATAAGACATCACCATGTTACAGACCTGAAGAACAGAGCACACTATCTATCCTTTATTAGCTATTTGTACATAGGCTTTAATATAAATATAGGCCATACATGGTCACACTTCATGTAGGTGATGTTAAAAATACAGATGAAATGTTGTGGAGTGCTAAAAAGTGGTCTTTTGGGATGGCGCTGAAGAATATTTAATAAAGTCAAAAGCTGGAGGCTAATTTCCCCTGAGAGTTCCCATTTCGAGCCTGTCGCAGCGAGAATCCATCACAGACAGGAATGATTCACCCACAGCAGAGAGAAAAAACCCTCTTCTTCCTTCCCCACTGCCAGCCACCAGAATATCACCTTCGGTAACTGAAGGAAGCATCTCTTCCAGAGTGCTGCCTACAGCCAAACACTTCCCAGCTGCTGCCAGCTTGGCTGGTGAACCTGCACTGCAGGCTGCAGAGTTAGGGCAACTTCCAAGGGCTGCCAACATCTCACCACAGGTGAGCATTCGGAGAGGAGAAAGGGCATCTGCCTGCTCGGATACTTGCTCACGTTGGAGGAAGCTCCTGAGAAAGCTGAGGCTGTATCCACCACCAGTCATCCCCAACTGGGAGGGACTGGGACCTCAGGAACTGCACACTGCAGGTCTGACCCAACACAGGAAATCAAGAGTTTGTTCCACTGACCCAAAGAGGAGCTGATGCTTGGGAGCAGCAATTCCCATCCTTGCTCCTTGGCTGTACACATGAGCAGCCTGTGCTCTCTCCTCCAAGGGGAGGACTTCTGACAGCAGACAGGCGAGGTGACAGAATGAGTCTCACATCTTCAGATACAGCTCTTGACACTGAGATATTTAATGTAGCACTTCTTAGGGGATGGGGAAACAATCGAAAGCACTCCCACCATCCTTCCCCAGCAAGGAGAGACCAGATATCTCACCTGAGCTCAGTCTGGGGCTGCTATGTGTCCAGTAGGGATGGGAGGAGAAGGGGAAATATCTTCAACACCAACCAGACACGGTCTCTGCCAAGAAATGCTCATTTGCTTTACTGAGAGAAGTTAAAAACAGTAAGTGCAGAGGCACACAGCTGGAGCAGATGTTTTTAATTCTTCACTGCTTACAAGCAGCAGCTCTTCCCCTCCGGCTCACCCACCTGCCCTCTCTGCTGGCATCCAGTGGGGGGAGTGGGATACCAGGGACAGAGAGGGATGCCGGGGATGGAGCAGAGACCTTTCCCAGTGCCAGAGCCAGCTCTTGAAGCTCCCACCTTACAGCCTCTTTCACAGATCTCCCCAAAATGGGTCATGATCGAGCCCTTCATCAAGCTCCTCCTCCTCATTTCATGCCAGGCAACCGTTGTAAATACCTCCTAGCAATCCTGGAAAGCAAGGCAGGCCACAAGTGATGCAGGAATGCCCGTTTAATGCATAGACTGATGCATTAAAATAACCCACCTCCTGCAGCCCCGCTGCTCTTTGGCACAATTCACCTCAAGATTAGTTATCAGGAGGCATTCAGATTTCCAAGTGAAAACCCTAAGCTTTAAACCATTTCAAAAGTCTGCCTCATGCCCACATGGGCAAAGGGGAGAAGAGAAAGGCATCCTGTCCGCTGGTTTAAAAGGATGATTTCAGGTCACTGTCCCTTATGCAACGAGAGCTACTCAGCCAGGATAAGATCAGCCACTAAGCAGGATTACAAATTTATCTTCCCTCAGTAGTGTGATCTTCCACTAATAATCATACCATAGAAAAGTAATATAAAAACTACTTTAAGAATTGCACTTTTAGGCACTACTAAGGTACAAAATGCTTGCATGGCAAATGGCAAAAATCTTTTAACTGCCAGGGGATGCAGACAGAAAACAAACCACCACAACCCTGGTATTAACGACAGCACGGGAAAACCCAGGCAGTGCCGAGACGCTGCAAATCAAACCAGAGGGGCTCAGCTCGGAGGGAAGATGCAAAGCATCCTCAACTGATTCACTTCGAGAAGCCGGGATTTGAGAGGCACCGCTACCAACGGCGCTTCTCTGTACCTGTAACTTACATTTGGGCAGCACCTTCCTGCCCCAGGACTGTAAAAACCCATACAGACAGTCTAAGACATCCAATGCTTTCAGAGGACTATGGGCAACTTTGATATTCTCACTCCCAGCCCCACTCACACACTCCCTTGGGCTGGCACTGCCTTCACATGGCACGGAGCAGAGGTAGCTCCAGGGGCTTAAACTGGCCGAAAAGTACCCTGCACCTCCCAGTATAGGTGGGTATAGGTATAAAACTTTAAACCAACATTAAACTTCCAAATAAACTTTAAGAGAACACAACTGAAATGCATAAGCCTCTACACCTAGGCATCTATCGAGTGATTTTGAGCATGGATCAGAAGTATTTTCCAAAACTGTGCAGAAATTACGCAAATAACAATTTAGGGACGCAGACTTCCCGGTTTCCCATCACTGCACAAAGACTTCAGTCTCATCCCACTAATCACTGCAACAGGCAACAGTGGACTCCATTAATGACATCACTGCCAGATTTGATTACAATGCTGATTACATCATCAACCACAAGAGATTATGCAGCTTTCCAAATGGCACCAGCAGTTTCTAAATAGCTTAGGTAGAGGAGGCCGTGAAGGACATGGATGTTAAAGAAGTCTCATGTTGTTAATTTAGGGGGAGAACTTTCAACACTATCTTTTGGAAATATCAATACACAAAGTATTTTCGCATACCCTTGCTACATCAGTGAGCCAGCACACGCTTGTAAGAATATCTTGGTTCATGGAAGAAAGTTATACACACAGAAGCTCACTGGGAGTGAAGGACCCAGCAACGAGTTGGCCAAGACGGAAACTTTGCATGAGCCTAACCAAGAATGTCCTCACCGGTCATTCAGGGAAATGAGCAACCCAAGGTTTGCCAAGCACAGGGTAAGAAAATGCATGCACTGAACCTGCATGCACCTTCTCCAAGATGGGAAAGACACTTAGAAAAGCCTATTTAAATGATTCTCAGTAGAAGATAACAAAGTTTAATAACAGGAACTCACATAAGAACCAAGCACCCATTACAGAATCTAGCACTATGCAGCTGGGAACACGAGAAGGACAGTGTTGTTGTCCCCAAGCCACACACACACCAGCATTAGATCCGTCACGGGTAGCTGCTTCTTGCTCAGTCTCCCCTCCTCTGCGTGGACTATTTGCAGCAACAGCATTAGAGCAACCATCAAGCAGATGCTTAAAAAATGCAGAATGACGTTCAAATGACATCTATCCATAAATCAGCCCAAACCACAAACATCTGAAGAAGATTTTCACTTAATCCAATTTACTGTAATCTCTCTCTTCAGTTAAAATGACAGAAATGTCAAAATGGGACTTTACTCCTCTGTCAAAGCATCTCATGGTGAAAAGGAAAATAAG
Organism: Jacana jacana; assembly: GCA_013400555.1. Classification (NCBI taxonomy): domain Eukaryota; kingdom Metazoa; phylum Chordata; class Aves; order Charadriiformes; family Jacanidae; genus Jacana; species Jacana jacana. Next base: position 57,981 of record VZTM01026455.1, read on the forward strand.
CAGGCTCTCACACGCAGCACCACTTATTAGGTTAGAAATGTCAAAACTGTTCTTTGATTCTCACTATTAGCAGTCACATCCACATGCTGTGCCCTTCTGTTTCACTTCATTTCCCCCAAAAGCGAGCACAGAGCATATGCTTGACGCCAAGCAGCATCTCTGCAAAAAATGCCAGTTACCCATTTTTTGTTTCCGATGACCCCACGCTCGTCTCTGGTCGAGGGCTGGCAGACCCTCCCAGTGTCTCTCTTGCATCCCATACAAGCCTTCTCATTCACCATCAAGGGGTCTGGGGAAGACTACCTTCTGCTGCTTCCAAAAAAATCAAACAACAATCCAAGCCTTCACAACAGACAAGCCTGAAATTGCTTCCCCCCACCTCTCTATGTTAATTAGTGATCAGGATAATTGACTCTCTGCCCAGGAGTTAAGCCCGTTGAGTGTCCGCATATATATCTCTGTGTGTGAGCGTGGGTATCTTTTTCCCCAATGGTCACAAAAATTCAGTCATTATCCAAGAGTCCAAGAAAGTGAAAGAAAAATACCTACTGTCAGGAGCGGGGTCTTCATGCATTATTTAACGAGAACTCTGTTGGCAAAACTGGTGTTGTTTTTATATAAAAGCTAATAGAAATTGTACCTCCAGGTGTCAAAACACTGATGGTAATTCCTGCTGCCTCAGACATCTTGATGTTTCAATTTTAGCAGTATGAGGAGCCTGCAGGGAATCCAAGAGGGTAAAGTGCTTGTACTCAAAGAGAAGCAGAGAGAAGGAAAGCCTTTTTATTTCTTTATAAAGGGCTCAGGGGAACAGTTCTACTCACTGGAATTATCAGATCTGGTTCCCCTGCTCCTTCCCTTCCTTGAAAGAGCAAAGAGCAAGATAGGCTAACAAGGAGCGACTGTATCGTGTCAACAGGAAAAAAAAGCCAAGGAGGCTGCTAAGGAGAAGCACAAAGACAGAGTGAACAAAAGGTACCTTTGGGGTGCAGCATCATTAGAGCAGCTGCAATTAATGGGATGCCTAAATAATTTCCACAGAATGGACAAGCTGTGACAGAATAGCAATTTACTGTTGTTGTTGTTGGAAATTTGTGCCTAAAAGCACAGCAGCACGTTGGACCTCCCCCCTCACCCCCAAAACTGCCCTTCCTTACTAACTTCCAACTTCACCTCATGTCCACCTTTGGTGCCAGGGAATATCAGGGCTGTGTCTTCACCTGCACAAGACCAAAGCCAATGCAGGGAAGCTTTAGGCTGCTGACACTTGTGCACCCAGGGCCTTGGGGTACTCATTTACACATAGAACGGCTACCCGCCAGCCTTCCTTTGGAAAAAAGATGAGAGTTCCCCACATCAGCAAACGGAAGCATCTCCCAGGCTTTCCTCCCAGCTCTTTCCTGCCCTTGCAAAGCACCGGAGATGCCAGCTGATCTGCCAGTCCTGGTGTTTGTCCCCTGCTCAGAAACCACCAAGGTTGCAGATGACATCTCAACTGTCTCTTCCCGTCTTCTGCCCACTTCTTAACCTTTTCACAGCTTCCTCCCAGAATGACTTTGTATCAGCCACAGGGGAAGCAGCTGCTCACCTCTGAAACCCACTGCTGAGGGGCGAGGGATGGCTGCATACAGCACCCTACAGCACAAGTACACGGCAGGGGAATGAACCCACAAAAAGCAAACCCAGACACTCCTACCCAGTGCAGTGCTGGCTGCCAAGGGCTTTACAAAGGTGTTTTTTTTTAAAAAAAAAAAAAGAAGAATGAGAATCCATCTCTCTTGCTTTCACTCGCCACCACCTGCACACCTTCTACCACTCCACAACCCCTCTGACACAGCAAATATTTGATTTCTGCATTACAGAACAAATTCACTGATGATTCACACCCCTTTCGGCCAACTTAGAGGACAGGGTCACGCAGAATGGACTCAGGCCACTGCACCTCCCCAGAGCAATGATGGGACTATAAAAACTAGAGACGCGTAAAGCGTCATCTCCCTGACCACCCCTGCAAGGCACAGCAAGCTCTGGCCAAAATCAGAGCTGTGGCAAAGTCATGAGGCAGTAAGTATGCCTTCCAAAATTTCAGTTATTAATTCATTATGGCATTTACTAAATAGTTATTTCAGGCCTTCCCCCCACCTTAAAACCACACACAGTCCAGGTCAACATCCCCAAGCACCCCAGGAGAGGTTGTGAGGAGGTGGTGGATCCACAAGGCCCTTAAAAATCCATCCTCATGGGCTGTGACTTCCAGAAAAGCCCGCTATGGTCCTGGCACTCCTGTTTCCATATCACTTCCACCACAGAGGAAAGCAAAAGCAGGACTGTAATGGGGGGGAAAGACAAGGAGAAAACAAGAACTCAGGAATTTGCATGCAATTAGACATAGTGTTCAAGGGGGAAAAAACCCAACTTCTCCAGGCAGCCACTCAGCCAGGGACACAAAGGTGTTGGAGAGATCCTTCATTGGGTCAAAAGCTTCCACAACCCTATTGCAAACACAGTGCTGAGGAAATCCCCAAGGAAAAATAAGTGGATTCAAGAAAGGATCCAAGGAGTGCCAGACCTGCTGGCAATCACTTCTCACCTGAGTCATACCCAGCCCTTCACACACAAATCCCACCTGGCAGCCCACCCAGCAGCACAACCATCCCCTGTACCCGCATCCCACACATCCCAGGTCCGGCCTTGCATTGACCACCCTGGAGCATCGTAGGGACCAGGCAGGGACCAGGGCACTCCCCTTCCACCCACATCTACACCCTGCAAGGTTTTCTCAGAGAGCTCTACACCCCTGTGGCCCCCTCCTCCCCACTAACACGTTGCTTACGGCTAGCTACGGTTTCAGGGACTGGCGTCCATCACTCCCAACCGCCCCAGGAGAGACATTCGTTGCCTTCTTGCTCCTCCAGCCACGTCTCAGTGCGTGGTATAAACTTTAAGAGGCAATGACCTCATCGTAGCTGGGAAGAGGGAGGCGGGGGAATTGGCTACTTGCCACCTTCTCATTTTACACATAAAAAAAAATAATAATTTATGAGAGAAAGCCCATTTTATTCATAAAGAAAAAAAAAAAAAAAGAGTCCCATTAGAAGCAGCAGGTCTGCCTTGGAGAGCATTGCCTGTACAGCAGCTCCTGGGGTGGTGCAGAGGGGGACACCCCCCCCCAGCACTCCCAGCACCCCACTGCTCCACCAACCACTTGGGAAACGTCGTTAGCCTATGGTGCAAGCATCTCCTCCCATCTTCGTTACGGCTGATTTCCCGTCCGAGAGAGAGCAGGGAGGGACTTCCTCTAATGTGTAACTCCTCCAAAAGGGCAATTAAACCAGGCAAAAACCGTAGCTGGTGACTGGGACTGGGGTTCAGCTCTCCAGGATCGGGCCATCAGACAGGGCTCTGTGGTGAGCAGTAACTGCAAGGCACGTCGTTAATTTTGCCCAGACACGGATCGCACCCCGTTTCTGAACGCACACGGAGCATGTGTGCGGCGCACTGGATCGGCAGGACACACCAATCCTGCATACTCACACATTTTATATACTCCCTATTACTTATGATATGGATTCACACGTACATTACTCATAGCTCTTAAGAACAGAACATACAGTTCGTCTTGGCATGAAGCCCAGAGGAAGGAAAAAGAAAAAAAAAAACAAAAAACCAGAAAAAGAAAAAAAAAAGCCTTGCAGTAACAAATCTAACTCGCGTTGAGTCCAACAGCATCTGTGGTAGCAGTTAGAACAGTATTATGGATCATTAAATTATTGAATTATTTTGTATAACACACCCATGTGTCACTGATAACACCAGTTATCAAACCTGCTGTTCCAAGGGACGTTTCCCGAGTCGCAGTGTGCCACCACTCTCCCCAGTTTTTGCCCATAACTGCTGAGCACAAGCAGCAACTATTGGAAACTGGAAAAGGCAGTTTATCTCTGCCTTGTTCCACTGAGGCACCCCTATATTTCAAGTTAGGGCCCAGACTTGTACGGGACTAACTCTCTCCTTAAAGAGTGCGGTATCTCTGAAGATAAGCACCTCAGCCAACACCAGACTCCTCTCTAGAGTACACTGGCACAGCAGTAGGAATATTTAATCTGGGCACGCCATAGCACAATGGCAAAAAGCCAGATTACCAAGGACTGAGAACAGAACTCCCCAGTAGGACACTCTGCAATGAAGGAAAATGTAAAAAAATAAATAAATAAGCAAACTAACCACCAACCCAAATCACAGCACACTGCAGCTTCTGTACGCTTTTGTAACCTCCACAGCAAGTTTGCTGCATATCAAAGCATTCTTCTTGATATCCCCCTCCAAAAAGCGGCTTTGTCCACTGTCCGGAGCTTTACACCCAACGTCAGAGAGATTATAAAAGTCACAGTCATAACGTTATTCTCATTTAACTGAAGGAGAAATGAGCCCAGTGAAGACAGGCACAGCTCGGGCGGCACCACCGCTGCCCTACTCCATCCCTCGCATCCCACCCACAGCATCCCCTCCTCAGCCACAGCTTTCCAGCAGAAGCAAAAGCACCATCCCACCACCTCTTCCCAGCAAGGGATTCCCACCACACCAGAAGCATCCTCCAAAGCACAAGACTAGAGGACCCAGAACCCTTCAAACCAGCAAAACCACCCGAAACCTCAAAGTTTTGTAAGTGAAGTTTATCAGCAGCAACAGCCAGCACCAAACCAGCAGCTGCAAACTCCCACTGGCCTGACCGAAGTCAAAACACACGGCGCGCTGCTTTTCAGGCAAACCCAAATTACGGCATCATCTGCTGACTGTTCCCGGGATGAACAAACCCACATTAATTACAGGCTCCACTTTGCTATTCACCTCTCAAAAGCATGAAACATCAGCAAAACTGCTTTGATCACACTGGCAAATCCCTCTCCAGCCGATGGAAGACATCCGTGACACCGAGACGTTGCCAGGTGGGGGGAAGGAAAACCCCCCCCCCCCCCCCCCCCCCAAAAAAAAAACTTTTTCTCTGCTTTTTTTGCTGCCCTCCCCCAAAAATATACTTGCTCCAAGCCCAGGCAGTCTGGAGGGAATAAAGTCACCTCGGAAAGCAGCTGGAGCTCACAAAACCTCACACTTCACCTCCGTCGGCAAAGGGCTGGCCACCTCCGGGCGACCGCAAAAGCGTATTCTCAGCCTCCAGCACTAAACACTGTTTCTGTGTCGCCGGGCCAAGTCCCAGTTTTTCAAAGCAACTTCTTTCTGCTCTGGCCTAGTTTAAGCTCTCCAGGCAAAACGCCACCAAAACAAAAGCA
>VZTM01026456.1:0-41418 GCA_013400555.1 Jacana jacana
TTGTGTTGAGGTGCCCAAAACTGGCTACAAGACTCAAGGTGTGCTGAGTACAGGGGGACAATCACCTCCCTACTTCTGCTGGTCACACTGTCTCTTATGCAATCCAGTAGTGTTATCTTTCTGTTATTGCAATGCAACCTTTAATATTTCCTTGTCAATAATAATAAGTATTATTTTAGTAAATAGTCAAAATATAGTTCATTCAGTACTATCCATCCATTCACTGGCTTTTACTGAAAATGTATATGCGTGTTGTATATATATAAGAGGAGGAGGGAGAGTTCAATGTTCCTTCTGATGTTGATGCCTGGTAATTAAAGAAATCTGAGTGAGCACTCAGATATCCGTAGGGATGCAAGCAAATCACTGAACATTAGTTTAGGCATAGGTTTGAGTATGTAATTTATTTATGAGCTAATGCATTAATCAATGAAAATCTGGAGGTGGTTAAGGGATTAAGGCTTTTTATTCTATAATCTTTACTTGGGAAATGTATAGTTTAGTGGTCTTAGCCAGCTGGTGATTAAAATGCTCAGTCTGAAGCCAGATTGGTTTGCTCTCTTTGCGTGCGTGTACCTCTGGGCCAAATGTGAGGTACTGGCATAAGTCTGTCATAATGGATCTGTTTGTGAGGATTGAGATAATCCTTTGGAAATGTTCTAGACTAGAATTTACCCCCAGATAACCGCTCCTCCCTCCCCCCCCTTTTTTTTTTTTCAAAGACAGGTCATTCATTTATTTAACATTCATTTGAATAAAAATTGAAAATGTAAACAAGTGATAAGTTCTTAAATGAAGAGCGGCAAAGAAAGTATTGTTTCACAAATATGCACCAAAAAACATTATAGATTTTTTAACGGCTTTCTCTTTTTTTTTCATATGAGACTAATATACAATATCTTTATACTCTTGGTTATTTGGCTATGTCCTTTAGAACCATAGAATCATAGAACAACATAGCAAACAGTAATTTTGAATAAACAACAAACCATAGACTGCAGTTCTATGAAAGTAGAGTAGAAAGGCTGAAGTGTGATTCATTTTTGTTCCACAATTACACAATCTAGCTCCAATATTTTATTTTATCTCTGCTCGTGAGACAAAATAAAGTCCTTTTCTTCCTTTAGGAATTTCCAAGCCAGATAACATAGTTGGTATAAATGAATATTATTTTTTTCCCTTTTCTCTTTCCCATGCAATTTCAGTCATATACAGACAAAAATATGTGTATAAAATGTATGTAGTATTATGTAGAATGTGTATTACACTTTTTTTTTTAACGTAATCCTTTCTCTGTTGTGGTCTTTCCTGGCAAGATTTTCTCTCAAGCTTTCTGTGTCTCTGCCAAGCAGTGCAGTGTGAGGAGAAAAGTGCTGCCCATGACAAAATTAGGGATAACTAGACATCATTTATCCAAGAACCCCAATGGAAAGAGGTTAACAGCCTTGTAAGACTCCTCTGCCTGATCTGTAAAAGTCATGCCATATTCTGGTATTCAAATAGTTACACAGGATCATGTTTTGGGGAAACTCTACTGGAGTTGTTAATGAAATAATTGAAAGTATTTACACCAGGCAGTTTTAGTGTCAAGAAAATAGTTCATATATTAGAAGAATCCCATTACTTCTTCCAAATTAAACTGCAACTATTAAAACTATGAGTTCTTCCACAAGAAAACATTGATTCTTTAAAATTCACAACTATACAGTATTCATATGAGAGGAACAACTTCAATGACAAGACTGCCAAATATGAGGGATTTTGTGTTCATGCATAAAAACACATATTGGCATAGTAAAAATAGGTTGCTTGCCTCATTAGAAGCTTTGGTAGTAATCCAGTAATATGCACTCCAGCTTCTGTCTCACGAAAAGGGCAACTTCCCCTCCTCATATTCCTGTCCTGTCCTTCCTAAAGACCATGTATTCCTCCAGTGCAACACCCCAGTCATGGGAGCCGTCCCAACCTGTCTCTGTGACCCCAGTAAGATTGTAGCTCTGCAACTGCATACAGATGTCTAACTCCTGAAAAGGCTTTGTGGGATTTTACCATAATGGGGCCTTGAAGGTACCTCCTTGTTTACAGACAAATGTTGGAGGTGACCTCACTTGGGCCCCATTATGTTGATTTTGTGATCTCTTCCCATCACATCACTCTATGCCCTTTGGTCAGCATTCCTGTCTGGACTTTTGTTTACTCTTTCCCTCCCTCATGATTCTTATGGTTAAAACCCTCCTTATGAGGCCATTCTTCCTATTGGCAAAAGTGGATTCCATGTGTCTCGAGCAGATGCTGATCTTCCAACAGAGACCCAGGGTCATAGAGTCTAAAACCCATCATCTCTGAGACTGTTAAAGTGGCACAATTTTAACTGAGGCCCCTTTATAATTTTCTAGATGTTCTTCTGGAGAAACTGCTGCATGATTGGCTGCCTCAAGAAGCTGTGCTCTATGTCTGGCTTATACAAGTCTCTCCCGAGAACTGCCTAAAGGCTGTTTGGTACTCTCTAATCAAGGAGCTACTTGAAGGTTGAAGGCAACTGATGATGCTTGTGAGAAGCTGCTGGAGCTTCCTTAGACCTACACCCTTGTAGCTTCCCTTAATTCATCCTTGCAAAGTCAAATGACACTGCAATGAGGTGACTTAGAAATATCATAAGAGACTCCCTTGGAATGTCTTGTTTATCAGAAGAAGACACACATGGGCAGTAGGTTGTTATTTAGTTGGCACCCAACATTCAACAATCATTGTTTAACTGTTCTAGCCCCCTTCAGGTAATGGAAGGCTGCTATGAGGTCTCTGCGGAGCCTCCTCTTCTCCAGGCTGAAAACCCCAGCTCCCTTAGCCTGTCCTGGTAGCAAAGGTGCTCCATCCCCCTGAGCATTTTCATGGCCCTCCTCTGGACCCTTTCTATCAGGTCCATGTCCTTCATCTATTGAGGGCTCCAGATCTGCACACAGTCCTCCAGGTGAAGTCTCACCAGAGCAAAGTGGCAGAATCACCTCTCTGGAGAGATGCATAGATGTCTCATCTCTGTCATTCCAGCACTTTCCCCAGTTATAGGTAGTAATATATTAGCTTTTTGTTCTTTCTCTTCAGTTTGGTTTCTCAGATATTGCCCATCAGAGACTGCGTTCAGGCCACTTCCCAATTGCTTCAGTCTGGAATCATCACTACACATGTATCCTAGTGTTGATGCCTAGCAATCAGGATATTGTCACTGACACATGTGTTGCAAGCATTTAATTATAATTAAATAAGCACCAGACCAAGCTACATTCAACTGCATTATAATGTGATTAAAGGCTTGCTCTAAGAAATAGTCAGGATCTGCTCTGCTAGTTTTACTTTCTAATCCTCTAAGAAAGGATTAACATTAAAAAATAGTCTCATTATTTCTCTGCTCCTTCGTTTCAAGGCGCAAATAATATTTGAAGATTAGAAAGCTTATTTTGTCCTCTGCCATTGATGTTCCACAAACTAATGTAGTCTTTTCACATAGTAATTTTATTATTGTAGTGCACTTTCCATATAGTCGTATTTAGGTCTGTCTTGCTGTCTGATCCATACAATAAAATTGATTGAATCTTGCATTACTGTCCCTTTCTTTAGCCTAATCTGGTTTCATTATCTTATTCAGATAATTTCAAATCTATTCCATGCAGAGTCATATGTGCTCTGCAGAAGTTTTATTGTCGTTAATAAAAAAAAATTAACTAATTTGCCTTCAAAGAAAGAAAGACATTATCAGAAATATTTATTTGGAACGAGAAAAAAAAATCACAGAGAGATTATTTTCATCTTAATACATTTCTGTTACTAGTTGTTATTTTATTCAAATCAAATGCAATCAAGTTTTATATCTTGAATATCTGAATTAATTGATTGATACTTTGTAAAATTATTTCCAAAAAATGTTGGGAAACAACTCGTCTAAAATTAATTTTCAGTTTAATAAGGAAATTTTAAGTATAAAAAATGAGTACAGCTTGGGAATAAAAATTATTTAATTGAGAATTCATATTGCCAAGGCAGAAGTTTAAAACCTCTTGTCTAAAATTCACAGGATAGAATGGCAATTCCAAGAAATGTTACTTCAAAGACTCTCTCTTGTTTTACTAGAAACAAAATTTTGAGTTTATTCTTGAGCATCGGTGATGAGGGAAATATATACATTATTCCTTCAGAAAAGCAGGGGGAGTATAAGGTTGCCAAATGTATAGACTTCATTTCACAGGCACTTAAAATCACAAGAGGAAATCTTACCTTGGAAATAGAAAATTTTGTTCTTTCATATTCACTGTAGAGCTGGGCTTAGTGCCCAAAGTTCTTGATGAAGGTAAGAGGGAGTTTGTATCTAAAAGGTTTGTTGAGATGAATTTTATGTTCCTGTCATCACCCTTTAATACTATTTTTTAAAGTACTGGTCTTCTATTTGCAATTTCTTTATACAAATGTTCTTTTCAAATAGCATTTAGGATACCCTTGAGTAAGCAAATATTCATATTTAGTGCAAATTCTAAGCACTTTTGGAGAATCCTTATGGGATACAGAGAGACTTAAAATGCACTTTCATTTGCAACTGTGATTTCTATACAGGGCTATTCTGGAAGCACCATGTGAAGTAAAGCTTCAGAACACGACTAGTTTTCTGCATATGATTAGAGAGACCAAAATTATCTTTCCCTTGGCACATCTGCAAAAGACAGCACTTAAAAAATAAACTCTCTCTGCAGGCCATTGAAATTAAGCACAGTGATCTCATACAAAGCACAGTGCAGCTGGTACCATGGGATGAAGACAGTCGAAGCTTTTCTAATGGAAAAATGAAGTCAGACCAAGCTTGCCTCCTTTCTTTCACAAAATATAATTATGTAAACTACAAAGCTCCGTTATAGACAATGTTTATAATTCACAACTGTTTCTCCCTTAATTTTAAATAAAGCCTGTTAACGGTTGTTGTCAAGCCAACATATTTCCTACAGATGCCACAAACAATGAACAATCAAAAATCTGTTTCTGTTGTTTCTTTCATAATTATTTCAAATTGTGGGAACCAGTAATAAAAATCAGTGTAATGAACAAACACCATTGCATGTTGATAAACATCATAGTCTTTCAATTTCAAGAAAAAAACTCTGGCGTGCTAGCTAGAAGAGGAAATAATTTCTTTCTCCACAATGATAAATTTGATTTTATGAATTTTCAAGTTTAGATCATTTTACAGTATAGAATATTTTCCAGCCCTGTTGATTGATCTAATGTGTCTAAGGAGTTTGTGAATCTCTGTTTTACGTTTAGACATTGTCACATATAATTAGACTACAAACAGCGTTGCAGTAATTCAAACGGTGAATTGCTGTATTCAGCAGAATGATGGGAAAATGTTTCTGTTATTCTGTGTCTTTTAAAAATTGCAGACATGTAAACTCTGATGCTGCATTGGACTCTACTAAGGCAGTCTCTTGCATAAATTAAGCTTTTATCAATCTCTTTTTATTATTTCATGAGCCTGGAGATCTCTACTACTGTGGCTGATAATAAAGCTAAAGTGAATTTATTAAAACATAAAGGAATAAAAGAGTTCCTAAAAGTTAGGAAAAAACCCATAAATTTCCTGGTTTAAGATAATTTCCTCCTGTTTAGATAAGGCTGAAACAGATGACTCAAATGGAATCTGGTTTTGTTTTCTCATGCAGCTTTGTCAAAAGGAAAAAAATGAACTTTAAAATTATTTAAGAACTAGAATGATTCATGTAATCTTTGGGATTCTGCTGGGGCATAATAAGTCTCTAATTGTTACCTTTGTAGGGTTGGAGGGGACAGAATTTTTCCTTTTTTCCTTTGGAGAGTCCTCTAGATTAAAAAACCATGGGGTTTGTGCCTGGAGAATCCAGACCAAATTGTCTCTCCACCAATTTGTGTGACTCCCCTGGTCCCTCCATAGCCAGCTTCTCCCACTCTTAGAGACACCACGACCCCACCCAGCTCCAAGCAATTCTGTCCACTGAGCAACTCGTCATGCTTGACCTTTACTGGCAAAAATGCCGTCACTCACACATCCATGGAGATCATCTAGTCCAACTCTCCCTGCCAAATCAGGGTCACCCAGAGCAGGTTGCACAAGAATGTGTCTAGGTGCATTTTAAATGTCTCCAGAGACGGAGCCTCCATCACTTACCTGGGCAGCCTGTTCCAGGACTCTACCACCCTCACAGTAAAGAAGTTCCTTCCCGTGGTTAGATGAAAATTCCTATGTTCACTCCCTCCAGTTCTCCTCCAACTGCTGGCACACAGTCCCATGGGCACTACAGCCCACAGTCCCATTCTAGTCGTTGAGACTCAGACCCCTATACTCACACCGGCATGCAGAACAGAATGCAACCAGAAAAACACACCTAGAAATACAACTTGGTAAGAAGTTATGCAGATGACTGGTTATTATTATTATTATTATTATTTGTTAAAATTTGAATTAATTGACTGTTATCATTAAATTTTCAGAAAAAAAACTGTTGTATTCTCCACAAGAAAAAAAGTTGAGATCTTCATCTTATTAAAAATATATAGTATAAGGGATTTAAATTCTATGCAGCAAACACAAATGTATGACCTATTTTCAACCCATTTCAAGCCTCAGCTTGGAGATGGGAAAACATCACATGGTTTTGCTTGTTTTGACTTTAAGTTTGGTTTCATTTTGTGGGTTTTTTTTAATATTCCTGGAATTTCTTTTCCGTGCTTTATCAGCCCTGACTGTACAGATGAGTATTGATTCTTCTGAGTTCTACGTAAATGAATATATGAACATGTTCTTGCAAACACACTCCCTGGGGAAGAACAGTTTTTTTATGCAATGAGGAGTTGGGTAGGCAACTTTCACTGGAACAAAGACATCAGCATGAAGCCCATACATTTTTATACCACATTTCCAATAAATACCTCTCACTGCCAAACTAAAGCTTATTGGGGAGTGATGAATACCTCCCCTCCCTGACAGGGAACAAAGTAAAACTATAAGAAAGTAAAGAGAGTGACCTTAGTGGCTATATCTTTTCCGAGGAGAAGTGTCCTAGTCTCTGTGGGGACTATTTCAGTACTTTATGTTAAAAATCAATAGCAGATGTTCGTTCGGGCATGTTTTTAAAAATATCTCATTAGGAGAATTCCCCAGCCTGCCTGGCTAGCTAAATGTTCCTTATAGTTGGAATTGCTAACAAGAACTTTCTTTTTTTTGCAAATTAAACAAGTTCCTTTTGTGCCACCCACACAGTGGGCATGAAGATTGAACATCAGCATCTTTATAATAACTGTTTACATTTTCAAAATATCTTTCCTTGACCAAGTCAAAGGTAAAGCCTCCTTCTTTCCTTTTCCATTATACATAACATTTTCTAACTATTTTTTACAGTTATTTCACTCTCTAATTTCTTCATCTTTTGAAAAAGTTTGGTATTGGAGGACAACCTCATGAGTATCAAACATTAAAGTGTATTTATTTCACGTCTGGTATTTCTGCTGATGCACATAAAATGTGAATTGTCTTTTTACAAAAACATCTCCATTTATGATCCCCTGTATCTCATACGTCTTGTCATGTTTTTAAATTGCAATCGAAAATGATCAAAGCCTTGGAGTAATTTCACATGGGTCACACTTGGACACAATGTTAAAAGACTGTTTAAATTGAAAAAATAAACAACCGTATTTCTTGCTATTCCTTACCCAGTAGGTATTTCATTATATCAGAAAAAAATGGCAATTTTTAAATGGAAATAATTTGGAAAGAGTTTTGGCTTAGCATAGTTTATATCTCTTTAGTCTGTCAAGATGTCAAGACACAAAGTAGCATCAGCGGAGTACTATGCCAATCAACTACAAGGCTCCTGGAACAAACAGTCTGGCCAACTTGGAGCTGAAAAATAGAAGCACAACTCTTCCATCCTTGCTTGTGTACTGTGCACTAGTGATATGTAGGAAAAGTATTAGGGGGCAATATCAGCAAATTCTGAACTATGCTGGCCACACTCTCTTTTTGACTTTTCATGAGATCTTAGGCTGCATTTTGTCTTCTATTCCGTGGAGGTTTGGCGGGGTCTTATCATTGCGTTTTGATACTCAGGGCTGGAGATAGCTGGCTTTATACTGCTGTAGATAAGGAAACTAAAATGAAATAACAGCATCTCTCCAACAGGGCATGGAGTTTTCTAAGTTTCTCATTGTCATGGTTTTGGCTGGATTTACCAATCAGAATGCCAGATGGCCCCTCTCTCACCCCTTTAAAAGAACAACAGGAGAAAAAGAGATTAAGTGATTTATGAGTTCATAAAAAAACCTAAAATATTTTAATGAAAATATTAATAAATAATGGAATAATAAATAACAATAACAATTTTTTGAAAGAAAATAAGAGTATACAGTATATACAAAACCATATCAAGCTCCCAGANGAAGCCCAGCTAAAAAATAAAAATAATGAAAAAGACAATTTGTTCTGTTTTACCTCAAACCAGGACACTCACTTATTTTCAAAATAGAAGTAGCAATGATTTGACAACTGAGATGCGTTAGTAAGGTGTGTCATTTTGCTTGCTAAACAAACATCATAAAGCTTATTAGAGTTTATATTTTTTGCAATCTACTAACTATAGAAAGAGTACAAACTATCTATGCTAACTGATGGGGAAGAAGGATATCATTCTTCATTTGCATTTTAGGCTTATCTAGATACATCAGGATATTTACTCTCACCTGATTTTTACCTTTTTTATTCAACTCACAACTTTCAAAGTGAAACTGAAGGTAATTAATAATAGTCCGTCCTGCTAAGAAATTTTTATTAATTTCTATCTGAGTTACGTGGTGGGTTTTGGTGTTTCTTCTCAAGTACAGGTTTAAATTGATGTTACGTGAAGATTGAAGCTGAAACAAAACGGTCACCTCACCAGCAAGCTCACATGAAGAGCCATTTGAAAAGTAAGCTGTGTGTGAGATAACTTTTTATGTTTATTATATCATAAAAAATATGGCTGAAAAATATGTTACTCCCAGAGACCAGAAGACGGTATGAAAAATAACATTTTAAAAGCCTGGAAGCGATAATGGAATTGAATTGTTAGGGAAGTGAATATGACCAGAAAAGATATCTTTCAGCAGTAGGAGATACACCCATAGCTGCTAAACAGAGAATTATATTCTTTATCTTCCCTACCCCCTGCCCTAATTATTAGGAAAATAAGAATAATGATGAACTGTTCGTTAGCAATGTACTTTAAAGCACATCTCAGTTTGAACTGCAATATTAAAGTTATAATACTGGCTTATTTGTACAGAAAAAAAAATGTACTAATCACAGCTTCTCATTTCTTTTAGCTGCACATATATATGTTATCTAGGAATTAATTCTCTATGATTATTGTAATGCATTCTGGCTAGTGTTTGTTATGATCCCGGGAAAAACAACATCCAGATTCTGAAAGATATTAAGATACTATTTATTGGAGTTAGCACTAATAGTTAATAAAGAAATAGCATAGACAATCAGATGCTGGGAACCCTGAGCTGGGCAGTGGCAAATGACAAGGCATCTCCAATCAGGGCAAAGCAAACTGCCCAGCTCCTCTCTGTGGAGAGGTCTGCCAGCATTTTTTGTCCTTAGAGCTCTAATAAGAGTTTCTTAGGAGGAAACAATCCTATTAATCATCTCTACTGTCGAGCAAAGAATGTTTTGTAAGAAAAGGCTGCTTTGCTTTCAGATAAAGATAGATAGACATGTCATACCCAGTTGGAAAAGCTTCAGGCTCCTCCATCAGGATTTCCTGCCTGGTCTTACCTTGCAGCATGGAGCTACAGGTCTGATGGTCAAGCTGTACATAGGCACAGCCTGTGTCTATCCAAGTTCACCATTACATGGATCTCTTCTCATGTACAATGATCTTCTCATGAGGATCACTACAACTTCATAGGGAAAGAAACCTCTTAAAAGTTGTAATTATACATGGTTCTTCCATGGGATTTCCTCCCAAAACCACCCAGTCCCTGAAAACACAGTTGTTTTTTCAAAAAGTCTACCCCTTCTAGATTTTCTTTAGTTCTGTATGATGTATTAGTCACATTCACTTTTTAATTTATTCCTTTATACCTATGGACTTTATTTCACATACGGTTCATATGGCAAATGACAGTTTGACTTTTTAGCAAAGTAAGACACGAAGGTAATTGAAGATTTGATTCATTTTGCTGGTGTTTACTTCTACCACTGTTAAACTTTAAGCTATCATAAATGCATTTTAATATTTGCTAGATGGAAGCAATCTGTATGAGGGACTCTGCTTAGCTTATAGCCCAATTACTTTAAAGCAGCTTAAGTGAAGTGTGTAATTAAGCAAAAGGTGTATTGAAAAAAATAATTAAAAAAAAAATCCCATGGGTTTTGCCTATAATAACCTCCAGACCTGTCAAAGATTCTGGAATACGAGTTCCAGAATAATAGCTCAAATCACTAACTATGGGATGTTAGTGATTTAGCATAATCTTTTTTTAGAAATAATAAACTTGCAAACAAGATTTCAGGGGAAAGGAAAAAGGATTCTAAAAATTATAGGATGAAGTTTCAGTAAAGTCCCATGGCAACCTCAGTATTTCCAGAAATTAGCTTTGCAATGGATTTCAGAGCCATGAAATAGAAGGCTGGGTTCTGCATACAGTGAATGAAATGGGATAGAAGCTTCAGAAAGGATGAAGAGCAATTAATTCACTGACAAGCAAATCCAACAGGTTTCTTGAAACAGTCAACGGAAAACACTGACCATTTCCTTGATTCAGCTCCATTTTCCATCGTCATTATCCAGGTCTATTATTCAAGCCCATTATTGACGTCCAGCATATAGGTCTCAATTCCGGTTAATGATTCCCATATAGAGAGATACAACTTTCTGATTTTGAAAAGATATTTAGTGATTATCCTTTGCTTAAAACAGAAATTTAAGGTTCGACTTAACTGTGGTGTTGTTATACACTTTCCCTACTAATTTAAATATATAAATATCCTCTTTAATATTTAAACAAATATAACTTCAAGTGTTCACTTGGTAAGCAACTGAAAATATTCACTATCCACATTTGCCTTGTCAGCTCTATTATTCTGACAAGTTTCCTTCAATCCATGTGAAAGGAGACTGCCTTCTGATGTTTTTGTTGTGTATGAAACAGAGTAAGCAAGGACTAGAGAAGGAACACGTGCAGAATTATGAGCCCATAGTCTTATTGGGCTAAATTCTGGTTCTTTTACCTAGAATTTTTCTATATGTTTACCTTGAAACAACCATTGATACATTCCTATCACTAAATTAAATCGCGTCTACCTTCTTGGATTGAAGGCTTGCTGATGTGACTCCCACCTATAAGAATGGTAGTAAGGGGGATCCGGGGAACTACAGGCCATTCAGCCTGACCTTGGTACACAGGAAAGTTCTGGAGCAAATTATCTTGGGTTAAATGATAGGACAAGAGGTAATGGATGCAAGCTGGAACATAGGAGATTCCAGTTAAATATGAGGAAAAATTTCTTCACAGTGAGAGTGACTGAACACTGGAACAGGCTGCCCAGGGAGGTGGTGGAGTCTCCTTCTCTGGAGATGTTCAAAACTCGCCTGGACATGTTCCTGAGTGATCTGATCTAGGTGTTCCTCCTCCAGAAGGGGGATTGGACTAGACGATCTTTCGAGGTCCCTTCCAATCCCTGATATTCTGTGTGATTCTGTGATTCTGTGAAATCACATGCACGTGCATGGCACCCAGGTGATCAGGTCCAGCCAGCACAGGTTCATGAAAGGCAGTTCGTGCTTGTCCAACCTAATCTCCCTCTATGACTGCATGACCAGACTGGTAGATGAGGGAAAGGCTATTGATGTAGTCTACCTAGACTTCAGCAAAACCTTTGACACGGTCTCCCACAGTATTCTCCTCAGGAAACTGGCTACCCGTGGCCTGGATGGGTATACTCTTCTCTGGGTAAAGAACTGGCTGGAGGGCTGTGCCCAGTGGATAGTGGTTAATGGAATTTCATCCAGCTGGCGTCCCATTACAAGTGGTGTCCCCTCAGTGATTCTTCTTACACACTTTGTTAGCAAGCATTAGTAGGGATAGCAGTAAATGTTCTTCTCTGGACATAGTTAAGAGAACATGGGGATGGAACTTCACCAGTATACAGGTGTTGCAGAAGGTTTCTGCTGTTTGTTTTATCTTTGTTGTTGTTTTATAGCAGAGTGATATAGCTGTGGCAGCCAAACTTTGCAATATAAACCAACCCTCAGGCTCCCAGTCTGCAGCTGACCCAGTATAATGTTGCTTTGCAGTCATTTAATGTTTGGAAAACTTTTGTCAGAATTCTGAGGTCTAGGAACTTTGTGGTTGCTCTACCGGTATGACTGTGGTATTACAGGCTCTAGGCATAGCCCAGGGCTAGTTCTACTTTCCATGCTAAATTCAGCACTTTTCATGTATTATAACACTCTTCCTTTCCCTTCCACCTATGCAATGAAATATTCAAATGTCTGCTGAGGTACTTTGCATTTACGGTCTATAGGTATCTTTCAACCCTAGAGAGTCTAGTTCCTGGAATATACATACACAATGTATAGTGTTTCACTTCTGTACCTCTCCCTTTGTGTCACAAGGAAGCTGTGTATGTAATTTTGGAGTACAATTTCAATTAATGGCAGCTTTGGAAGTTTTAGAATTCTTTTTTTTTTTTTTTTTAATTCAGCAAAGCAGAAATAAAAGTTCTAAGTATCTAGGTGAAGTGCCGTCATGGTAAGGCAGCTCTTCATTTATATCTATTTCTTTCTTCAGACACCCACGCATATCGGAAGTGACCAGAAAGCATTAGACCTTCAAAAACTATAGATGAAAACATCAGTGACCTGTGAAATGCTTTGAAACCACAAAGAAGCACATTTCAATTAAATTCAGAAGTAATCAAACATAGCCTCAGCAGCTTTAATCCAGTGCATACTGTATTAAAAAGGTGTAGTTAAAGAATTTCTGTTATCATCCTATCCCAATCTTCCTCAAGATAGAGCTATAAAGTTAAATATAATTCTGTGTTGAATGATGTGTTGCTTGAAATCTTCATAGGATAGAAATTGTCCTTGCTGTTCCGTAACTTTTGTATTCATTTGCACAGTGAATACGTGTCACCACCTGACTGGACATGAATCATATCTACAGCCATGATAATTACTGACAAACACAAACCTACAACCAAGCAATTATCATATTCTGGAGCTTGAATCTAAAGATTGTGTTTCTTACCAATCCTAATCTGTGTGCTCTACCATGTTATGTAAAATACCAGCACTGCCATAAACAGCACTGAGTACCACCAGTACAATGAAATTACAAGAAAGAACATTTAAGTAGAAGAGATGCAAAAGCACAGAAAGCAGTCCACCCACTATTAATTTACTTCCTGATTTAAATTTAATTTTTTTTTCCCACAAATTCTTTCCTGCCTGAAAATTCAGGAATATAGTTTCTGGAAAAATTTAGATAGCATATAAAAGCCTCAGAAATGTAAAAACACATAAAGAAGAACATTTATGTAATTAGGTTTAGAATCGTAAAACGCTTAGAATTGGAATGGACACCTCCCACCAGTCCAGGTTTCTCAAAGCTCCATCCAACCTGGCCTTGAACACTTACAGGGATGAGGCATCCACAGCTTCTCTGAGTAACCTGGGTCAGGGTCTCATCATCCTCACAGGAAAGAATTTCTTTCTGATATCTAATCTAAATCTCTCTTCTTTGTCCTTTTGCTCCACTCTGCAATCAAGAGTCCCTCTCCATCCCTTCTGTAGCCCACTTTTGGTACCAGAAGGCTGCTCTTAGGTCTCCCCAGAGCCTTCTCTTCTCCAGGCTAAACAACCCCAACCCTCTCAGCCTGTTTTCACAGCAGAGGTGCTCCAACCCTCTGAGCATCTCAGTGGCCCTGCTGTGGACCCATTCCAAATGGTCCATGTCCTTTCTTTGCTGAGGACTCCAGAGGTGAAGTCCTGGAGGGGGTCTCTTCTCAAGTCCTATGCAAAATTTTGTTTGTAGGATTCTTGTTTTGAATGCATGCTTAAATGCACTTTAAGCTGTCAACCCCTCTTTTTTTAGTTTTGGGGTTTTTTTAAATCCAAGTCATTGCCTTTTTTCTATAGCTTTCTGGCTTTGAAAAGTTGCCACCTGGCATCCTGTTTTATGGAAGTTCACAGCACGTC
Organism: Jacana jacana; assembly: GCA_013400555.1. NCBI lineage: Eukaryota > Metazoa > Chordata > Aves > Charadriiformes > Jacanidae > Jacana > Jacana jacana. The sequence goes on from VZTM01026456.1 coordinate 14,265, forward strand.
CAAGTGTATCTGATGGGATCTACGTTTTGGTCACATGTTCAGAAATGACAGCAAAGCAGCTCAACGTTCTGCTTATAAAATTTGGTAGACGAAAAGACTAAATTGTAATTTCTGGTTGCATTTCTCTTTCTATTTAATTACTAATTGCTATTCTTAGTTCTAATCTGTACAGTGGGAAAAAATTACATACACACCAAATAGATTTTTTAAAATAAAATAATGAACATGCGTGACATTTACATTTTCACCGTTTGAATAAAGTGCAGTAAATCTTCATGAAGGCATATAATGAACAATTAATTAAAGAAAAATGTCTAAGAGATGTAAATTCTTTAATGCACCAAATAATTCAGAATTTCAGTGCTTAACATTGTGTGATTATAGAATCACAGAATCATTTAAGTTGGAAGAGACCCCTGGGATCATCAAGTCCAACCATCAGCCCTACTCTGCAAGTTCTCCCCTACACCAGATCCCTCAACACCACATCCAATCCACTCTGAAACACAGTCAGGGAGGGTGACTCCACCACCTCCCTGGGCATCTGATTCCACTGACTGACCACTCTCTCTGGGAAAAACTTTTTCCTCATGGCCAGCCTAACCCTACCCTGCTGCAGCTTGCAGCCATTCCCTCTCCTTCTATCGCTCATTGCCTGTGAGAAGAGACCAGCACCAATCTCTCTACAGTGCCCTTTCAAGCAGTTGTAGAGAGCGATGAGGTCTCCCCTCAGCCTCCTCTTCCTCAGACTAAACAACCCCAACTCCCTCAATCGATCCTCATAAGCCTTGTTCTCCAGGCCTCTCACCAGCTTTGTTGCCCTCCTCTGTACTCGCTCCAGCACCTCGATATCTCTCTTGTGCTGAGGTGCCCAGAACTGGACACAATACTCAAGGTGTAATACTTCAATACTCAAGTAATGAATTATGTAATTCATTACTGAATTAAAGTGCATAGGCATGTCAGGATAAACCAAAATGACACACCTTAATTTTGACATTTTTTAATAATCTGAGTACCCATATTTTCAGACTTGTTATTCTCATTATTCATTATATTATTATTTATATTGCGTATGTTATACTTCTGTACTTCTAAATTCATGTGCATCTTAAAAAATGTAAAGCAGAAGTTAACAAAGACAGAAAATCATTTCTACCAGTAATGAACACATGGGAATTTTTCAGAGTAAGAAATAATAAAAAAAAGGTGAGATATATATATGTATACACACACAGAGGGTTACTGGATCTCAAAGTCACTTCTAATCTGCATACATTTTCCTTGAATTATCCTAGGTACTTATACAGAGCAAAATAACTACAGGATTTCAATAAGACCAAGTCCACACTTTTGATGTGTTTCATCAAGAGAAATAAATAAGGACTTAGAGAAAAAAGCTTCCAGGGGAGAAAAGGTAACCTTTTTGTTAGGCGTTACACTTAATCCAGATATTTCTAAATATAATGAAATGAAAAAGGAAAGAAAGGGGTAAAGGGGGAAGGAAAAACCAAAAACCAAACCCCTAAATATACTGCCTGCGACTTTTAAACTCATATTTGCCTTTAACAGCTGGCAAAAAGACTAAATGGTGATAGATTAGTTTGTAATAATAAATTTTCTGTCTGTAGCACCATTTCTAAAAGGGGATATGTGTATTGATTCCCAGAGCTGTAAACGAAATAGTAAGTGCTAAAATGTTTTGTTAAAATTAGCCATTTCACGGTCTTTGCCATTGCACAGAATTCCTATAATCCCTTATGTAGTTAGTATGTTTAAATATATGGCAAAGGTTTTTAAAGAAGTGATAATTTATCACTTAATATTCTCTCCATGAAGTGGGCTTAGATTCAAACAAGTCACATAATGTATTTTTATTATTTCATATTAAAGCAAACCTATTGTTCGACCATTCAAAGGCATTACTAATATGATTTAAAAAAAAAAAAAAACCCAAAGGTAAAACATTTGCATAAAATTCAAATTCACTTCCATTATGATAAACAATTGCTCCTTAGGTGCAAAACACAGAATAGAAAATCTATGGTGCGGGGGGGGAATAAATAAAAAAAGACCACTACCTAAGATATTCTGTGAAATAAGCCTGAAATACTAAAGAAAGCATGTAATTACAGGAAAATTAATGCTTTAGATATGTTGAATTAATTAAGGTCTTTGATAGTGATTTGTTTTTGTATTTGAGAACCTTATTTCAGGGGATTGTAAGCATCATGTGTGTCATAAGGTTCTTCATGTATGGATCTAGTAGTCTTCAAGGCATGCAAAGATACCATAAAATCTGCTACTAAAGATGGAATTAGGAAACCAAGCCAAAAATGCTTTTTCTTAAATCATATTTCATATACATCTGATGTCTTGTGTCAGTACCAATTCTCAATGAACTCATATAATTAAAAAAAAAAAAAAAAAGAACTTTATCATTATTTCTATAAATACTCGGGTCAAGTGACCTACATTTTACTCTTAGGTTGATGGCCATTTGCAGGGTTTCTCTCGAGCACTGACAGAGGTGCAGAACTTTTGTAGAACTGCTCAATTTGAAAAGTATAAACCTAGTATGAGCATCATACAAGTATAAACCTAGACTGCTGTATGCAGATGGGGCAGACAGAATAATTAACTTACTGTCCACTATGGTCACATAAAAACATAGAACTTCTATAAGGGATGTTCCTATATAATGTTTTTTGGCAAAATACATATGTTTAACCTTGTCTTTAAAAAAATTATTGTTCCCTCTATTTCCAAACTTCATGATTTTAGAGATAGGCAAAGTTTCTTCCAGCAAGAAAAGCAGCAAAATTGCTTTGAGGTTAAATAAATTATAAATTACGACTCTGACTCCACATTAATTTTTTTGCCTTTATATGGCCCTTAGATACAATCTTATGAATTCAGAGGTTTGGATTGCTAAGTCTTTCAAATTTGTTAAGGTTGTTTTCTGTTTGGTTATTATTTTTGTTTTATGACTTAGAATGAGAACCCTATGAGAAAAATGCATATTGACTTTGCTGGCAAATCGTGTCTGTTTTGATGGATGACCTTAGAAATCTGTACACTTCCACAGTGAGTAGAAATACTGAATGCATCTTAATAAAAATAAAGTTATATTTAATTACTTTAATGCAAGTTAAACTGTAACTTTTTGTTGCTGGATATCACATTATTCACTCATCTAACTATTATTTTGTTACCATTTCCAGTTCAAATCATGCTATGGTAATTTTGTCTACAATTTTTTGTATTGTTAATAAGCAAATATTTAATTTTAAGTTTTATAACCAAAAATATATACCTAAAAATCTTTCTGTATGGCATTTAAATGAATGAACAAAGCATTCAGAGAATTACACTTGCTAATTCAATTGAGATCGATTACACAATACCTGGCCAGTGCATAACTTTAATTGGACCTAATTCTATTATATGACATCTTAACTTCATAAAGAGTTATTATATAGATAAATATATATCGGACTGTTTAGTTGGAGGAAGAGGAGGCTGACGGGAGACCTCATCACTCTCTACAACTACTTGAAAGGACATTGGAGAGAGGTTGGTGCTAGTCTCTTCTCACAGGCAATTAGTGATAGAAGGAGAGGGAATGTCTTCAAGCTGCAGCAGGGTAGGTTTAGGCTGGACATTAAGAAAAAATTCTTCCTAGGAAGAATGGTCAGACCCTGGAATGGGCTGCCCAGGGGGTAGTCCCCATCCCTGAGTGTGTTTCAGAGTCGATTAGATGTGGTGTTGGGGGATGTGGTGTAGGGGAGAACTTTGTAGAGTGGGGCTGATGGGTGGGCTCAATGATCCCAAGGGTCTCTTTCAACCAAAATGATTCTATGATTCTAAATACATATTTAAATAAACATATAAAGAGTTATACAATGATTAGGAAAGGAATTATATGGCAAATATTACTTTCAGGGGGTTTTGTACTATGAAGATAAAGAAGTAACAAGATAACATTTTTCCAGCTTTTTCCTGTTTACTATCTACACATGTTTTAGCTTTTTATTACATGTTTTAGTGCTTCATATTTCTGATGAACATACTGTCATTGTTGCAGCCTTTAAGGTATATGTGTATGTTTTCATATCCTCCTACTTTGGTAGCAGTAAAATACGATTTATCGACTATTAGAAGCATATTCTATAAAGAATTTATCAGTAGTAAAATAAGAATAGTAAAAAAAGATGAGCGGACTAAAAAACAAACTACTCCAAATTACCCAATACAGTAACTCACAAAAAGTTTTCTTAGGTTTACATGCAACCTGCTGTTATAAATTCCATTCATGAAGTTTTTAGGAATTTTGCTGCATAGGAAAGAAGCTGTAAGGAAAATTCTAGCACCATTTCTTCTCTAAATTTTGAAACCCAGTACCATATTATCTGGAAAACCTCTTGATTCCAATCAAAAGTACAAGCAGTAGATCTTGAACTACTCTTATCTGGTGTGTCTTGGTTGCGTTGTTTGTTTGTTTGTTTGTTTGGAGGTATTTTGTTGTTGTTTTGATTTTTTTTTAACCTAATGTTTATTGCTCATTCTTGAATTAAAAAACATCAGTTCAAGGAAAAAATCCTTTTCTGACATATCTTTATCTCACAGCAAACTTTTATGATTAGCCTTCATTTTCTTCTTCCCTCAGAGACAATCAGTAGCTGGGGATGACTTCTCAAACTTTTCAGGGATTTTTTTTCTAAATATTGAGGAAAATGGATTCAAACATTTGAAAGTAGCACTTGTCTACAAAATTACCACTGGTCTGGATGAGTTATCTGTGACCCAAGGGTTTGTTTCAGTTTCCCCGGAGTACAGTGTGCTGAGGTATCCATTATAGTAAGTGTTTTAATTTAGCTAATTTAAGATGGAATTGTTATGAAATCCCAAACTAAGTGACACATGGGAAGAGATAAATTACTGACTTCAGAAAAAAATGTGGAAGACTTAAAGCACTGATAACAACACATAGTAATGTGTCTTTAAACATTTCCTAACACGATTATTTGGTCATAAATAACACAGTGATCAAAATTCCTTCAGCTTCATGTCGGAGTTTCAACGTTATCAATGTTACTTTATTGTTTTTGTTTTGGATCTAGTGCTTGACTTTTTAAACCAGTCCAATTTTTTCAGCTCTGTCATAGTTAGTAATAATGATATTCTTACCTTATTTAGAATATATTTATTCCATCTTGTATGCAGTTTGACAAATAAAATTAAAAATAAATTTAGCACAGAAAATAGTCAGGTTTTTTTACTTATGTTTGGTTTGTTTGTGAGAACTGTAAATTAACTTCATAAATTTACCAATTAAGAAACCTTGGATATTTGTCCTTACATTTTACAAATTCCTTAATCTGCATAAACGTGGATGATTCTGTATTAATTTTTCAGTTGCTAAAATATAGTTTTCACCCTTAAGAATGTTCCCCTATAGGAACACCCCACGTATACCTATGTTCCTTGGAAAATTTGTGACCTTCCTTCAGGGAAAATAAAGATATTGTTACACTCATTGGCTTCAGAGCGAAATATTACATTTCTTAATGCAAAAGTAAGTTATTACAATCTTTTAATGCCTCCTAGTTGTATAAAGTTGTTTGAATCCTAACAGTATCAAGAAGCTCTGAACTTACTTGTCATTCTACCCCTCTACTCTGGAGTACCCAATACCCTTGGAATATTGCATCCAAGTCTGGAGTTCTCAGCACAGGAAGCGCATGGAGCAGGTCCAGTGGAGGGCCACAAACATGATCAGAAGCATAGAGCACTTCTCCTGTGAGAAGAACTTCTTCACTGTGAAAGTGATGGAACACTGGAAGGGACTGCCAAGGGAGGTTGTGGAGTCTCCTCTGGAGATATTCAAAATCTGCCTAGACACATTTCTGTGTGACCTGTTCTAGGTGTTCCTGCTCCATCAGGGGGATTGGACTAGATGATCCCTCAAGGTCCCTTCCAATCCCTGATATTCTGTGATTCTGTGTGAGAGGCTGAGAGAGTTGGGTTTGTTCAGCCTTGGAGAACTGAAGGCTCCAGGGAGACCTTACAGAAGTCTTTGAATACCAAAAGTGAAGCTACAGGAAGTATGGGAGGACCCTTTATGTGGGAATGAAGAGATAGGAGGAGGGGTAATGGTTTTAAACTGAAGGAAGGTGGATTTAGATTAGATATTAGAAAGAAATCCTTTCCTGTGAGGGTGGTGGGACACTGGAATAGGTTGCTCAGAGAAGCTGTGGATGCCCTATCCCTGGAGGTGTTCAAGGCCAGGTTTGAGGGGGCATTGACCAACCTGATCTAGTGAGAAGTGCTGGAGGTGTTGGTCTAGGGGGGGGATTGGAATTGGATGATCTTATGAATAGTTATATTCTTGGGCTGCTCATTAGGGAGCATTGGGTTCTTGAACATCTGCTGAGGACACCTCTGAGCTGGTAGGCAGGAGCAGTGCAAGTGGACTTTAGCCAATTAGAGAGACAGTTTATGCGGAGGGGCCACAGAAACTCTGTGAGACAGCACAGCTATAGAGGTGATGTGCCACGGGGATCTTCCCATCTAGGTGTACGCTTACAGCCTTAATTTATAACATCATTTCAAATTCAGGTGCTGCGTAGGGTGGGGTTTTTTTGCTTTTCACTTAAAAAAGACTAGTATATAATTCAACAGGTATAGACTGTGACCATTTTATTCAAAGAAATTAAATATTCTCTATTTCTTTCCAATTTTATAGAACAAGCATCCTTATTTAAAATTAATTTGAGAGCTTCCTTCAATTAAATTATTTGGGAAACCTTGGTAGAATGACCCGATTATGTCAGGAAATGAACAAACACATTAGATAGCTATTCCATATGTTTTCATCCGCTGTTATTTTACATCAGTATCCAGCATGTACTGAAACAACTGTTTGTTGTGAAAGCATTATTAGTTCCAAACAGATGAAGAGGTGTCACATTAAATATATATTTTTATATTATTTTTTTTTTCACATCATTGTTCTAAGAAGATGAGAACAGAAGGTAAGAAACCTAAAAGTAATTGATAGGAAAAAAAAAATGTTAAAAATGAAAAATGCTACTTACAAGTCTGTATCTTTTACTGGCACTATGATGAAAGACCCGTTGTCTCATTAAAAGTTATACACAGTATCTAACTACTTCATAATATTTTACTGAAAACTTGTAATATATTTTAACAAAATATCAACAATTTGTGGTGGTATTTCCTGGAAACTATAGCGATTCATATCTACATGAGAAAAAGTGTTTAGATGTACTAAAACTCCCTGACTTGTTTCACAGAATCACAGAATACGGGAATGGAAGGAATCTCTGGAGATCATCTAGTCCAACCCTCCTGCGAAAGCAGGTCGTCCTAGAGCAGGTTACAAAAGAATGTGTCCAAGGCAGGCTTTGAATGTCTCCAGAGACGGAGACTCCACCACCTCTTTGGGCAGTCTCTGCCAGGGCTCTGTCACCCTCAAATCACAGAATCATAGAATGGTTTGGGTTGGAAGGGATCTTAAAGATCTTCCAGTTCCATCCCCCTGCCATGGGCAGGGACAACTTCCACCAGACCAGGTTGCTCCAATGCCCCATCCATCATCGCTTTGAACACTTCCAGGGATGGGGCAGCCACAGCTTATCTGGACAACCTGTTCCAGTGTCTCACCACCCTCACAGGAAAGAATTTCTTCCTGAGATCTAATCTAAATCTCCCCTATTCCAATTTAAAACCATTACCACTTGTCCTGTCGTTACACTCCCTGACAAAGAGTCCCTCCCCAGTTCTCCTGTCAGCTCCCTTCAGATACCGAAAGGCTGCTTTAAGGGCTCCCCAGAGGCTTCTCTTCTCCAGGCTGAACAACCCCAGCTCCCTCATCTGGTCTTCATAGGAGAGGTGCTCCATCCCTCTGACCATCTTCATGGCCCTCCGCTGGACCCATTCGAACAGTTCCATGTCCTTTCTATGTTGAGGACTCAAGAGCTGGACACAGGACTTCAGGGTGGGGTCTCATGAGAGCAGAGTAGAGGGGTAGAAAGGAAAACACAGGATAGACATAATTTTTAATCATGGAGGTGTAAAACACTCCAGATTAGTTTCAACTACATGTGAAATTGGGAAATAATTTTGATGAGCTATGATGCAGAATGTTGCATGCACCCATGAATAATGACTGCCAATGATCTAGTCTTCCTCGAATTACAGGGTGTTACATGTTGAAATTTTGAAGACTTAACAGGGAGGGAGAGTGTTCTGGTTTCTTTACAGTATAAAGTAGTTTCCGTAAACTGTAAAACACAAATATTTCCCTGATGACTTATTCCCTCGAGAAATGAAGTCCTTTCAGTTGTGATCATACTGTGGAAGAAAATACTGCCTTAATTTTGCTTTGCTACAAGCTCATACCACACAGTGCATATTTTGCACTTTGCAGCATTATTTGTGATCAGGGATTTGATGTGAATTATGCAAATTAAGCAATAATAGAAAGCAGATCCCATGTTATATGTCAGCAACAAAAGAGAATAGAACAACTGTTACACAAATCTCAGGTATTTCACTTTGACCCAGAAAATACTTATCGGTATTGTTCAGATTGTAGAGAAAACATTTGCATAAAACTTGCATTATCATATAATATGTATGAGTTTACAAATCTCTGGAGTGAATACTAGTAAAGAAAATATACCTTTTTTATTACTTTTTTATTATTTTTAATAAATTTAAACATACATTTGTACTTTTAGCTCTTTTCAGTTACTTCATTTTTTTCCATGTACTTTTCAAGTTTCACTTTTTTATTCTGAACAATTTTCTTTTCCTATTTGTTCACTCTGATAATCAATTTGTTTTCAAGTGAGAAGCATTATAAAGCCACACAATATCTTAGTCTTGATGCTTTCAAGAGGATTAGCAATTAAGGACATTTTGTTCTTTCTCAAACACTACATGTAAATGCACAAAGTTTTTTACTTTTTTTTTTTGCTGTGGGTAGGTGGGACTTTAAGGATAATTCTAGAACAGGCATGTATGTGTCTGTTATCAACAAAGTACTTCTTTTTCAGGGGCAATTTAACATCCAAATGCCAAAAGAGACAACAATTTGCAATTATGATACCATTCTTAGCAGCAAATCTGTCACCCTTCTTTCCAAAGGGCAAGCCTGTGGCTGAAAATCAGTAACTGATTGAATCATTGGAAAAAAAAAAAAAATGAAAAAAATCACAAGCAGCATTTTGACTGGAAAAAGAGAATTTTGTAGCTACACGTAGTGATATAAAATCAACGCCCTCTGCCAAATAGAATCCCAATAATAATCCTTTGGGTACAGTTTCTGCTGTAAGATCCCACTTCCCTTTTATCTGCCCTAAGTACCTAAAAGTATAGTTCTCAATTGAGATGTTGTCCTTTTTGCGATTGTCTCCACTCATTTCTTTATGAGATGTGAAAATACAGTTTACAAATATGCAGCTAATGAACTTTTAAGACCCATATTCCTGATTGGAGGTCAGTTTTGAGTCTTCAGAAGAATTTTGGATAAAGGTGCCATTATTTATTAACAAGGACTTGGTCCTAGATTCTTGCTTGTCAAAAGATGATACACAAGATAATATTTCATCAGCTCCAGCACTGAAAACTCAGTAAAATAATTCTCTTTAATGATGGCATAACTGAGATGGTTGCTTACCTTACCTTTTCTGATACTTTTGATGAACCTTAGCAGAATTCTACTACTCCATGCCTTTTTTGCAGAGCAAATGATGCTGAGATGAAACGCATTCCTTCGTCACAGAAAAGCAAAAGATGGCAAGAGAGACAAACTGTAGTGCCAGAAGTGGCAGAATCTGGAAAGTGAGAACAACTCGAACAACTCTGTCCCTTTCATACCAACTAGCTTCTAAACTAAACACGAATTTGATTAAAATCTATGCAGGGTATGTACTTAGCACCCTCAACTGCAGGGGAAAAGACCATGCTGGGCTCTAAATCTACTAGACTCCCTCGTATTCTGACAAATGGGGAATGCAATTCCATCTTAGTTAAATATCTTCACTGATAATGTGCAATCCATTTCCTTTAATTCCACAAACAGCATAATTTAAAGCAAGGTTAATTAGTAATTTTAGCTTCTGAAATATCTGGAGCACCGATTTTCTTTCCCGCTTGCCTACCGCAATAGATGAGTACTGCAAGCCTACAGGTGTTTGAAAAACACAAACAAAATCATTATGAATAAACCAAAGAGAAGTCAATAAGGCAGGTACATGAACATTTCATGCACAGAGAGCAGGACTACATGGTAAGAAGGTACTGTATTTAACAGGAACTTCTCAGAAGGAAACCATATTTTGAACAAACCCACTACCGTGCCTCCAGCTATTAACTTATGAAATGTATTAGAAAGAAGCCTTTTCTTAACCAAAAAGTAATGGGTGTGATTCCAAAAGAGATTGAAGGAGCCTATAGGTCCTTAATTATTTCAGCTCAATGCAATATATATGTATTTCAAGCTATGCGAGGTATTAGCCACCACTTAAGCATCCACAAGCATGTAATTATGAAGCAAGTAATAACTAACCTAAAGCCTACAAACTGAATTGGAACCATGTGACTAAGAGTCAAACTCGTGAAATGAAATTATATTATGGGGTTTGCATATATACATACCTATTAGTATAATATTTTTTTTGTGTTTTCATTTCCAGTGAACATTAGTCACCATATATATAGTATTCAGAACTACAGAATTGACCTGAGAATTCAGATTAGAATTTCTAGAACTTCATGAGTGTATCAATGTCATAATACATGCAGTACTTTCTTCCTCTGTGAATTTCTTATTTTTACTGTTCATTTAATTATAAAATGTGATGAGCTCTGACATCTGTTGTATCTTGCAGCAAGATTTCCTTGTAATTAGGAGATGTGGAAGAGAGAAGAGAGCCAGCATACTATGTGAAGTTCATTAGCTGATTGTGAGGAGTTAATTTAGAAAAAAAGTTAGGATTGCTGCATATATATACACCCATATAAGTATGTGTATGTATAGATATGTGTCTGAGTGGGTATATAAGAGTTAGTGTGTGTGTATACATGCCAAACGTTAGCTTAAAAAGTTATGGACTCGTCCTATCATTGCCATTCACATCATCCAATATTGTAGTAAGGAACAGATGCCTTAAGGGGAAAAAAAATCTGACTTTCTCCAGCAGGATGAACAAAAGGTCACGGTTCCTGGAGATTACTGTCTTATTCCATACACTAATGTCATACTGTTGATCTCAGCATGGTTATCTTTTATTCTTCTCTGTTCTTTTCCTTTACTCCTGCACGGGAATGAGAGAATGAAAGTTTTTGCCCAAGCTTCTGAGGTAGCCTGGCAATAAATCAGATGGGGGAATAGTTACAAATGCACCAAAAGCTCAAACACAGAACTCTTGCAAACATGAACAGCATGGACAGCTTCTTCGTCTTCCTTCCATCTGTCTGACCAGGACTGCAATTCATTACCGGGATATAGATTTATACATGCAGGATGGATCCTTCCCATAGCTGACCTTAGACAGTCAATCTGTCCCTCCAACAGCCAACCTCAGATCCCTGCTCTCGACAGTTGCTGGCACTTGGGTATCCTGAAGGTTCAAAGTTCAGTAGTAAAGCTTAGTAATGAGTTACACCTACATGCAAGCACTGACATTTGGAGAAAACTCAAGTTTTCTAGGGAACTATATACATACTCCAGTCCCTCCAGTTGTTGTCACTCAGAACTCTGCACACACACCTGCACGCAGAATAGACCAAACTGGTCACAGAATTTTTTAGGGTGAAAAAGACCTTTAAGATCACTGGGCCCAACAATTAAACTTGCACTGCCAAATGCACCACAAAGCCGTGTCCCTCAGCACCACATCTACACTTGCTTGAAATACCTCCAGAGATAGTGGCTCAAACACAGCCTGTTCCAATGCTTGATAACTCTTTGATCCTGATGAGATTTCCAAATTTTCAGACATTTTTTGTGGAAAAAAAAATCCCAAAACATTTAATTTGTTATTTTTCCAAAACTGAAAATATATAAGTAAAGTATTTAAATGGTAGAGTGTAATATAAAAATTATGAATACATAAAAGTAGGTCATTTGTACTGTGAATTTTAAAATAGTCCAATTTAGCGGAAGTTAACCCTATTTATCAAATATTCCCATTATAATATAAGGAAGCAGGACTATCTCTTCCTATTAACATTTTTGTCAAAATGCATTGTTTCTGACTAGTTAGATGTTCCAGTGGAATACTTGCTGTCAAAATACAAAAAATATCCCTTAAAAAAACCCCAAACTTCTCCCACAGCCTTCCCTCCAGCATTACACCTGTCATAGAAAAATCTTTTTCAGCAATTCCTAGGCATGGTACTCTTTTTTTATACTGGAAACAGCTTAAGAATATATCAGAATTTTATACAAATTTTCTGCCTGCAGATTTTTCTTCAGTCCTTATTTAGCAACTTATATACAGAAAAGTTTGTCAGCTGCAACTTCTTGGCAACACTGCACATCAGATATGCAAGGATCCTACTTTAAGGATCCTTAAAAAATGTTAAAAATTCTAAACTGGCTCCTTTTTTTTTTACTAAAATGATAATAAACATATTTACCTTTCACACGTAAGTGAATCATAGAATCATAGAATCATTCACGTTGGATGAGACCCTTGGGATCATCAAGTCCAACCATCAGCCCCACTTTACAAAGTTCTCCCCTACACCAGATCCCCCAACACCACATCCAATCTACTCTTCAACACATTCAGGGATGGGGACTCCACCCCCTCCCTGGGCAGCCCATTCCAGTGCCTGACCACACTTGCTGTGAAGACTTCTTTCCTATGTTCAGCCTAAACCTACCCTGCTGCAGCTTAAAGCCATTCCCTCTCTTTCTATTGTTAATTCCTGTGAGAAGAGACCAGGGCTAACTTCCCCACAATGTCCTTTCAAGTAGTTGTAGAGAGTGATGAGGTCTTCCCTCAGCCTCCTATTCCTCTCACTAAACAGTCCCAAAATACACCATCAAGCCAAATGAGCAAGTGATAGTATTGCCAAAATACCCTAGTAGTTTGAAATGTCTGCCTTTGTCTGTCTCTCTGTCTTTTTAATATCTACAGGGCAGATTGAGCTCTACTGGTCCTGCTATGTATGTTCTTCAGTTCTTTTTTTTTGAAATGTGTGATGTAAGAAATGAAACGATCAAGTGATATAGAAAAATAACAGCAAGATGCAATGGAGGTTAGTCCATTCAGTTCCTTTAATTTAGGAAAACAAACCCACAAAAGGTAGCATCACTTTTTCATGTCCATGAGAGGCTCATGAACTAGAAATGTATTAATAGAGACAATAAAACTGTTGGCCAGTACAACATTCTTCATTCTGGAAACGCTTAGAGCTCTTCATACTTAAGTCCCTTAGTACCATTCCAAACCTTCAGACTTCCAGCTGGAGGAATTCTCCTTCTGTGCAGGAAGTTGTTAAGAATTTTTTGGTTTAATTTGAGCCTTCTTATGAATTCTCTGTTATTTCTCTGCAAGCTCACACATCTGTGGGTAATTTAAATGATTTCCCATTAAAATACTTAGCTTTATGGATGGACTAATTGGAGGCTCACTGCTCTGACAGAGAGATTATGGTAATCAGAATTTTAGCCTTGGTAAAAGACATTCTACCTTTGGATCACAGTGAAAAAGGCATGTTCAAAGTCCAACTGAAAGTGTCTTCAGCACAGACAAGAGCTGGGGTTCCCTATAAAACATTGTATAGTATTATAAACTTCACTGTTATGGAGTTAATACGGAACACAAATCTTATTTGCTCATCTTCCAACATCGCTACAGGGCACGAGAGTTAATAAGCGATGCTTCAGATAGAGCCTGATCATGTTTTCTTAAAATGTGACCACCTATATGAAGTGCGATATATATGTAGTATGAGCATCAAACTAAAACCTAAAAAAAATTCCCAAAACACCAAAACAAGAAGCCAAACAACAAAACCCCAAACCACACCCTAATTGAAAGCCAAATATGTGTTAATTCAGTAATTCTGTTGTTGCTTCGTGTTTCATTGCAATGTTGGACCCGTGTATTCTGACACATACATGTTCACACCCCTGCTTGCTGCTGTCAGAGTCATTTGCACACGCACACAACACACACCCGAGAGAGAAAAGGAGTGTGCGATGTGCTGAGGTGAGTTCATGCCCAAATAGCTGAAGTGAGCAGCTGGTGACAAGGGATGGCAGGAAAGTGGGTTTTTCACATTTGGCCTCGTTGTTTATTGAAATTATAACATGCAAAACCAAAATGATAAGCTGTAAAGGAAAAGAAAAAAAAGATAATAATTAAAGGTGAGAACAAAAAGAAGTGAGATGAGGCACTGTTATTTTCACTTTCATTTTCTCAGCTTTGCCAATTCTAACCAGGGAGATAAATAGCCTGTGCATATAGAGTTCATCCTGATGGAATACAATTAGGACAATTCTCACAGGTGAGGTAACTGAGTCTGTAAAACATGGACAGGAATATCCAGCTGATTATTTAAAGAAGGCATGGCAAGAAAGTATTAGGACTCACTTCTTTTTCTTTTTGTAGTAGCTTGGTTAACACTGTACCAGCATGGATGAGTGTAACTCCTAATTGCAGTTGATGAAGTGACCCTACCTTCACCTTCAGCCTCCACACAGCTGATCTGGAAAGCTACCCATACCCTCTGCTGCATCAAAAGAAGCATGGCCAGCAGGGAGGTGATTCTACCCTTCTACTCCACTCTGGTGGGACCCTGGAGTGGAGTACTGTGTCCTTCTCTGGAGTCCTCAGCCCAGGAAAGGCACGGAGCTGTTGGAGCATAGAAGGAGGCCATGAAGATGCTCCAAGCGATGGATCACCTCTCCTATGGGGACAGTCTGAGAGAGTTGGGGTTGTTCTGTCTGGAAAAGGGAAGGCTCCAGGGAGGCCTTAAAGTAGCCTTCCAGTACCTAAAAGGATCTACAGGAGAGATGGGGAGGGCCTTTCTATCAGGGAGAGTAGTGATAGAATGAGGGGTAATGGTTTTAAACTGAAAGAGCTTTAGATTAGACAGTACAGAGAAATTCTTTCCTGTGAGGGTAGTGAGGCACTGGAACAGGTTGGCCAGAGAAGCTGTGGCTGCCCCATCCCTGGAAGGGTTCAAGGCTAGGCTGGATGGGGCTTGGAGCAACCTGATCTGTTGGGAGGTGTCCCTGCCCAGGGCAGGGTGTTGGAATTGGATGATCTTTAAGGCCCCTTCCAACTCAAACAATTTTATGATTCTGTGATTCTATGTCTGTTACTAACATAATACATACATATTATGATCAAAGAGATGAGCTGCTGCACAGTGTGAGGAATGCTACCATCCACCTCACGTCCAGCTTATCACTGATAACAAGTTCTAAAGTAAATACCTGATAGGGAAAGGAAATTCTCTCTCTGCAAAAGGAAATCCAATACACATTGGGAAATAAAAAATAATAATAATTTAAAAAAAAAGAAATAAAAAAAAACGTGATATAATATCATTGGCAGAAGAAACCATTTGTGTTTGATGCCAAGGTTTGTGGCCATGGCAGTTGAAGAGTAACAACATCTTTGACATCAGCCATATGTCGTTATGCAACCCTGCATACGGCTGGATTTACCAGCACAGATGCCCTTGAAATCAGTTGTTGGAACCTGAGCATTCTGATTTTGTGGAGTTTTCCAAAACAAAATGAGTTATCCAAGAAATGTATTGGCACAAAATGGAAATTGACTGATAAGATCCCCTTCTGTCTTTGAACGCAGCAGAACACAAAATAGTAAGAGTAGAATAGCTGACAGGATACCCACTTCTATTAATTTAGGTACTTAATGGACATAAAATGTATATTTAACCTGGAAACAAGACAAATCCTGAAAAAACTGTATCAACCACAGGCAAAGCAACTTTTTCCCCTTCTTAAATGTGGTATTGCAGAGGTGACACCACTCTCAGGGGTTGGCCTGGGCAGCCAGCTGGCATTCACTGTGTCAGATATAGGAGAGGCATCTAGCATCTTCTCACAGAACCCACCCTGGTAGCCAGCAGCTACCAAAACCTTGCCATGCAAACCCAATACACCCTTGAATTAGTGTCATTAGGAACAGTTGGACATCCATACTTCATTACGTGTAAAAGCCCACACAGGTGGTCTCACCATTGACAGAAATATATACAATAATGCGGATGACCTCTCTGATACCTGCTGGAAAAATCCAGCAGAGATTTTTCTGCACACTAAATATTGGCTGTGTTTGTCACAGATAATGTTTGACATTTTATGAGCGCAATTTATGAGTTTAAAGAAGTGTTGAACAAAAATGAGATAAAACGTGTCCAAACTTCAGATTATCATCCATTTCAAATGGACCTGAAAAGAAAGATGTTAGAATCTGTAAAAGAGAAATGAAGAGGATTACTGGGAACACAGAAATAAGACTGACTCTGTTCCTTTAGTAAAACAGAACAACAAATTATAACATCACTGAGCTTGGCCTCCCGGGATTGGGAAAGTAAGATAGGATATTTTGGGGGGGGATGTGGTACATAGCAGAATGGAGGAAGCGTTATGGAAGCAAGTGGTTCAAAACCAAACCAGAACTGTCACCCCAAAGGCAGAATTTTGAGTAAACGAGCCTAATTATGAAAGAAAGAAAACATTTTATCAGCCAATGTTTATCCATAGAGTAAGCCTGATTCTTAAAGTTATTTTTTTTACCAGTGACTGCAAGATGATATCAAGATAAAACCTGGTACGCAAGCTCATAAGAGGTTCAAGACTATCAATTTATACAATTTAACCAAGAATATTTGGCAAGTATATCTACTGAACTGCTCTAGGCTCTCTATAAAAATAAGCAAACATTCAGGACCAAAACACTAGGGTTTTATGCCTGCTTACAGGGACATTTCTAAGAAGATAATATATTTATATATATATGTTATATTAGATATATATATATAAAATGTTTGCTGATAACTGAGAATTAAATAATTTAAAATAATTTAAAAGGGAAAATGCACTGATTTTGAGAAACAGTATGATTGGCAAATGTTTAGGGAAATTAAAATCTGATTTTACAATTTAGCAGTACCAAAATAAGATAAAGAAAGCAATTCAACAGTCAAAAAAAATCAATTAAATGACGGAAAAGAAAAAGAAAATACATGAAAAAAACAGAAGGACACAAAATAGAGCGTCTTACACAAGGGTAAGGATCAAAAAGTAAAAATTATGAGTGTATTTTTTCAATTATTACAGGAATAAAAAGAACCATAGATCTTAGATGTCTATTGCACTACTACTTAATGGAAAACACTATAATGGTAAAAAATTGATCAGTTGGACATAAATTGAAAGGGGCTTCACTCTCAGAGTGAATTAAATGCTTTTTGGGACACTGATGTCAATGTGGAAGGAAATTTTACTCAAATTTTAATGTGTTAATTAATGTAAAAATTAATCTGAGAAGTTGCTTCCATGTCGTGAAAAAATTGTTCTTCAGCTGTTGATTTTCACATTGACAGAAAAGAAATCTACAGTCATGAAGAAGAACCTGTTACTGCCTTCATTTTAAAAGTTTGAACAGAATATAACGGACACTTTGGTTCTGTTACCTGTTCCTTTTGGCTGTGTCCATTTTTAACTGCTAAATTCTTTGGAAATAAAAAATGCTCCACTTTAAATTACAGCACTTTGTGTGGTTTTACAACACCTCATATAGTGTGTTAAATTACATCACATCACAAAAATTACTATTCAGCATCATGTATTATTTATATTATGTGCTCATGGATGTGGAAGTGTATCATCTATCAATAAGTTCTTTGTTAACTGTCAGTAGAGGCTACTTAAAAGAGAGCTGTTTATTTCCTTATTCAAGAAAATTCAGAACAAACAGAAAAGTAAACATTTTTCTTATGAACAAAACATCTAAGTAGTCCACAGATGTCTCCTAAAGTAATATAAATTGAAATAGATCAATAGAATTACATATAAAAAAACTTAAGCGTTCATAAAATATTCATATGACCTCATATTCAGTTCAGTTGGTTCATCTCAGTGAAGTTGTACCAAAGATTAATGAGATTCATGCAGAAGGGACAAAAACTATTAAGGATAAGGTAAGATTTACATACTATGAGAGGCTACAGAGCTGAAGTAATAGGGAAAAAATATATTATGGGAAAGTTGAGTAATTTATGAAGGACAAATTAAAATTGATTACTTTTACTTTTTTTTTTTTTTTTTTTCTCAAGTTTTTAACCAAAGGACAACAGAAAAATATAATACAATTCAGGGCGCCTTGGTTTGGGAATTTCAGACACGGAACTGTTGACTTATGGAAAGGTATTTATATGATGTTCAGAACTGTTCAGCCATTAGAGGCTCTTTAATTCCCCTCTTACCACGCTTCCCCAACATTTTTCTACTCAGATGCATTATTTGAGTGTCTGTGTAAGAAATTTAGGGTCCTAACTCTTGTTCTCTCCCTCAGGAAGGTCTACAGAAGGACCTGGACATGCTGGATCAATGGGCTGAGATTTATTATATGAGATTTAATAAGGCCAAGTGCCAGGTCCTGCATTTCGGTCACAACAACCCCAAACAGCACTACAGGCTTGGATAAGAGTGGCTGGAAGGCTGCCCAACAGAAAAGGACCTGGGGGAGCTGGGCTGAACATGGGCCAGCAATGTGCCCAGGTGGCCAAGAACAGCATTCTGTCAGGAATAGTGTGGCCAACAGGAGTAGGGAAGTGGTGCTGCCTCTGTACTGGGCACTGGTGAGACCTTACCTCAAGTACTGTGTTCAGTTCTGGGCCCCTCACTACAAGAAGGACAATGAAGTGCTGGAGCGTGGTCCAGAGGAGAGCCACCAATCTGATGAGGGGTCTAGAGAACAAGCCCTAAGAGGGGAGGCTGAGGGAACTGGGCATGTTTAGTTTGGAGAAGAGGAGGCTGAGGAGAGACCTCACTGCCCTCTACAGTTACCTGAAAGGATGTTGCAGAGAAGTGGGTGTTGGCCTCTTCTCCAAACAGAATAATGACAGGACCAGAGGAAATGATGGAGCAGGGGAGGTTCAGATTAGATATTAGGAAGAATGTCTTTACTGAGAGAGTGTTCAGGCACCGGAACGGCCTGCCCAGGGAGGTGGTGGAGTCACCATCCCTGGCATGCAGACGTGGCTCTTCAGGGCACGCTCTAGTGCCTGAGATTGTAGAGAGACGGTTGTGGTTTTGTGTATGGTTGGAATTACTAATCTCAGAGGTCATTTCCAACCATGACAATTCTGTGATTCAGTAATTTATTTAAGCTAATCTGTACACTTAAAGAGGTCTAAATTACACCATGAGGTTGTCTCTTATTCTGTTGAAAGGCTTTTGAGTCTGGACCTAAAACATTATTTTATTTTATTTTATTCCACTAGTGTTTTTATTTCTAACTCTTTCAACCACTGTTTAAAGTCTTATCTTTAGACAAATTGTGTGATGAAATAAATGACTATGAATGCCTGAACTTCAAACAGTCACCTAAATATGAGTGACATATTGCTTATAGATTTTGTCTTCTAATAAAAGGCAACAACTCAGATTACATCTTGCAACTCACAGGAATAAGTATCCCTTACACTGAATATCATGAGCCAAAAAGGAGAATAAAAACATACCCAAAGAGAGCATAAAAAAGAGGATACTGAAGAATAAACATGCACTCACTCCTTGTAAGTAATATATTTGAAAATTTTCAGTTTATGATTAAAAAAAACAACTGTATTTTTTTCTGTATAAGCTGGATCTACCGCTCTTACTGAGAAAGGATTTGTCTAAACTACAAAAGCATGTGTTAATTGTTAGTAAAATTTGTTTTTATCTTCTCCCATTATATGATATGACTGTTTACAGCAATGTCAGAAAAGTGTACTGGTACCTCAAAACACAGCCTCTAGGATGGTTTGTAAAACCTAAGACTGTTCTGAGATTTAATTTCTTAGAATTGTTTGTTATAAACTTCCAGCTTTTCTACCAATTGTTTACATGCTATGCGATATTTAAGAGAATCTATTTAAACTGGCTGTTTACAGATATTCACAAAACACGATCACAAGTAATAGATATTCATTTCAGTGAAGCAATACAAGCTTTTATGCAATTGTTTCAGAAATCTGTGTATTTTATCTCCTCAGAGGTTTTATTTAGCACTTAAGCTCAGAAATCATTGGCACATTTTTTTCCTGTCTTTCAAAGAGATATTTGATATAATATTCTCTATCATTTCTCAACAGGAGGAGCAATGATAGTACTTGTTACATGTAAAATGCTAACAAAAGTGTCGGGCATGAAACTAATGAAATATACATATGAATAAAAACAACCCTCTTGTAAAGTATTGTATGCACTGTGAAAGTTCTATTTCACATTAAAGGCCTTTCCTTGCTTTAAAACACTTGTACTTTAAGGGGTGTTTCCAATGAATTCTAAAACAGAGATTTTTCAATGCTAGGTTAACTCGTAGCTGCATCCAAAATTCAGGTAAACATTTCTGGGTGAAATCACAATATCAAGCATCTGTTCCAGCAAAAATAACATCTTATGGGATAACTGAGGGGTTTTTTTTTAATTTTTCTAGGTCTTAAATATTTCACCAGCATTAACTGAGTGTAATGAAGTTCAAATTAATGCATTTGAAAATATTCAATTAGAAATTTGAAAGACACTAAAAAGCAAAAAGAATACTCAAAAGAGTAAAAGTAAGAAATAAGAGGGCAAATCTAGAACCTGGTATCTAACACACATTCCTACCTAGAAAAGAGTAGAAATTATATTGTTCTAGTACGTTATTGGCTTAAGCTATTCTGTTTACTTTGGCGTTGGATGCCTTCAGGCTTAAATTTACTGTAAATCCAAGTTGCTGAAGTAGGCATCAACTGCGTCTCTAAAAACCTACCTTCAGGGATCTGTGCACACTCTCAATGCTTACAAGATTGATTTGTAGCTTCAAGCACAAGACACTTAAGGGGATCTGAAAGTAGGATGGCCACCCAGGTGACATGGTATAATCTGTTTGAGGAGCTGTATGCTCCCTTAGTGCCCCCTCACGGCCAGCTCATGCAACTTGGAAACTATTTTAGCTAATACATGAATCAGTAAAACAGGTATCCAGGATGGCAAGAACGTATTAAAAAAAAAAAAAAAAAATAATAATAAAAAAAATAAAGC
Source organism: Jacana jacana (assembly GCA_013400555.1). Classification (NCBI taxonomy): domain Eukaryota; kingdom Metazoa; phylum Chordata; class Aves; order Charadriiformes; family Jacanidae; genus Jacana; species Jacana jacana. The sequence continues at coordinate 35,587 of VZTM01026456.1, forward strand.
CTTAAGTGAAAGAAGTAGAAGGTGTTAAGAACCTGCATAAGAAGAAATATGATGCGCTTACTTTAATTTTCCCATTCAACTTAAGTGGAAATATTGCCTATTTTTCAGTGGCTAACTGAAAGAGAAAAAAACCCACAATACTACCCGTAACAGTAATTTGAATGAAACTTCTAGTTATTCTGGTTAAATACAATTTAAAACAAACAAACAAACAAACAAACAACAACAAAAACAGCAAACAGCAAACATTTTTTTCTGGTATCAAGAGGAAAACTTTTGAGATCAAGGTAAAAAGAGGGTCAGGTTCATCAAGAAGGGAGATTGGAGACGATGAAGATATTTCGTGTTTCCCTAAACCTGAGGGACTGTTTACTCAAAATATCTGTTTACTCAAAGTACAGGAAAAATGTGGTTAAATTTTCTATACGTACAAGATCAATTACATTTCTCAGTCTCTAACTGCCTTCTGTCCATTCTGCCTCACTGTACTTAAGCCATGGACATATATTTGCATTTTATCTATATCACGTCGGGAGGGAAAAGGGTTGTTATCGTTCTGCTTCAATATTATATTAAGTAAGCAAATGTGTATATGTCAGAGAGATATCCTATACTTGGAAGTCTTCAATTTTAAATTGCATAAGCTTGTATTTAGTGGTGCTCAATTGCAACAGAATTTTCATTAGCATATGTTCTTGTGTCTTAAAAGAGCCTTCTCAGGGAAAGGTAGAGTTAATGTAGTAATATCAATGAAACTGGAAGAATTAAAGCTTATTCCATAGTGCTTCTTCTTTAACAAAAATCTTTGCAAGTAACACGAGGCTAATTGGGTATTTATATGTAATGTTCTTGGAACCTATCGCAATCTTTTCTTTTCTGATCTCTCCATTTCCTATCTCCTGCACATAAAGCACCTCCTGCTTAATTTTATAATTTATGGCCAAGACCATACTGTGTTTTTCTCCTTAATAAGTTTAATGCGTTATTATTCCTGAATGCTGCTAAGCAGTTTGTCCAAATAAGCACTAAAGCTTAAATTTAAGCATCCGAATCATAAGACTGAAATGAATAGAAAATCATGTGATTAAGTGCTTTGTTGGATGGAGGCCATAATGTTCACTATCTTAAAGAGTCTTGGAGGTATGAAAAATCTCAGAGGTAATGCCAGTTTAATAGCCTCTATAAAGATCCATCTTATCAAAACTAGAGCTTTGAATTTACAGATGGACCTTATCTTTACTGCTGTGGAAGTCAATGGAACATTTTTAAGGGGAATGTGATTTTAAAATACTGTAAACTGTACAGACTTTTTCACTGGATGACATCAATACACCAGTTTTATACTCTTCCTTCTTCTCTAACCAAGCATATCATTTGAGAGAACCTCGTTTGAAGTGTAGTCACTGATTTAAAGCATCTTTATCTCACCCTGTTCACACAAGAGTCTTAACAGCTGCCACAAGTCCTCTTTTATCCAAGTTAGGATTTTATGATCTAGATCAGAGGATGACTAGATGGGGAACTGAACTGCTTGGAAGATTGGGCTCAAAAGGTAGTGATTAAAAGCTTATAGTCTACCTTGGGACCAGTAGCAAGTGGGGTACTCTAGGGTCTATCCTGGGAGCTGCCCACTTCTTAATGGCCTGGAAGAAGAGCTTGCTTATCAAATTTGCAGATGACCCCAAATTAAGTAGGCAGTCAATATAACTGAGGTAACATCTGCTATCCAGAGAGACCTAGACAGGCTGGAGGAATGGGCTTCCCGGAACCTTATGAAATATTCAATCAGGACAAATTCCAAGTCCTGCTTCTGAAGAAGCTGAGAGTGCTGGTAGGTGCCAAGCTGGGCACAAGTTAGCAGTGTGCATCAACCAGGGCTGTACTAAACATGGGCAGAAAATCAAGGAGAATGGCTGCAGCTCTTTTTCTGACATTCATTTTACTACATCTACAACGCTCTTTCTGGTTTGGGGCACTTGTATTCAAGACGTCAAAAGACTGGGCCAAGTCCAGTGGACAGCCTTTAAGCTGCCTAGGAGTACTTGCCATGTGGGGAGAGGCTGACGGACCTAGGCTTATTCAGCCTTGCCAAGTGATGGCTTCAAGGGAACTAACAGCAGGACACAACCCTCTTTTACCCAGCATGAGCAGGCAGGTCATGAAAAAAACAGAGCTGGCTCCTTCAAGTGGTGCAAAGCCAGTGGATGACAGGCAATGGACATAAGTTGAAACAAGGAGGATCAGGTTATAGCCAAGAAACCCTTGGAACCAGTGGAACAAGCTGCCTAGAGAGGTTGTGTGTTCTCCATCCTTGGGGCTTTTCACGACCTTGATCCAACCAGGTCAAGCCCTAAGCAAGCTGGTCCGAATTCAGAGCTGGCCCTGTTCTGAGCAAGGCCGTGGATTTAGATGACCTCCTGAGGTTCCTTCCAATTTGAATTTTCCTGTAATCTGATGAGTCTATGCTATTCATAGCAGCATTTTGCCTGCCGTGAATCTTTTCAAAGTAGAACAACTCAAAAAAGATCTTACATCATTATTACATGTGTCAGCAAAGGGAAATAGTGTTAAGACAAAAAATATTTTCAGAAACACCTTGAGATATTCAAATTCCATACAGTTTTTTCACATGGAGTTTTGGACTTTGAGAATGTTATTCCTTCTTATTCTTGACATTTTGAAGATTAGTCTGGAGTTTGGGAGATTTTACTCCTTCAAAAACCTTCCTGACATTGTTGTCCTTTTTGTAATTACTATGTTCATTGTGTAATACATTTTGCTGGAAAAGAAATAAAATAAAATATTAATCCCTAGGAACTGTAGGGATAAAGCTATAAAGTCCATAAGAAGTACAGTAGTGGTAATGCTGCTTTACAATATGTTAGCTATAAACAAACAAGCAAACAAACAAAAAGACACTAAACAAAAACAACAAAAACAAAAACAAAAATCCCAACCTTCTACAAAGAAATACAGTTTGCAAACTGTAGCTCTAATTATAGAGTTCATTATTTCCTTCAAGATTTCTTTCTGCTTAATAATCCAGATAAATTTCTACAGTGACATGAGCCAGGTGGAGGTATATGAGCAAAGGTTATAAATAATTGATTGAACCACCTTGTGCTGAGCAAAATCCAGCCTCTGGAATCCAGGATCAATGAAGCTCTAAGAGATTTCATCTATCCCAATATTCTTAAAAGGATTATGGCAACAAGAAAGACAAAGTGAGCTCCTTATCATTCCACCAAGCATTAATTTTTCATGATAGCAAAGGACTGAGAAGCTGATAGAAAACGAAACAGATCCTACACGTTATCTGAGAACTGCAGAAAGGAACAAAGAGAGTATCTTGGATATTGAATTTCTCATTTGTATTAGTTTCTGGGAGTAAAATATGTATAAACATATAACAAAGGCAGATTAAAAAAAAAACAACAAACAAAACCAAAACCAAACAGATTAACACCACCCAGCAACCCATGAACAGATTTGCGAGCCATGCAGCTAAATCCCTAGACATTTCCTTGTGGATTTCTTAACAAAAATATTTATCTAGCATTGTCATCCATAATGTATTGAGGTCAAGTAAAAATTAAACCACAGATGCTTGGTGAATTTCTAAGAATAGTAAACAATTTGTACTCTGGCATGAGCAAGTGTCTCTACTATTTGTTTTCTCAAATTATATTTCTAAGACTTGCTATCTTAGAAAGCAATAATACTGCGTATTCTTATATATTCTTATATATGCATTTCCAGTTTCAAATTCTTGCCTTAATCTTCAACCTTCTCTTTCATTAGAAATTCAATTGAAGAAAATCAATGTTAATTGAGGAAACTAATCCAAACTTCTGTTCTTCAGCCAAGCAGCGCAGACAAAAGAAGACTTATGAATTACCCTAAAAAGAATATATATATTTAAATTTATTTTATGAATTCATTATATGTTCATTTTATTAACAAAGAAGAGGTTTTAATTTAAAAATATGAGTCTGTCAGATTAAAAAACCAATTTGCTTTAATTTTCTCTGATTAATTTCTGCATGTGTTTATTATGTCTAAAAATACTGTCATACTAACACTTAACATCTCCTGATTAAAAACATATTATTAAATTAACATATAATAGTGTAATCTTTCTAAAGTAATAAGGTTCTTTGACTTATAGTATTTGTCCTATATAGTTTTAGTCATGAAACACGACACATTTGCAAAGATTTTGGGTCTTTTGCCCACTAGATTGTTTTCATCATATTGCTGAAATTCAAATTATTCATGTAAACTAAACCATTATGTCAGACCTGGCTTTTCATCTATTCTACCAGAAGTAGACATTAACCCTAAAACATTTTTGGGAGTGACCATGAAAATCGCTTTTTCTGTAAAAAATAATCCTACACGCAAGCTGTAGCTAGTTGACATGACTGATGACATTCACCTCTGTCAAAACCTTGAATTTGGAGTAAAAGTAACAGCCAAGTTGACACTTATAATTGCACACTATAGGGGAAAACGCTTCAGACATTGGTGTATTGAATGTTTAAAAAAAGTGTTTTCAAAACATTCTGATATTTTACCATTTGTGTTTATATATCTGGCAGTTTTACCTCTTACAAGTTTAAATGATGCTGCTGCAACATCCAACCCTTAAGATATACAGTGATAATCGAGTACATACATACAGGACTAAAATTGCACATTATCCTTAATTATCCCAAGAATGGCACTAAATATACATTTGGGGCTTCTGTTTTAGGTAAATTTGATAGTCTGTAAAAATTCAGCCGGCACCAAGTTATAAAGATGTAATGGCAAAATTAAATTAAGTGATTCAAAAACTTGATGAAATAGTTGAAAGTTTTGGCGACCTCTTTTTCCATTTCCCTGTAGGCCCCCTGCTCCCTTCCAGTACCATTTCTGTAGCATTGCAGTGCCGGGGCTCTACAGGTCTGCAGCATCTATGTTTTTGTTAAGGATGCAGTGCATAGAGTTTGCAGCAAACCTCTATCAATTCAGGCATCTTCCTACCTCCACAATGAAGTTCTCATACTCAACCTGCATATTATTAAGATCTATTTCTATACCAACACCCCTACACTTCTTTAGATTTTCTGCACACCTTGTATTTTCCAATACCTGCAATCCATTTATGATTCCCAGTCTGTTTTCCACGTGCAGATTTCTGATGCCCAGAAATAACCCAATTTATACCCTGAACTAGGACTTTAAATTCTTCCATTCTATTGCTTCAGCTCCTGCATTACATTACAAACATTTTGTTTGTTACTTAATAATTTCCTGCTTGGACTGAGTGCTGCACAACAACCCTTTTTACTATCACCCTGGTTACTGATACCAGCTGCTTCATCATTATTAACACATTCTTCGCTTTTTGTGTGAGAACTGTAACATCAGTTTGCCTTGTTTTTTTTTTTCTTTCTCTATTTCTCTTACACACAATAACACAAATGGCACACACATTGCGTCTCTCAGACTTGTTTTACATAGTTAAAATTCTAATTAGTCACAGCAGTTGAAATTCCAGAAAAAAAAAAAAAAAGTTATTCCTGAAGAGAATAATTCCTGAAGGAGTCCATCAAAATAACAATTCCAACTGATCATAGTTAGAAAAAAACCCAATATTTAAAATTTATTAATTTTTTAGGCTGAATTTAATTCTTTATTGATTCTTACATTTTTTTCATCCTCCTTTATGTCCTGCAGACTTAAATTAATTGCTACTTGAGTGTCCAGATCTTTGAATATTTGCTTATCATATCAAAAGTTCCTCTCCTCTCCTCTCCTCTCCTCTCCACCTGAGCGTCACATGCC